>JARNME010000404.1:64456783-64671329 GCA_030179655.1 Scaptomyza flava
GCCGTTGGTGTTCGAGCGGTGCATCCACGAATATAGTGATCACCGTCACACCAACGACAGGCGTGATCAGCAACGAGGAACCGTTGTTGCTAGGCAAATCTCACTGGAACGATCACGCCACCTTTGCCCTTGGCGCGACATTGGCAGCGTTGACAGGCCCCGGTCCAGCGAGACAGCAGAAGAGTATAAAAGGAGCCGCCTTGGACAGAGCGGCAAGTTAGTTGAGTACGAGTGAGTTGAGCACAAGTTAGCTCAAAGGTTAATCCAGAAGTTGAGTGCGAAGTCAGCGAAGCGAAACGTCAGTACGGAGTCAAGACGAAATAAGTGAAAATCAGTGCGAAACATAAAGAAATCCTACGCGAAAGGATAATTTAAGAGTTTAAAGGATTCATATCGCAATAAGGACAAAGCAGATCGTGTCCTTAGCGATTAACAAAACAATTTACTGAGAAATCGATACGCGAGATTTATCAAGTTCTTGTGGTGCGTTGCATTTGCAAAGCAACCTCAAATTAAAACCAAGTATCAGATAAGTGAGCCTGGCGAAGGACAGGTGAAGCTAAAGCCAGAGCCTGAGAGTAGGCGACACTATTGGCGAAATCCTTGTGGTAACAAGGAGGCCATAGAAGAGCCTGGCGAATTCGGGCGTTGCTAGCTAAAACCTCGTTTAGTAGGCGTAACATTGACTCTGAATATTTGGTGCAACGAGAGCGTCAGCATTGCAAATAAAACCACGACACAAGAGCCGTGCGATTCCCTAAACTCAAAGAAGAAATATCATTAAGTGCAAATCAATTGTAAAACCCAAACGTGAAAACTAGCAGAGAGTGCGGTTTTAAAATATATGTATTAAAAATAAACCAAATTGTGTTCTTATTGCCGCAGCCGCCACAAATATAAATTTGTTGGCACGTACCCTCAGCACCGCGAGAGTTAGCCCAGCTAAAAACCGCGTAACTTTTACAACTGGCGCCCAACTGTGGATCTACGGCTAATATCACATAGTTTGTTTTAATAAAATACATATAAATAATTGACAATATGGTTCGTTCGTGGGTGTACAATCTAAAAAAGGATGCACTAGTGAAATGCGGAGTGGAATTCGGTCTGGAGCTTGAAGGCACTGTCGAAAACATGAGAAGACAATTCGGAGACTGGGTAAGTCAAAATGAAAATACTCTTCCACACAGCGTTCGCATTAGCGAACTGGCAAAAACATACAGCCGACAGTCGCCGAATAAAGAACCCGAATTCATGCGCGAGGAAGGGGAATACGAAGAGGAAAAGGAGTTTGCCGGCATATACGTAGCAAGGCTGAGCGTCCCATGCACCAGCGCGGCAGCTAGGGCACGAGATTTACAGGAATCTCGCCGATCGCCCTGGAATACAACCCAACAGCCAGGAGAGCGTAGCCACACCCACACACATGATCAGTTTTCAAGAATACTTTTTACCACGAGATTATTTTGAAAATTTGTACGACGAAGTACGCAGACGGCGGCAAGCTTTAAGCCCTTTAAAGTCTATATGGTGGAGATGCAGACTCTGATGAGACCCCTACGACTCTCAACAGAGAAGGAAGTGCGCACCATTTGAACCAACAGCCTTCCTGACTTGCGCGGATATGCACGGCCAAACCAGTTCTCGAATTTGACCCAGCTTATGCAACTGGCAGAAGAATTCAAAGAACTAGAAAAGGATAGGCTGAAACTGAGGCTACAAAGTGCTACAGCCCAACAACAATACAGCCAACATCAACAACAACAGCCTCAACAACACCGAGATACACAGCAAAATGGACGCGATCACAACCAGAGTCGTGGAAATCGTACCCGATTTATGGCCATGGAGGAGCAGAGCCAGCACACTGGAAGAATGGACGAACGGCCAACCCCAACATCTAGGACCCAGCAAAATCCTGCCAGGACACACATAAACAACCCAGTAAGGGCATGTCGCGTGTGTGGACAGGAGGGACACTGGGCGATAGAGTGCCGAAACCCAATGCTGGAGTTCTGCTGGGTCTGTGGCAGGATCGGTCAGCGGACCCTATGTTGTCAGTCGGGAAACGGCCAGCGGCGTCCGCCAGCGAGCGGGAGCCGCCAAGATCCGCCCCGAGACGCTAGTCGGTCACCTGAAGGACGAAGGGACGCAGTTGACTGCCACCGTATGGATCGGTGACTGTCAGCATAAGGCTACAGTTGATACAGGGGCTACAAGCAGCTTTGTTAGCGAAGAGCTAGCTTGTAGACTGAACACTGTAGGCCGGAGAAGCGTCGCAAGCAGACAGGTGAAATTAGCAGACGGACATAGCAGCAGGACAACAGAACAAATAACGGTCGAAATAAGACTCGGGCATCGCAGTTTGGAAATAGCGCTTCTAATTATGCCTGGTGTGATAGACGATTTGGTGCTGGGCTGGGATTTTCTGACTGGCATGGGCACAGTGTTGCAGTGTGCGGGATTGGTGGTCACCATCCCAGCACGACGGCACAAGGTTGGAAAGCTGGAAGAGAGACTGTCGGTGGCAGTTGTCCAGAATACAACCGAACAAGACATAGCAACACGGGACTCCAGAAACCCACCTATTGAAAGCAAAAATCTTCACGAAGACCAAAAAATTAACGAATTTCTACTGCGGGAAGTCGCAGCCTTCGAACACCTAAAGGGCACATCACAAATTACAGAACACAAAATTGTGATGAGCGACGACAGGCCTATAAAACAGCGTTATTTTCCAAAGAATCCAAAAATGCAAGCGGAAATTAACCAGCAAGTAGAGGAACTACTTGCGAAAGGTTGCATAGAGCCATCCAACAGCCCACACAGCGCACCAATCGTGATGGTGAAAAAGAAGAATGGCAAATGGCGGTTATGTGTGGATTTTAGGCAACTTAATAGCCGATCCGTTAAGGACGCGTATCCATTGCCAAGAGTGCACCACATTTTAGACCAGCTACGTGAAGCCCACTTCATCACTAGCTTGGATCTGAAAGATGGGTACTGGCAGATCCCGATGGAGAAAGCGAGCCGACCACTGACAGCTTTTACAGTCCCAGGCAAAGGATTATACCAGTGGAAAGTAATGCCATTTGGGTTACACTCGGCACCGGCAACTTTTCAGAGGGCTTTGGATCGTGTTATTGGACCCGAAATGATGCCACACGCGTTTGCATATTTAGATGACATTATAGTCATCGGAAGAACGCGCGAGGAGCATATGGAAAATCTCAAAGAGGTATTTCGGCGGCTGCGGGAAGCAAATCTGCGTATAAACGTGGACAAATGCGATTTCATTAAAAAGGAATTGAAATATTTGGGCCACAGAGTCACAGAAGAAGGAATTCGCACAGATTCAGATAAAGTTGCTGCAATCGCAGAATTGAAGCCGCCAAGCAACGTAAAAGAGTTACGACAATACCTGGGCGTAGCATCATGGTACAGGCGCTTCGTACCAGATTTTGCGACGAAAGTAGCACCTCTGAACGCATTGATAAAAAAAGGCGCAAAATGGGAGTGGACTGAGGAGCGGCAAGTAGCTTTTGACACGGTCAAAGAGAAGCTGACTCAGTCCCCAGTATTGGCATGCCCAGATTTCTCAAAAACATTTTGCTTGCAGACGGATGCAAGTAACTATGGCCTGGGTGCGATATTGACCCAACCTTCGGAGCAAGGTGAAAGGGTAATATCGTACGCCAGTAGGACACTAAACGGTGCCGAACTGGCAACTGAAAAAGAGTGTCTAGCCATAGTGTGGGGAATCAGAAAGCTAAGGCCATACCTGGAAGGCTACCATTTTGTGGTCATAACGGACCACATGGCGCTGAAGTGGCTAAACTCAATTGAGAGTCCATCAGGCAGAATAGCGCGTTGGGCGCTTGAACTGCAACAATACGACTTTGAAGTCAAATACCGTAAAGGCAACCTCAATGTCGTAGCCGATGCACTTTCGAGACAGCCACTTCCGGAGACATGCTGCCTAAGAAAAATCGCCACAGAAGGGATGGAGGCAGACAACGCAAATTGCAACTGGATTCAGAAATTAAAAAAGGAAATCGCACAAAATGCAAGGAAATATCCAGATTACATGGAGGAAAATGGCAACCTGTACAGACACATCCCACACCGCGCTGGAGGCGGAGATGTGGAAGCTTGGAAGCTTTGTGTACCCAAAGGTAAAAGGAAGGATGTATTATTGGAGAACCACGACGCAGCCACAGCCGTCATTTGGGAAGCAGGAAAACGATAGCAAGAGTAGCGACACGCTACTACTGGACAGGCTTGTACAGGGACGTGCGCACATATGTGCACAACTGCGAAACGTGTCAACAATATAAGCTAAGTCAAATGGCAGCAGCAGGAAAGATGTTGACACAAATTCCGGAAGAGCCATGGAGTACCGTGTGTGCTGATTTTGTTGGCCCACTGCCAAGATCAAAACACGGCAACACAATGCTTGGTGATGTTTGACCGTTTCTCTAAGTGGACTGAGTTAGTTCCGCTGAGGAGCGCAACCACAGCCAGCAAAGCAAAAGGGATTCAGAGAGAGAATTTTGGCACGATTTGGGGTACCAAAAGTTCTCATAACGGACAACTGAACACAATTTACGAGTAAAGCCTTCAAACGCTTTCTCGAAGAATTAGGAGTGCGACACCAATTTACGGCACCATACACTCCGCAAGAGAATCCTACAGAACGTGCGAACCGCACGGTAAAAACGATGATTGCACAATTCACAAAAGATAACCAGCGGTGCTGGGATGAATTTTTGCCAGAATTATCACTAGCCGTTAACACCAGCGTATCGGCGTCTACGGGCTACAGTGCAGCGTTTATCACGCAAGGGCGTGAACCAAGGCTGCCAAATGCGCTGTACGACAACGTGACACTCGGCACAGGGCAACCGCCACAAACACCCAGCGACAATGCGAAAAAACTGAGAGAAGTTTTTGAAGTGGTGCGCAGGAGTTTAGAGAAGGCCGCTCAGGACCAAGCAAGGCATTACAACCTACGGAGACGGCAGTGGAAACCATCCGTAGGAGACAAGGTGTGGGTGAAACAACACCACCTGTCAAATGCAGCGGAAGGCTTCGCTGCGAAGCTTGCTCCCAAATTTACCGGACCATATACAATAATAAATTTTGTATCACCTGTAATCTGTAAATTACAAGGGAAAACTGGGGAAAAAGAACGGACCGCGCACATAGGCGACATAAAACCCCACGGAGGTGGAACGGACAACGGGTGAGATATAAAAAAAAATTTTTGGGGGCACAAATTATTTTAAGACCCTGGAACAAAAAGTAATTTTTTTGGTGGTGAAAATCTGCAAAAAAAAAATAAGAGCAGTTAATAATTGGCCTTATTTATGACGTATCTCATTTACTCACCTGAATCTCCATCACCTCCTATATAAAAAAAAAGAGCATTAGTTGATTTGTTTTTTTTTTTGGAAAAAAAGAGGGGTGAATATGTATTAATACATATTAATTATTTTCCCTAATCAAAACATTTAACAGATATAATAATAAAAATAAATATGTAAGGTATTACATATATAAATAATAAAAATAAATATGTAAGGTATTACATATATAATAAATAACTAGTAAGTGGCCCGCTTTCTTCGCTGCGCGGATAGATTATATAAATTTTACCAATAGAATATAGAAATTAATTAGAAAATATTTAACAACAAATAAAAGCAAAGTATTTAATATTCTCTTTTCCACGCCACCATTGAGGTAGAGAATCAGGTGCGTAATTTTTTATTGTGGTTTCCCCAGTAGGCCTTATCCACTTGTTGAATTTAATTTGCAATTATTAACAACTGTTAAGAGCTTCTTTATAAACGATATTGGTTGTTTTTCCGTCAGGTGCTAATACAAATAAACTTTTTGGTGAACTGACTCTTGAGCAGGCTAGAAAAACAATCGTGTCTTAAGTCTAGTCCGGCTAATTTAAGAGTTTGTCCCTGTGATTTATTAATTGTTAAGGCAAAGCAAACTTTTAAAGGAAATTGCAATCTTTTAATTTGAATTGGCAATTCAGAATCAGAAGGTATTAATGGAATTCTCGGTATAAAAACCGTTTCCCCTATACCATTGCCAATAAAGATTATTGCTTCGACAACATTCTTATGAAGGACTTTAACTTGCAATCTTGTACCATTGCATAGTTTTGGCGGATTCAAGTTGCGGATCAACATTACAGGTGAACCAATCTTTAAAGTTAATTTATGATGTGGCAGGCCAGCCGGATTTAATGAATTAAGAAACTCGACGGGGTAATGAACTGCATCTTTGACTTCAGTCACAGAATCAATAGAGTTATATGTCATTTCTTCACTTTGAAATGATTTTAATAAAAACTCGTTTATTTCCAATGCATTGTCATTTCTCGCAGTCAAAATAGCACGTTCTGAAAACCATTCGAGTGATTTTTCAGAGATATTTGTAATATCCGGAAATATTTTTAGAGTTAGCTCTTCAATACTTTTCACAACATGACACAAAGTTGATGGTAAAGTTATTTTGCCATCATGAGCTGGAAATAATCCATTTCCTATTTTGAGAAGCATTTCTGCAAATTCACCAGCTATGCTATCACCTTTTAAGTTCACTCGCATATTTTTCGTTAATGCAAGTTTCTGAATTTTGGGCCACAAAATTGAAGACTTTAAGCACGCATTTATTTCATCTGCTCTTGTTCCCCTGGGGATCACTGGAAGAGTTTGTCGAAAATCACCAGCTAAGAGAACAGTTATGCCACCCATTAAGTATTCACTATCTCGAATGTCTTTCAAAGATCGATCTACAGCTTCAAAAGCACCTTTATGAGCCATAGTACACTCATCCCAAACAATAAGCTTGCAATCTCTGAGCACAGCAGCAATATTAGATTGCTTTGAAATTGAGCATTGTGGTGTTTCTAAATGAATCAAATTAAATGGAATCTTAAGTGTAGAATGCGCTGTGCGACCACCATTTAGTAAAGTGGCTGCAATACCGGAAGAGGCAACGGCCAATGCAATGTTTTTAGTTTGCCGTACCTTAGCCAATAATAAATTTAAAAGATACGTTTTACCTGTTCCACCAGGTGCATCTAAAAAATAGATTTCTCCTTTTTCTGCTTCAACGCTATTTAGTATCTTTTCGTATACTTGTTTTTGCTCAGCAGTGAGGAGTAGCTCATTATTAACAACAAAATTATCGCAATTATCGTAATTTGTTTCTCTATGATATTCAATATTTTGAACAATTTCCTCGGTTCTGATTGGTAATGGAAGTCCATAATAAGTCAAGTTTTGACCACCAATAGACAGAACAATATCTTCAATGTAAATAAGACATTTATTTAAAACATTATTCACAATACTTTCATCAATATATCTGTCTTGTGAAAAATTAAAGGCTTTTAAAATATCTTCTGAGAAACTGTCTTTATAAGTATTCCAAAGTTTAAGAGCATCTGAAATTTGACAAAATACTAACATTATTGCAAAAAGTTCTCTAAGTTTTGTAGGATTTTGACATATGACAGCTTCGGCTATAGTTGAATCCCAGTGCTTATCATCTTCTAGTAATCCTAGAGCTTTACACGCCAATTGAAATGATGAGTATGCTACACCATTAACGGTTTTTAAACTTAAAAATGAAGTTGGGCCCCTTACAAAATGTAGTAAAAGTCTTAAACAGAAAAATTCTGTATTATTGGGATGAATAGTGCAAACTCTTCCCAAAGCTGAATCTCTTTTAACTCCAGGAAAATTTGGCACATCATGCCCTCGTTTTCTTCTTTGAAATCTTTATTGTTCCATGTAAAATACGATGGAACTTCACAATATAGAAGCGTTCTTGCAAACTCATCACGTGTGCAGAGCTCAAAGAAGGCTAGCAAAGTGGTTTTGGGTGTAGTGCTTAATCTGTCAAGTAATTGTTGCGGATTATTGGGGTTAAAATATATCCGTTGACCATTTTCTAAATGAACAGCTAAGTGAGTAATAGCCGGATAACGTTCATGTATGGGAAATGCAAGGATTCTCCATACTGCTTCTGAGCTACTTATATACCGGCCACTTTCGTACATATTAATTTCATTGCGTTGGTCTTCAAGAGTAAATGATGCTTGATCACTGCCCTTGTTAACATATTTACAGATGTATTTAATAGACTTTACAGAACTACAATACTCAACATTTATATGAGCTTCAAATTTTCTCAATAGTACACAATTGTAAGGCACAACCCAACGATTATCTATGCAATTACCATTTATATTAATTGCATTACCACCATCTTCTATCGCTCTTCTACGATATAGAGGGTAACTATCTTTTCCAGTCACAGTTTCTTTAAGAAATTGTCGAGGAAACCTTTTGGTACATTTTCCATCTCTCATGCATGGCGACTTATTGTTAAATGCACCGCAAGGACCATGAATCATATTTGATTTAACAATGTTAAATAACAATGGATCCTCATCTGCGTTTGGTATTTCGGCACAAATAATCTTATCGATTTTATCAGGTCTTATTTTATTTTCAAACCAAAGTAGAATATGTATATGTGGTAAGCCCCGCTTTTGCCATTCCACAGAGTACATGAAACATTGAACGCTTCCAAACAAAGAACCTTTTGTCAATAGGGACATTAAAGCTTTAACTTTTAAATGAAAAACTCGAGCTATAATATCGTGACGATCATGCGGTTTTTGACCCGGTAATAAAACACTTTTGATGTCATTCCATTGTGGATTGCATGTGAATGTTATGAAAAGATCTGGTCGCCCATAATGGCGAACATATGTCATAGCATCTTGAGTCTTTTCATGCATATATCGTGCAGAGCTTGTAAAAGAAGAAGGTAAAATTACCATCTGACCAAGTTGAGCTGCGACAACATCTTGTTGGCCTATTGCATCTTGTAGATGTATATAGCTATCTGCTCTGAGTTTCGCTTGATTGTAGCGAATATAATTTAACCTTTCTGTTTCAATTTTAGCATACATATCAACCAAAAACTGACTAAAAAGGGAACGACAATAAATTAAATGATTTATCTCAGATTGACGAATCATTATTTTATAGCTGTAAAGCTTAACGCAGATATCGTTTTTTTTTTTGTTCCTCCTTTTTAATAATGGATTCCATTGTGGTATATCCACTGAATAGCCATCTTCGCCGTACGGAAATAGCAAAGGGTACTGTAAGGCATCGTATGATCGATGCACCTCACTTATACGATGTAATTTATTATTATGGCTTTCTATAATAATATCGCGCTTTTCAAATTGCTGACCAACAATAACTAAAGCTACTTCGCTTGATTGAGGTGCATTGTAAAGCCCTTTGTGAGCACCAGCGGGTGTTCAATCAGCATGTATAATCAATTTATAGTCTTTAGTACTTCTTGGTTTTTTATTGAGAGCCATTTTTAGATCTTTTACATAACGATTATGCTGATGAAACATACATTGAAGATCCTTTACTACGCTACAATCAACATTTGAAATATTTCTGCAACGTAGTTGAGCTTCCTTTTCATCATCACCGACAAAATAAATTTGAAGAAACTGCATTTCTTCATTTGGCAAAGGTTGGACACTACCAATTGGGTGATACACTTGTCCTTGGACTTTAAAGGTTGACCAACTTTCATTTATAATTTTTGTACTTCCAAAAGAAGTCATTTGAAAGCAGCTGTTATACTTTCTTATACGATCAATGAAATGATCATGCTTGGGATGTCCACCAATTAATAAGCTTTTAAGTGGATCAGGCAAACTTTCATTTTGTGAAAGTTTAACTTTTCCTGCCTTGCAACAGATACCCAAAGGCTCATTTTTCCATTTTAAAGCATTACAATGTTTGCATATCAAATTCATACTACCAAGTTGAGTTATTTTATCTGACTTGTAAGCTATTTCAAAATCATAGTTTAAGCCAGACATGGGTTTAACACTCCATACACGCAAACGCCTTTCTTGACGTGCATCAGGATTATTAGCCTGATGTCTTCTCTCTGGAGCTCTATGAGCTTCAGGATTATTAGCACGATGTCTTCTCATTATATCTCTATAAACATCAGGATTATTAACACGATATCTTTTTGATGCTTCTATGCGCTTACCCCTATTAATATCACGATTTTTTTCAAAACTGTGTGTTTTAACCTATTTTTTTGTTTTGTCGGTAAATCGACTGCGTCTTTTAACAGGCGTTTTAACATTTTCAGTTATACATTCACTTGACGTATCGGTATCTTGAGTTAATACTTCCTCTAAAGGAATATAAACATCAAAATGTCCATTCATTAATTCGCCGGTAAAACGCAATTTTTTCACAGGATGCATATCATTTCCTAATGATAGATATAAGTTTCCATTTAGAAAAACTTGAAAATTTACAGCATAAATTTCTGCTGCTGCTTGAAGCTCACATGCAGTACCATAAGTATATGAATTTGACATAGTGCACTCATATTGTTCAGAAGAGCTATAACACTCTCCATTTATGTTCATGCTGAAGCAAGCAAAAGTTTCCCAGTTGGTAACGACATGGGTTACAATATGTTGGCGTATGGTGCCATGGAAGCCTTGCCTACCATATAAAAGGTAGGAAATAAATCTAAAAAGGCAGGCTCCATCACCAAATATGCGAACAACTGAATGCGGCACCAAAACACCACTTATATCTTAAGTTTCAATAGACATCTTTTAATTTGGCTGTGAGACAATTGATTTCACTGTAAAACGATTGTTACAACGTTACAGTGTCTATAGGTAAGTATAAAATTCAATAAAATTGAATATGCCAACTTATATTATTTTAATAGAATATTCAGACTGCTTAGTTTTATTTGATTTTTAAATGCACTAAAGCAGCGTCTTTATAACTATTATATAATATGCAAAATAGAAGACAACTATATATAATGTTGCTTCAATTTCTTCAATTATAAGTCTAAAATCGACGTATTATTTAAAAAAAAAAAAAAAAAGACAACAAAACAAATTAACAACTTAATTTTAAGTAAGTATTATAAATAAATAAATACTTCAAAATAAGTCAAAATTGACTTCACTGAACAACGTTACAGCGTCTATACAAAGTATAGAGTTCAATAAAATTGAATATGCCAACTTATATTATTTTAAAAGAATATTCAGACTGCTTAGTTTTATTTGATTTTTAAATGCACTTAAGCAGCGTCTATATAACTATATATAATATGCAAAATAGAAGACAACTATATATAATGTTGCTTCAATTATTAAGTCTAAAATCGACTTATTATTTTGTTTAAAAAAAAAAAACAACAAAACAAATTAACAACTTAATTTTAAGTAAGTATTATAATAAATAAATACTTCAAAAAAAAGTCAAAAATTGACTTCACTGAACAACGTTACAGCGTCTATACAAAGTATAAAATTCAATAAAATTGAATATGCCAACTTATATTATTTTAATAGAATATTCAGACTGCTTAGTTTTATTTGATTTTTAAATGCACTAAAGCAGCGTCTATATAACTATTATATAATATGCAAAATAGAAGACAACTATATAATGTTGCTTCAATTATTAAGTCGAAAATCAACTTAATTTTCTTGTGTGCAAAAAACAACTAAAGAAATTAAAATACGTTGATTGTTATTTAAATATTTAAAAATAGCAATTAAATTTTTGTTTAACTTATCATAAAATACGTATTTTAAATTAACTTATATATATATACGTATTTTAAAGGAATGTTTATATATATATATAGATATAGATATACGAAAATCAGAATATTGAAAAACTCACTGATCCAAAAAGTAACTTTCGATGTTATTATTATCCTTAATATAAACAATATTATTATTAAAAAACTCACTGAAACGAAAATTAACTTTCTTTGTTCACATTAAATATGAACTAAAATGCATAACCAATTCTCTTACCATCGTATGTAAAAACATAATGTTGGAAAGAGCATTACAGTTATTCATCTAAGCAACAGACACCGAGCTCTAACATACAACGCTTGCACTTAAGAGCTAGGTATAGTTGGTGCAAATTAGGCAATGCCATTCCATTAACTGCAGCCTCTTAGTTATGGCAAGCTTAGCTTAGTGAGTTCGGAGGAGATAGGGACATTAAGATTTATGTTTGACATGCAGAGCGCGCGCATAAACAAAAGAGCGTAAATAACAACAAAGACGCATGATTGCATTCAAATTATTTTATATGTAGCGACAGTCATAAGAGCGACGCACGCGCTGATCAAGCTTTAAGCCGCTCTTTGTGATGCAGACATGCATCAGCTGAGCATGCTGCTTGCAGTGAGTACCATTAACAGTTATATTTCTTCTTCTTGTTCTTCTCTCTGTTATCTTACTGTGGCTACAAAATATTAGAAAGCAATCGATGCGTAAAATATAAAATTTTTTTATACCCTAAACCATGAAATGGGTATATTTGTTTTGTGTAAAAGTGTGTAACAGGCAAAAAGAAGCATCTCCAACCCCATATATAAAGTATATATATTCTTGATCAGCATAAACAGCCGAGTCGATATAGCCATGACCGTATGTCCTTCTGTCAGTCTGTCCGTCCGTCCGTCCGTATGTATAAACGCGTCAATCTCAAAGACTAAATATGCTAGAAACTTCCAATTTGGATCATAACTTCTCCTAATCCACAGGCAGATCAAGTTCATGATACAATTATACAAGGTAGTCCACTCGGCTGCAGAAGTCATTCGGTTTTGGTCCCCTATTTTCAGTGCGTGCTTGCTTGTCGAACTGAAAGGTTGTGTGCGGATGCTTATTTTTCTGAGCTTTAACCCTTAAGTCTCAAGCAGAAAAATGGCTTTTTGCATGTACAACTTGATTTTGATGACAGCATAGCAGCAGACATAGACGAGTTGACGGAGGATGCGCTTGAATACCTGGCTGGTTACGGCATAAAAAAACTAAGTTTGTCTAGTGAGTTTGCCAAAAAGTCGACATTCACATACGTAGATGAGTAGTCGCATGGGGGACTGATTAAACCTTCATCGACATTTAAAAACAAAATAAAACATTAGAATTAATATTTTTACATATTGTAAAAGATACATTTAAAATAACAGAAAATGTAAAACAGACATTGTTAAACGCCGCTGAGCAGGTCGATATCAGTGTAAATATAAAACAATTTTTTTTTAAGATACGTATATTCTTAAGAATTTAGAGCTTAAACAAAAGAATGGCTGTTAAACAACGAAAACAAAGAATAATGGCAAACTCAAAACTAATAAAAATAAAATTATAAACACTAAAACTCTTGTCATAACTAAGGAAACTTTTGGCCCCATGCGTGGGTTAATCGGCGCACTGTGTAGCCGTTTCACTCACACTCACTATTCAACGCTCTTTCACTCGCACTTATATTAAGGGACTATGATTTTGCCGAGTGGACTACCTTGTATAATTGTATCATGATCAAGTTTATTTCAAACTATCGATAACTATTCTCGTTTCCGATACACATATGGAATCGATTACGAAAAAATCGCGAATTTAGAAAATGTAAAAATAGGAGTTGAAACTATGGATAACTTTATAACTTCCATGAAAATTTGATCCAAATCGGTTAAGAAACACTGGAGATATTTTAAATTAAAGTTAAAGTCAAGAAAAACTCACTTCTGCAAGTCATTTAATACACGGGCTCAGGGTATCTTTTAGTCGGGATTTCTCGACTAAAACCTTCTTACTTGTTTTCAGATTCGCTCGCGCATCGCTCTTCATGTTCGGCGCTAGATGACAAATTATTTTTAAATCGCGCCTTCGTTGTTGGCTATTTCGGCTAATTCTCTTATCTAAGCGCGCGCTCTGCAAGTCAAACAAAGAGCGTAGTATCGCAACCTTCTTCACACGCACTGAATCAATGCAAAACATATCTAAGAGGCTGCAGTTAAGTGAATTGTATATTGCCTTTAGCTTTAATTTAGTGTGTGTGCGGAGGAGCTAGGGTTATTAAACTTTATGATTGACATGCAAAGCGCGCACATAAAATAGAGAGTGAACGTAAATGAGCAACAACAAAGGCGCATGATCGGAGCGAGATTTCAAATTATCTGATTATCATAAGAGCAACACACGCGCTTATGTGAACGCCCTTTGCTTATTCAAAATTGTATATCAATAATATATCAATAAATGTTAGTGTGTTACGTTTTGTCTAAGTTATATAAGCAGCAAGTAGGCGAATCCACCCCCAAAACATATTCTGGTGTGGGAAATTTTTCTAGACGCACCAAGTTTTGTTATGTTGTTTTTTTAAAATCAATGACACCAACAAAAAGTAGCAGTGCGGGCCCAACAACAACAACAACAAACGCTTCTTGCAAGTATACGAACCTTTTTTTTATGACACTTTGCTTGCGGCACTCAAAGGCGTCATTGCCCATTGTTTTGTTTTTGTATTCTCGCTCGCGATCGAGCTCACAGCTTGTGGGACAATCAGGCAACTGTAGTGGAATGGGTAATTGTTGTAATTATTTTATTATCTTAAGAGCAACACGCGCACTTATGTGAACGCCCTATGCTTGTTCGCAATTGCATATCAATAACATATTAATAATGTTAGTTAGTTTTGTCTAAGTTATATAAGCAGCAAGTAGGCAAATCCACCCCCATAACATATTCTGGTGTGGGTAATTTTTCTAGACGCACCAAGTTTTGTTTTGTTGTTTTTTTTTTTTAAATCAATCACACCAACAAAAAGTAGCAGTGCGGGCCCAACAACAACAACAACAAACGCTTCTTGCAAGTGTACGAACCTTTTTTTTATGACACTTTGCTTGCGGCACTCAAAGGCGTCATTGCCCATTGTTTTGTTTTGTATTCTCGCTCGCGATCGAGCTCTCAGCTTGTGGGACAATCAGGCGACAGTAGTGGAATGGGTAATTGTTGTAATTATTTTATTATCTTAAGAGCAACACGCGCACTTATGTGAACGCCCTATGCTTGTTCGCAATTGCATATCAATAACATATTAATAATGTTAGTTAGTTTTGTCTAAGTTATATAAGCAGCAAGTAGGCGAATCCACCCCAAAACATATTCTGGTGTGGGAAATTTTTCTAGACGCACCAAGTTTTGTTATGTTGTTCTTGTTTTTTTTTTTTAAATCAATGACACCAACAAAAAGTAGCAGTGCGGGCCCAACAACAACACTTACAACAACAACAAACGCTACTTGGGTCGTAAATCAATTGTCAAGGCACACAAATTTGAAAAAAAAAAAGAATATGCACTGTGCGAAGTGATACATGTACATAAAATTATGAAAACTATTTTCAAGCGCATTGTTCACTTAATTGTGTATGCACATATTCATTAAGAAGCAGAAATCCGTTTCGTTTTTGCAAGTGTCGAACCTTTTTTTATGACTTTGCTTGTGCGACGCGAAGGCGTCACTGCGCATTTGTTTTGTTTTTGTATTCTCGCTCGCGATCAAACCCTCAGCTTGTTCGACAATCAGGCGACAGTAGTGGAACGGGTAATTGTTGTAATTGTAATTTGATTTTTAAAATGGGTAAAAAGTGCTCCAAATCGTATGGGAGGTACTTGAAGGAGTTGTCCAAATAAAAATTCCCTTCTTAGTGCTCACTTACTACCTGCATAAAAAATTGTGTGAAAATTTCAGCCTTCTAGCTCTTTTCGTTTAGGCTGTGGCTGATCCATTTTAACGCGGACGAACTCTTTTATATATATAGATAAAAATAAATATGTAAGGTATTACATATATAAATAATAAAAATAAATATGTAAGGTATTACATATATAAATAATAAAAATATATATGTAAGGTATTACATATATAAATAATAAAAATAAATATGTAAGGAATTACATATATAAATAATAAAAATAAATATGTAAGGTATTACATATATAAATAATAAAAATATATATGTAAGGTATTACATATATAATTAATAAAAATAAATATGTAAGGTACTACATATATAAATAATAAAAATAAATATGTAAAGTATTACATATATAAATAATAAAAATAAATATGTAAGGTATTACATATATAATAATAAAAATAAATATGTAAGGTATTACATATATAAATAATAAAAATAAATATGTAAGGTATTACATATATAAATAATAAAAATATATATGTAAGGTATGTGGAAGGCAATCGTGTCTTTTAATAGAACTATTATCTTTATTCTCCACCTTTACTCGATCGCGCATAAAACAGACTGCCCTGCTGTTCAAGTTCAGTTCCAGTCTTTATCGATTAACAGCGTTGCTTAACTTATCTATCGAACTTAACATAATGCTAATTACTCGAAAAGGTATGTTACATGTATCGACAGTAAAGTAAGGTGTATGTGTATATCTCTATGTACATGACTTATCCTACTACAGGTATTACATATTTATTAAAACCATAAGGCATTACATATAGATAAATAATGAAAATAAATATGTAATAAGAGCCACGGCCCAACCAACGGCATTACAAAAACCGGACCTGAACGCGGCGAAAGGTGTGCGAAGCAAACGCTGCTAGGAAAACGGTTAATGAAAAAGGTTAGCGATATCGCAAAGAGAGCGCTGACAAAACATGGCGGTCGCAGGCGGGAAGGATACCGTAACTTGCACACCTACACTGTTGCACATGCGTACGGAGTAGGGGTATAAAAGGTGCCGACTACCATGCAGTCGGTCACTTTGCGATATTTTTTTAGAAAACGATATTTTTTTAGACAAAGAAAACACTCACCAGCAAGAATGGAAAATTTCAACAGCAACTCTGGAGCAAGAAGGGCAGCCCCTGTATCGGGCCGTGATCCACGGACGCATCCTCGCACACCAACGGGAGAGGTGCATGCGGTCAACATGGCAGCCATGGGTGCCAGCGCAAGGGGGCGCAGGAACGTGGCATGTCGAGGGCGTTGGGTCGGACAGCCCTATGCGCGTGTCGAGCCGCAGCGGGAGGCATCTCCAGATGTGCTGGAGCTGCGGGCGTCGCCCATTCTTGAATCTGTTGAAGAGCGGGAGGCGGCCGAACGGGAGCGTTGCCGCCGCCAGGAGCTGGAGGAAGAGCGCGAGTGGGTGCGCAGGGCGTACGGCGACGACTGCGATAGCAGCGACTGGGAGGTGGATCACGACACGGTTTCCGTGGTAGAGATGCGCGGAGAGTCGCCGCCGGGCGATTTCGTTGAGGTGAATCCCGAGTGGATTCGAATGTGCCACCCGGAGGCACCGCCGACCCCAGAAGACGAGAATGTGGGCCCAGCCAGCCCGGAGCGGTTCGCCACACCGCCGCTACCGGAGACGCCACCACCAGACTGGCGCCCCGCTAGACCACCATCGCCTTTCCCACGCGGAGTGGAGGTGTCGGACGCGGAAGATGAGGTGATCTCGATCTCGTCCGAGTCGGAGGGTGAAACAGCACCGGAGGCCGAGGAGCGGGTACCGCAAGGCGAAGCAGACGAGCCACCACCGCCGACGGCGACTATTTATAGGGAGAAGCGGTTCGTGGACGGGCGGTGGCACCACACCGCGACGGTTTTCCTGGAATGGACAGAGGAGGTGGCACCGCCCCGCGAGGGCTTTATTAGAGAGATAACGCCACCCCGACAGCGTACGCCAACGCCACCCCGACCGCGTACGCCAACGCCACCCCGACCGCGTACGCCAACGCCACCCCGACAGCGTACGCCAACGCCACCGCGATCACGACCGCCGACGCCGTCACCAACACACACACTTCAAACATCAGTCTGCACGGCCACCAGCCCGACAACACGGACAGCGCCGTGGGAATGGCCAACACCGCTGCAGGTGGGCACGCCGCCTCGCCCCGGGACACCGCCTCCACCACACACTTGGGCAACCCATCCGGTGCGCCCAGCGTTCGGTCGGCAGGCTTCATGCCCGTATGGGGAACGGCCGGCTCGCCCGGTGCTGCAGCGGCAGTCATCCGCACCGTTGGCGACTCCAGGATGGAGAGAGGTGGCGCGAGCAGACTGGCCACCAGAAGTGCTAGCAGCCACAACAGGAGGGAGTGACAGGCGCACGTCGTGCATTGTTTGGGCGCATGGCCAGAGGTACCGCGTGCGGATTTCGGCCAGAGGCACGCGGGCCTTTGTGGCAGAGTGAGCGGGAGGAAAAAAAGCAAAACAAACACTAACACGCACAATAAAAAAAAAATAATAAAAAAAAAAAATAGTGTTCGCATATTATTTCGTGTAACCTGAAAAAAAAAATATAAAGAAAACAGGTGAATTAAAACTGCGGGAGGGGGGTGAAGTTTGCTGGAAGCATACTCACATAAAATGTGTGTGATCCAGCGCGGGCGGCAAAACGGCATGGCCTGGAAAAAAAAGAGAACATGGTTTAGGATATGGTGGAAATGGCGCATGGCGCAAAAATATGTTACTTACTTTTGCTTTTTAGATTCTTTTCAGCAACAACAAAACAATTGCAAACTGCAAATTGTGTGTCATGGCCGATTAGTGTTGGATAGTTGCGGGTGGCCATATCGATCTGGCCACATCGCAAATATCGATCTGGTCGGGCGATGCAAAGCCGCTAGATGGCGTTACGCGACCACCAGCTGATCGTTACAGCGACACTGCTAACGGACGCCAAAATTCAAAAAGGGAGGCGCGCGATTTGAAAAACACCAAACTAGTGGAAGGCTTCCACTTCCGGAGAAAGAGGGGAGTGTGAGGAGCCATATTCACTTATAGCGCCTCACAAAAAGCGATTGCATTTATAGCCGCAGCCGGACCTGAGCTGCGGCGAATTCGCATGCTGTCTCGCTCTGACACAGGATGTCAGCGCTAAGGTACGTGTTTGGCACATGGGAGCCGCAAAACACGTACCGCAAAGTCGTGGCAAAGTGCCGTTGGTGTGCTAGCGGTGCATCCACGAAATATAGTGATCACCGTCACACCAACGACAGGCGTGATCAGCAACGAGGAACCGTTGTTGCTAGGCAAATCTCACTGGAACGATCACGCCACCTTTGCCCTTGGCGCGACATTGGCAGCGTTGACAGGCCCCGGTCCAGCGAGACAGCAGAAGAGTATAAAAGGAGCCGCCTTGGACAGAGCGGCAAGTTAGTTGAGTACGAGTGAGTTGAGCACAAGTTAGCTCAAAGGTTAATCCAGAAGTTGAGTGCGAAGTCAGCGAAGCGAAACGTCAGTACGGAGTCAAGACGAAATAAGTGAAAATCAGTGCGAAACATAAAGAAATCCTACGCGAAAGGATAATTTAAGAGTTTAAAGGATTCATATCGCAATAAGGACAAAGCAGATCGTGTCCTTAGCGATTAACAAAACAATTTACTGAGAAATCGATACGCGAGATTTATCAAGTTCTTGTGGTGCGTTGCATTTGCAAAGCAACCTCAAATTAAACCAAGTATCAGATAAGTGAGCCTTGCAAAGGACAGGTGAAGCTAAAGCCAGAGCCTGAGAGTAGGCGACACTATTGGCGAAATCCTTGTGGTAACAAGGAGGCCATAGAAGAGCCTGGCGAATTCGGGCGTTGCTAGCTAAAACCTCGTTTAGTAGGCGTAACATTGACTCTGAATATTTGGTGCAACGAGAGCGCCAGCATTGCAAATAAAACCACGACACAAGAGCCGTGCGATTCCCTAAACTCAAATAAGAAATATCATTGAGTGCAAAGCAATTGTAAAACCCAAACGTGAAAACTAGCAGAGAGTGCGGTTTTAAAATATATGTATTAAAAATAAACCAAATTGTGTTCTTATTGCCGCAGCCGCCACAAATATAAATTTGTTGGCACGTACCCTCAGCACCGCGAGAGTTAGCCCAGCTAAAAACCGCGTAACTTTTAGATTCGTTATTGACATTCCACAAAGATCTGCATAAAAAATTTGGATGCCACGCCCAGCCATCATGCCCCCAGCCCCCCTTTCCCACTCTTTACAAACTTCGAGCTGGAGTCACCAAATTTGGAAAGAAGGTAGCAATTGACATTCCACATAGATCTGCATCAAAACTTTGGATGGCACGCCTACCCATACCGCCCCTAGCCCCCCTTTCACCACTTTTTACAAACTTCGAGCTAGAGTCACCAAATTTGGTATGAAGATAGCAATTGACATTCCACACAGATCTGCAGCAAAACTTTGGATGGCACGCCCACCCATACCGCCCCTTGCCCCCCTTATTACACTTTTTACAAACTTCGAGCTAGAGTCACCAAATTTGTTATGAAGATAGCAATTGACATTCCACACAGATCTGCATCAAAACTTTGGATGCCACGCCCACCCATACCGCCCCAGTCCCCCTTTCCCCACATTTAGCAATTTTCGAGCTAGAGTCACCAAATTTGGTATGAAGATAGCAATTGACATTTCACAAAGATCTGCAGTAAAAATTTGGATGCCACACCCACCCATACCGCCCCTAGCTTCTCTTTCCCCACCTTTTACAAACTTCGAGCTAGAGTCACCAAATTTGGTATGAAGATAGTAATTGACATTTCACAAAGATCTGCAGTAAAAATTTAGATGCCACACCCACCCATACCGCCCCCAGCCCCCCTTTCCACAGCTCTTACAAACTTTGAGCTAGAGTCACCAAATTTGGAAGGAAGATAGTTGGTGGCATCCCTATCTGCATCGAAGAATCTTTAAGGCAGCGTACACCCCTGCCCCATCCGTACCCCTTTGCAATCAGGCCTTTTTTACCTGTTTTAATACTGGTATCGAGTATGCCGCAGTCGGTTGCGTCCGACTGCAACGTTTTCACTTGTTTTTTTTTTGGTCAACACACACACTTTTTCAAATTCATCTTGTATTTTATTTTAAATTCAAATTTGATTTGTAAAAAGTCAAGTATAGAAAATGTCAATGATTATTCAACTTACATGATTTGTTTACAACTATTGTCCTGCTGCAGCCGTTTGATGTTTGATATTCTTCGCTGCCGTTGTTTAAATTTATTTAATTGTGCTGCTGCTGTTGGTTGGTGTTTCTTCTGTTTTAACTTCACTTTGAAATAGTACGATATGTTTGTGATGTTGCTGTTTAACTTCACTTTAACGCAGTTTATAGTTAGTGTTTGCTTTTCTTTTTTTAAATGTTTTTTTCTAAGTGAAACGGTCGAAGGTTTTTTATTCGAACACGTCGGACGCCAATTAACCAATTTCAGGGTTATAAATGAGAAGACTTGAGGCTTATCAGCGAGGCGACGACCGTCGCGATTTATTTACAAAGTGTTCACAACATTCTCGCTGACTCGAGTCATTGAGCAATATTCGCTGGCTGCTGGTGCTGACCCTGCATTTGCATCACGCCAACTAAGCAAGATCGGCTTCGCAACTTCTGTGTTGCTGGGTGATCGTGTTAACTTGTATGTTCCTCAGCGTACCTGAGAGTGGCCTTGTCAACATCAACATCATCACCAATTCTACTACCAGGCCACATATGTCTTGGCACAATATCGGACAGAATTGTCACGTGGCAACGGGACAGGCAAAAACTTTAACAAGCGCATATCAAATGTTTAAGCATATCCCATTTGGGCACACAAAAAACTGTAAGCACACACACACCCCTCAAAGTGGAGTCTATAAAAACTGGAACTAAACAGTAGAAAAATATATTACTATTGGTTTGGGGGTTCAGTTTCTAGTTTATTTAAAAGGTACTCTTGCCGGGCGTGTGTGTTTGAGTAAGTCTGGATATATATGTAAGAATTGTATATAAACCAAACACAGTTTGCAATTCTTTGGTTTAACTGTAATCAAACCGCATTTAGGAAATGTTTAACTCTTTTCTTATATACAAAAACATGTAAAAAAACATAGTGGCGCACAGTTAATTTGGCTATGACAAGACTATGATACCCTTCACACAGCCAAATCAATATTCCCCCCTCTTATGTTTCTGTGCAGTTGTTGGTAATTTTTCGCTAATATTTTTACTCTTGAGCGTCATTTACTTGTTCGTGTGCGACAAAAACAACAATTTGACATGTAGGTACTTGAAAGTGCACGACAGAGACAACAAATGATAGTACGATATGGTAAATTTGAATGGTGGCTATGTCGTAGAATGCTCCGATCGGGATGAAATTTCATAGTGAACAAACCCGACATGATCTAAGCAATCTGTGAAAGTTTCATCAAGATCGGTTCAGCGGTTTGGCCGGAAATCGTGTTGATATGGTACATTTATGTGGTGGCTATGTCGTAGAATGCTCCGATCGGGATGAAATTTCATATTGAACAAACCCGACATGATCTAAGCAATCTGTGAAAGTTTTATCAAGATCGGTTCAGCAGTTTTTCCGGAAATCGTGTTGAAACAGACAGACGTACAGACCGACGGACGGACAGACGGAAATCAATTCCTGAGCTCGTCCTGATCATTTTGATATACAGTTTATGGGGTCTCCCATCATTGCTTTAAGGCGTTACAGATTCATGACAAAGTCAATATACCCTGTGAAGGGTATAAAAAAAAGTTAAAAACAAGTTTAAAAAGCACATATCGAAAAGGACGCACATTTTATCTCATATATGTATATCTTATTTATTTATTTATTTATTTATTGTCAGCTAAGAGCAGCTGACATTTAAAAGAAATCAAATTAAATTTAAATTAAAAATAGTTAAAATAATTAAATTAAGTAAAATGTAGAATAAAATATAAATCTGAAAGCTCTGGGAAATTCAATAAAAAATTGAGTAGTCCAACATTTGTTGCGAGGATTGGGAAAAACCCAGAAAAACCCAATCAGACCAGCGTTAGATTAGTAATAAGTGGTTACGATTAGATAAAGCAAACAGGATCGATCTTTTTAGTACTGGAATTGAGGCTACTAAGGAGACAACAGAATAAAGTTTGTTATAGTCAGAACATATAACACGAAATGGTTCATGAGCTAAATAGTTGCTGAAGCAACGATCAAGGCTAAGGGGTAAAAAATTACGTGAAGATCTAATTGGGACATTAAATTTAATTCGACTCAATAGAACTGATGAATCGATTTCACCATTAAGTAGGTTAGTAATAAATAATACTCAATGCTTAGTTCTACGGTTTAACAGAAAGGGAAGATTTATTAAAAGGAGTCTACTAGAATACGGGGGTAAGTCAACTCCAGGAACCCAGTTAAAACTTCTAGGGGCAAATAGAAGAAATTTCTTCTGCACAGATTCAATTCTGTCCTGGTGAATCGAGTATTGTGGGGACCACACACAAGATCCATACTCCAGAATGGGACGTACTAAGGATGTACAAAGCGTTTTAGTGGTGTAGGGATCGTTAAACTCTTTCGACCACCGCTTGATGAAGCCAAGGACATTAATGGCCTTATTGACCATATACGAAATATGAGCGTCAAACTTTAATTTAGGATCAAGAATAATGCCTAAATCTTTAATTTCAAACTCGCGGTCAAGTGGTGAAGCATCAAGCAAGTAGTGAGCAGTATGAGGGGTACTTCTACAAAGAGACATGACTTTACATTTAGAACAATTTAAATTTAGTAAGTTAGTACGGCACCAGGCTGACAAAGCACCCAAATCCGACTGTAGTAAATTACACAGGGAAGCGTCATTATAGGTGAAACATAGCTTCACATCAACAGCAAACATATACACAAAAGAATTAGTAATAACATCTGGGAGATCGTTAATAAACGGTTTAAATAGCAAATGACCAAGATGACTACCCTGGGGAACTCCAGAGGTAACAAAAATTGGTTTAGATTTAGACGATTTAAAAACAAGGTTTTGTGTTCTGCCACACAAGTACTCCGAAAGCCACAATAATAGTTTTGATGGAAATCCAATAATATTTCATTTATGAAGCAAAAGAGAATGACTTATAGAATCAAATGCCTTACTAAAATCGGTGTAAACAACGTCAGTTTGCATTTTTTCCTGAAACCCTTTGATAACAAGCGAAGTGAATTCAAGAAGGTTAGTGGTAGTAGATCTACGCCTAACAAAACCGTGTTGATAAGGCGATATAATCGAACTACATCCGTGTTGCAGTTGAGAACATATAATTTTTTCAAAGACTTTTGGTATGGCAGACAACTTGGATATGCCCCTATAATTTTTAACGTTTGATTTTGAAGAATTTTTATGGAGTGGAATTATAAAGGATTCCTTCCATATATCAGGGAACACGTTTGAATCAACACACAAGTTAAATAATTTATTTAATGGCGCATAAAGAGAATCCGCGCAGTATCTAAGAATACAACCTGAGAATATACTGAGGATGGCAAGCAAGAAGTCTTACGTTTAAAGTTAACAAATTGATAAAACTGTTTAGGGTCACGTGAAAAGTTTAGTCCACAACGATTAAGATAATTATTATAGCAAGATGTGTTAACGGAAATAAAACTAGATTTTGCTACTAAATACGAAGATAAATCTAGAGTAGTTCCCGATTTTTTAAATTTTTTATATGATCTTTTCTTTGCGTTTTTCAACTTCGATAGTTCTCTCGTAAACCAACGTGGTTTATTGTCACTTGAAGAACAAGTGAGGGGAACACAAATATCCAACAGCGAATTCAAGGTCCTATAAAATATGGCTATAACAGTTTCTATATTACTACAAGAATAAAGACGCGACCAATTAGTATGTTGAAGAAGATAATTTAATTTAGTAAAGTTAGTTTTACGAAAGCAATGGGTTTTTAAAGTATTATTAGATACTGAACTAGGGTTAAGAATTTCGATGGATAGTTCTAAGGTTGGATGGTGGGTATCTTCCGGAAGCACTAGAGGGGGTATTCTACTTGCATTACTGCAATCGGAGTCCGAAACAAATATTAAGTCCAACATTCTACCACTACAGTTATGCACCCTGTTAACTTGCGATAGGCCTAAATCCAGTAGGCCATCGATAAAATCATCAGAAGTGACTGGTAATACCGCCGAAGATGTGTCATTCACAGACCATACAACATGTGGCAGATTAAAATCACCAACCACTATCAGGTTATCCATATCTGTCAAAAATGACGAAACAAGTTGCAGGGCACTCAGATGGGACGATTACATGTTAATATCAGATTGAGGAGGAATATAAGAGCAAGTAACATAAAGTGAAGGGCCGTTTAGTAATATTTTAACACAAAACTCTATGTCCGGAAGATGCTGAGAAGAATCTGTTCAGAGGAAATACAGGAGTCAAAAGAGAATAGCCATAATAAAGACAAAAAATAATATCGTGTTGCTGAAGGCTCAGATGAGCGAAAACTTATTTTTATTTAACGACTTAAATGTGAAAACTTTATACTCAATGCAAGAAAAAGCGATTATATGGCATAATCGTTATGGCCATTTGAACTTTCGGAGCCTAAAAAATTTGGCTGGCAGTGAAATGGTGTGAGGCATCGATTTAAAAAATGTATCGGACGAAATAAATTGCAACACATGCAACAAAACTAAAACAAGTGGAAACGTTGCAGTCGGACGCAACCGACTGCGGTATACTCGATACCAGTATTAAAAATTTTGATGCCCATCCATGTGGGTTGTCAATTGCTATCTTCATACCAAATTTGGTGACTCTAGCTCGAAGTTTGTATAAAGTGGGGAAAGGGGGGCTGGGGGCGGTATGGGTGGATTGCATCCAAATTTTTGATGCAGATCTTCGTGGAATGTCAATGCTATCTTCATACCCAATTTGGTGACTCTAGCTCAAAGTTTGTAAAAGTGGGGAAAGGGGGGCTGTGGGCGGTATGGTTGGGCGTGGCATTCAAATTTTTGGTGCAGATCTATGTGGGATATCAATTGCTATCTTCATACCAAATTTGGTGACTCTAGCTCGAAGTTTGTATAAAGTGGGGAAAGGGGGACTGGGGGCGGTATGGTTGGGCGTGGCATCCAAATTTTTGATGCAGATCCTTGTGGAATGTCAAATGCTACCTTCATGCCAAATTTGGTGACTCTAGCTCGAAGTTTGCATAAAGTGGAAAATGGGGGGCTATGGGGCTGGGGGCGGTATGGTTGGGCGTGGCATCCAAATTTTTGCTGCAGATCCTTGTGGAATGTCAAATGCTACCTTCATACCAAATTTGGTGACTCTAGCTCAAAGTTTGTATAAGGTATGGAAAGGGGGGCGGAATGGATGGGCGTGGCTCCAAAACTTTGATGCAGTTCTTTTGGGGTCGTTACCAGCTATCTTCCTACCAAATTTGGTGGCTCTAGCTCCACTACTCTGGAAGATACACGCATTCCCGTTTTTTACGAAGCGTTGGGGCATCTGGGGGCGGCTAGGGCGGTATCGGTGGGCGTTGCATCCAAACTTTTGGTGCAGTTTTTGGGGGGTCATAATCAGCTAAATTGGCACCAAATTTGGTGGCTCTAGCTCAAAAACTGTGGGAGATATAGGCTTTTTTGACTTTAAAATGCGGGGGGTCTGGGGGCGGAATGGGGGGCGTGGCTCCAAAATTTTTGATTCAGTTTTTTGGGGGTTGCTAGTAGCTATTTTCTTACCAAATTTGGTAGTTCTTGCTGTAAGGGTGTGTAGAATATGTGGATTTATCGGTTTTGTGTTATCGAATTTATCGATTTGCCAGCCCCCCAGTTATCAAAGAACCCCCATCTTGACACTTTAATTTACTATCCCATAGATAAAGAGAATTGGAAAGTTTCAAGTCTCTAGCTTGAAGGGTGTGGAAAAACATACAGTCGGTCGGACGGACGGACGGACGGACGGACACCATGACGGACATTGCACAAACCCAATATACTCTTTACCTTCGGTATCGAGTATAATTAGTGCGGTGCCGTTTAACAAAAATAACAAAAACAATGCAAGTGAACTCTTGGAACTAGTTCATTCTGACGTGTGTGCAAAGTACTTCATAACATTTATAGATGATAAATCCAAACGTGTTTTTGTGTATTTCCTAAAATCAAAAGACCAAGCTTTGGAAAAGTTTAAATTTTTTAAAAAATGGTTGAATGCCAAACCGGACAAAAAATAAAAGCCGTTCGAAGTGATAACGGTAAAGAATTTGTGAATAAACAATTTGACGAGTTATTAAAAAATTGTGGCATAAAAAGACAGTTAACAGTGCCGTATACGCCGCAACAAAACGGTGTGGCTGAAAGAGCCAATAGAACACTAGTTGAAATGGCGCGTAGCATGATGGTGCATGCGAACATTGAAGAGCCCCTATGGGCTGAAGCTATTTCGACGGCTGCATATTTGCGAAACAGATCACCAACGCATGGAATACAAGGTGATGTTACTTCGTTCGAGCTCTAGAGTGGTCGTAAGCCAACACTAAAGCATTTGCGCATTTTTGGATCGCCTGCGTTTGCCCTGAATAAGTTGCAAACAAAAAGTTTTCGTTCAAAAGGCAAGGAATACGTGTTCGTCGGCTATTCGCTTACAGCCAAAGCATATCGGCTGTATGACAGAGAGGCAAGACAAGTAATAGAAAGGCGAGACGTAAAATTTGTAGAAGGCGAAATATCGTCCAGAGAAGATGTCTTATGCAAACCAGAAAACTCAACAATTATGGAAATGTATCCGCAAATCTGTGTGTCAGATCAAAAGGTTGGATCAGATCTAGAAGAAAACAGTTCTTCTCTTTCAGATTCTGATATTGCGGATAATGATGAGGAATTTTTAAGTACAGAAGAAGCTAGGCCTTCAGAAGAAGACGAACATGCATCAAGAAGTTCATTGGAAGAAGCTGACATTAGTTCACGTCGTGGTCCGGGCAGGCCAAAATTGGTGCGCACTGGACAGGTAGTCAGACCTAGAAAGCAATACAATATGCTGAACAACATAATGAGCTATAGTGACATAGAAACACCTGGTTCAGTAAGTCAGGCGTTGACAGGCAAACATTCGTTTGAGTGGGAGCTGTCAATGGGGCGAGAATATGAAGCGCTTATAGCAAATAAGACCTGGTCATTAGTTGATTTGCCACCTGGTGCAAAGGCAATAGGCTCCATTTGGGTTTTTCGGATAAAAAGGGATAAACTGGGAAACATAGTACGCTACAAGTCAAGATTAGTTGCTAAAGGATGTAGTCAGCAGTTCGGGGTTAATTATAACGAGACTTTTTCGCCAGTCATTCGTTTTGAGAATATAAGAATGTTATTGGCAATAGCTGCTGAAAAAGAGTTCTATTTGCATCAGTTAGACGTCTCGAATGCATACTTAAATAGTGAGCTCAGTGAAGAAATTTTTATGAAGCAGCCAGAACATTTCATAGATAGCTCACACCCAAATAAAGTTTTAAGGTTAAATAAGGCTGTATATGGTCTTAAACAGTCTGGCAGGGCATGGAATAGCACTTTAAATGATGCGTTAATACACATGGGCTACAAGGCAACAAAAAATGAGCCATGTCTATACATGAAATAATTATCGCATGCTCAAGGAAATGCGATCTGGTTGATATTAAAGCCAAGCTTAATGGATGCTTTGATATACAAGACGACGGCCCATTGCAACATTTCCTGGGAATGGAAATAAAGCGCGAAAGTGAATGCGGTGCTATTTCTGTGTGTCAGAAACAGAAAGGGAGAAGCCCTAATGTTGGACACCTCTTTGGTTTTTGTGACATAAGACTATCCAAAATCAACGTACAGCTTATCTGTTAGTATCGTTGAAAAGCTTGTTCAATTGCGCATCGATTGGTATAAGGCATTATACACATTTCATTCATTTTTAATGATATATTTCACATTTAATGAAAAAACTCAAAATCACGATTTTCAAAAAAGTGCCCCGAAGTTGGACACCCCCTTTTATCTTGTGAAAATGCAGCCAATAAAATAAAATAAAATGCCAAATCATTGTTTTTATGTAAGATTTTGTTTTTTATGCAATTAAACATGAAAATCAAACCGAATTTATAATTTTATTAATTATTATTACTCGTAATGAGCAGTATCGCAAGTAATGCACCGATATATCGATTGATGTATCGATCTATACATCGCATGCTCATCATTGCTCACATACCTTATAATATGGCGCGAAATATGTAAACAAACTATTATTCTTTTTTTTTGGGTTTTTTTTTCAATCAAAACCATTTATTATGAAATTAGTTATTCAATTAACTATGAAATTCAACTTAAAGTTTCTTTATTTGGTTTTTTTCATTTAAACCCTAAAATTTCAATTTCCATTTCTTGTTGCCGCGCTCATTTGATACATTTATGAAGATGACACGATCATTGATACAATTGCATGAAAATATCGATTACAATAATCGTGTTCAATTGTGAAACATCAACAGTGTCCAGATTAGAAGAAAGCCGGTTTTAACATTTTGAATGTAAAACCCAAATATTGAAAAAAAAAAAAAAATGTTTGATTGCAGAATAGAAAGAGCATGATGAAACGAATAAGAAAAAATTTATTAACTTTGCTGAATCAGGGAATATTCAATTACACAAGCGTTGAAATTTTAAAAAGTTTAGGTCGGAATATCGGTATTTTAATTGTTGTCCTCTGATTAGCCAAAACTAGGTATTAACACCTGTAGACCATGTCAAAAGAAAGCCGGCACTGAAAGCTAACTGTCACAGTAATTAGACCGCGCTAGCATCAAAACTCGCAAAATAAAGGGGGTGTCCGACTTCTGTACAGTGTCCGAGATTGGGGCTTCTCCCTTATATAAAAAGTCTGCTGGAAAAGTACGACATGAACATGTGTCGTTCTGTTTCAACGCCTTTGGATCCTGGTTTTCAGATTGGCTGCGTTGATGACAAATGCGGCAAGGCAAATCTAGTTGAGTATCAACCACTTATAGGATGTCTCATGTATCTGGCAATCTCAACACGCCCTGACATTATTCATTCCGTAGGTAAGTTGCGCAGAACTACGTCCTGATGCCCCATATCACATGTTCTCCGTTTTTCAGACATTGTCGATGATTGCTGTCTGCATCGGTAAAGCGGTGTACTGTGCATCTACTCGCAGATAGCCTGCATGTACGATGAGACGTCGACGCACAGTGGGGGGGGCCATTTGAGTTTTTCATAGCAAAAATCATAACTTTGGACCAAATGAGATCTCGAACAATCTAAAAGCATAGATAGATATGATCAACCTATAACATGAGCGTTGAAATGAATTCTATAATTTTGGGTGCCTATTTAGGGTGCAAAGGTTGACATTTGTGAAAAATCACCTTTACGGGAAGAAAAAAAATATGTTTTTTAATATTTTGATTTTATTGTTTCGTTTTAATGGTTTTAATAATCTAAATGATATAAAAGATTAAAAATAATTTTTTTTTTTTTGTTTTTTGTTTTTTATTAATTTTTTTTTTGTAAATATTCCTCCCAATCCGTTAAAGATGGTATATCGAAAAGAGAAATTCATCTCTGAACTATAAGATTTTGCTAATTCTTTCGGCGTGACTTAACATGCCTCAGTGATGAACATTATGGGCTCTGAGAGTTCTGCTACATGTTGAAGAGGTCCTCAGTTTGTCTCACCCTTGAATCTTTGAAAGTGTTTAGCATCTGTATTTTTTATAAACCTTATTCAGGGACTCTTTGCTGCTTCTCTTCAGAGAGATCTCCAATTGGCAAAGACTGATACCTCAATTATATCCTTGCCAGCCGCCAAGATTTTATGGACTAGTCGGGTCAACTTTTTCTGCGGATAGAATTCCGATAATGTTTTTTTCCGTAGAATAAATCATTTGTGTTGACTCAGCGAGTTTCCTCTTTCTTGTTAACTTTGAACACTCTCCATGCCTTAGTCGGCCTTCCTCTTGCTCGTTGGTACCGGTGTGTGCTGGGTCATCTTCTGTTAATGAACCAGATGTATCACTATTAACCATCCTGTGTTTGGGTTGAATCTCTCAGTCATTCTGTTTGTTTTTATCCATCGTGAGTTTAGACTTGACATACATCATGCAAATTTATTTTTATATCTTCGCTTCTCTGTATATTGCCGTATAACTATCAAGTTCCTTCGAAGGCAGCTTCCGTAAACTTTGTATGTGTTGACCTTCCTAAACAGGTCAAATAATTTATGGTTGCTCACGACATGTTTGAAGCGTAAAACAGTACTTGTCTCGCCAGACTTTCAGTCGTGAGACTAATCCAGGATTATAGTTTTTTTTTTTTTTTCATTATAGTCTAATCTATTACCTGATGTATACCGGTTGGATTAAGGTTCAAGAAAAGAGTTAGCTTTCATGCCTAAAAAATTTACCTATTGTTTTGTATAAGTCCAGGTCATAAGTCATTTATGCAATTTGGGTACTTGGCACGTGGCCGAATAAGATTTGTGCCTACCTGAATGGGATTGTGACTAGTTGTCACGCCAACGCCATTTCGTATTCGGTGCGTACCTGTTAATTTATTGTATATCCTTAACGGCACCTGATTTTATGGACCAGATTTGACAATGATCTCAGGTAAGCATACAGAATGAAAAACACAAGTCAAGTATCTTCACAATAACGAACGTCACAACAACACACAAAATGGGTTTTCACGGTTATATGTCATAAATTTCCCAAAAATGCATGCAACACATTTTTTTCCTATGACTTTTTTCACTTTTTTTACATTTAAAAAAAAAGGGGCAAAAACGGGCACCTGAAACTTTTTGCATTAAATAGAGAATAATCAAAGACATTAATTTAAAAAATAGCGATATACTGTGATATAATTTTTTTTATTTTCCATCAAAGTTGAGAAATAGTGAAAAAGTGGATAATTGGTAAATATTGAATTGCCTGGCCAACGCAAAGCAAATAGTATAATTTTTATTTTTATTCGTTTCGTAATAAATAGATCTATCAATAGAACCAAAATAATGACGATCCCGTAACTTAGTTTTTTGAGATATTGTATCTCAAAGCCGACAAATTCCCTTAAAATTGTAATTTTTATGTAACCAAAAATCAGACACCTTGCAAAGCTATGTCTTCTAAACAAAAATCCGGTTACATTATGGATGCAGATTTGAAATCGCTGGAAAATTTCCTATAAGTAGGTTCATTCCCATCTTTTTTAGAGGCACAGCCATGCATTTTTGGATTTTGACACTTGACTTTTTCTACGGGCGCCACTGTGGCGCCGGTCGGACCGAAAATCGTATACTGGGTACTGATTCTACTTACAGTTCAGCTTTCTCCTGTCTTCAAAGAAGCATCCTGGTGGCACTAAGTAGCACCTAGGCCGAATATATTGCTTCTATCTACAGCACCAAAGAAGCAATCTATCTTCGGCGGCTACTCGAAGAAATTGGTTATCACTCTCCTAGTGACCCAATTCAAATCAATGGTGACAACTTAAGTTCACAACAAATCGCTTATAATCCTGTACACCATAACGAACAAAACATATTGACGTTAAGTTTCATCATATAAGAGAAGTTATTTGCAAAAATGAAATTTGTATTTAATACGTCCCACAGCAGAAAATGTAGCAGACATTTTTACCAAGAATTTACAAATAGAAAAGCATATCAAGTTGTAAAGATGCTTGGTTGAAACTAAATATTTGTTTTAATAAGAATTTAAATTGAGAAGAGTGTTGAAATAACACGTTAAATTGTTCTCTTAATCAAGCAACATATGTCTGCGTACTCATATATATCGTTTACAAGTATCGATGTCTAAATATCGATGTATATTTATTTCACCACTGCACCTTCATTTTGATCTTCAGTTCTCAAATATAGTTGTGTCTAAGTAACAACTCACGGTGTTATTATTTGAGTGAACTCTTTATTCACAGCTGCACTATACTCTACGAGAGGGATATACTCTAACAGTATTCACAAATACAACATGAGGAAATAGACACACAAGTCAAGGAAATGTTAGAGCCAGAGATAATAAGAAAATCTCAATCACCTTACAATTCACCAGTAAGGTAATTCCAAAAAAATTGGATGCCTCAGTTACACAAAATATAGAGTAGTAATTGACTACAGATTTCCTAAATGAATCACAATTGACGACAAATTCCCAATTCTTATTATGGACGAAATTTTAGATAAACTTGGCAGATGCCAATATTTCACAACTCTTGATCTAGCAAAAGGCTATCATCAAATACAATGGACCCTAAGTCAATACCAAAACCAGCATTTTCCACGTAACATGGGCATTACGACTACACACGTATGCCATTTGTCTAAAAAATGCACCACAACTTTCCACCGTTGTATGAACATTTATTGGAAGATCTAATCTACACAAATTTGTTTAGTGTATTTAGATTACATTATATCTACTCCACTTCATTGGAAGAGCACATTTTGTCACTTAATAAGGTATTCACAAAACTAAGGGAAGCCAACTTAAAATTGCATTTAGACAAGTGTGAATTTCTAAAAAGAAACTGAATTTTTTAGGACATGTGTAACAATAGAAGGCATAAACCCAATCCAAACAAATAAATGCAGTAATGAATTATCCCATACCAAAGACTCCAAAAGAAATAAAACAATACAAGTACATCCAGATTATAACAAACCATTTTGTCTTACACGGATTCCAGTAACGTAGCTTTAAGAGCAGTCCTCAACACCAAATCTTAAGCCAATATGTTTCCAGACGTAGAACCTTTAATAACACAAATAAATTACTCAACCATAGAAAAGAATGGCTAGCAGTGGTATGGGCAACACAAACTTTTAGAACATTTTTATATGGTAGAATTTGAGATTTTATCAGCCAAACCACCTGAGTATATGTCCACCATTCAAGACCTAAAAATGAACGCCAAAGGTGAAAATAAAACAAGTAAGAGGCTCAGTCTGGAGAGCCCGACTAAAGATACCCTGAACCCATTTGCAATAAATAATTAAATTTATGTAAGACTTTGGTATACGGACTGTAGCTTCAATCGTTAAGTTCAATCTCTCCGGTGTTTTCTTAACCGATTTGACGAAATTTCAGAAAAGTTCGATTAGTACCCCATTGATTTCAACCCTCATTTTTAGATTTGCCAAATTTCCGATAGTTTTTTTGTTATCGCTAGTATGTGGTGGAGTATCGGAAACGCAGAATATTTATCGATAATTTGAAGCAAACTTGTTCTGCTCATAGTATACGAGAACTGAGATCCAAAATCAGAATGTCTCTAGACCTTTGTATCCCTCTCTGAGATCCACACGTTCATACAGATCAGACAGACCCGACAGGCCGAGCCGCTGGCTAATATCATCTCGTCGGTGTGGATGGATGCGGATGAAAGACAAGAAATATGATCTAACTTCATGGAAGGGGTCGGAAGTGCTTCCTTCTGCCTGTTCCATACTAGTTTGCACAAAACCATTATAAAAGCCCTATTTCAACCCTTTTATGGTTAAGGAACATAAAAAATGATAATTTGATTATACAATTAAGTATTTTTAACCAGGGAAAGAAAAGTATGTAGCGGACGCCAGTTGTCACGCGTTCAACGAAACGAAAATCTATTAGGGGAGAGCGAAAGCGCCCACCTGTGCACAATTGCTAGTGCACAGAAACAATCAAGGTACATCCACATCAACAGGGGAACGGGCGGCCGTTAAACTATTAGACTACTAATGTGAATTAATTATGTGCCTTGTAAATAAGACAGACGTAACTATTATTTCTCAAGACAAATATAAATAACATAACGAAGATACCATTACCAACGCGAAAGAGCAAATACATCATAAAAAGTATTATGCGTTTTGAAAATATGTTTTAATATTTTCATTGATACAAAGATTTTCAATTTTCCAAGATCATATCTAACCTTTATATTACAATCCGAAAAGACCAAATAAACGGTTTGAAGATTAACTTAACGTCTAATACTTCAACAGTACGCAGAGTTCAAGAGAACGAATATTAATAGACACTCGAATTATACCTCCAGGGATAGAACCAAACGAATAACTTGGTTTAAAGAGAAATTTTACTATCCAGATTATCCAAAGAAATCACAAATAGTATTTAATGACATGTCTATTTGTAACAACATTTCAAAACGAACACAGAAACACAATTTATTTTTTTTGAATTAACCCCAGAGACAAACTACAATTATAGAAAATATGTTCTGGATTTTTATTTAGTATAAAACAAACCATTTCTATTCTATCATGCAAGACATTTTTCTAATTTGGACATTAGTCGAAGTTCAAAGCAGAGACTGGTTAGAGCACAGCATGCTATTTTAAAAATCATATACGATTTACTTTGGTAACACAAACCGACATAATCAATCGACCAAGACTCACCTCTAGGTCAAGCATTACAACAGTGGTTAAAATCAGAAAATGTTAAAATAAATAACACAAGCAACAATGGTATATCAGCTTTCTAAAACGATCAACGAAAAATTCCCGAATTATTAATAGTGACTCTAACAGAGACAACAACCAGAACAAAAATGAGAGCATCCTATTATTATTATGCCTAAAGTATGCAGCTGCCACTCCCACCAAAATCAGGTATTTTGTTCCTCTCGAGCATAATTTATGTTTCGCACTTGTTTCATTATGTGAAGAGCCGCTGAGCAAGCTCAGCGTCTACATGTTTTTAGTACCAATTCCCATAAACGAAGCAGTCTACATACCTAACCGCCGCGTCTTTTAATTTTTCACAACCCGTCTTTTTCAACAAGAGGGAAAATAGTAATTTACCCGCGTAGCCGCGAGTTCAGTTGTCTCTTTGGAAAGTTCGGGAGCCCCTCACATTTCATGGTCCTTCGGAGCCGGATAAATTAGATAATTATTCATCACTCGGCCTCCACCAGCTTCGGTGGACAATCCATACCACTCACACACACACGACATCTCCCACTTTCTAGGTCCTCTCCTTGTAAACACCATGTATGATGCATATTTAGAATCCAGCTCCTCGGGGCCACTAAATCTAATAAATAAATTTAAGCAATATAAGATATATACAACATACATAATTAAAATATTTCACCAAAATTAAAGCACAGTTTTTATATCTCTTTTTCCGTCTGGTTTGCCCCTATGCTTAATCCACTTATTGAATTGACTGTGCAATTATTACCAATTGTTAAGAGCTTCTTTATAAACGATATTGGTTGTTTTTCCGTCCGGTGCTACTACAAATAACTTTTTGGTGAACTGACTCTTGAGCAGGCTACATAAAATTGGCCATCGAGAAAAACAATCGTGTCTTAAGTCTAGTCCGGCTAATTAAGAGTTTGTCCCTGTGTTTATTATGTTGGCAAGCAAACTTTTAAAGGAAATTGCAATCTTTAATTGAATTGGCAATTCCGAAGCAGAAAGGTATTAATGGAATTCTCGGTATAAAACCGTTTCCCCTATACCATGTGCCAGTAAAGATAATTGCTTCGACAACATTCTTATGAAGGACTTTAACTTGCAATCTTGTACCATTGCCAGTTTTGGGCGGCTTAAGTTGCGAATCACAACATTACAGGTGAACCAATCTTTAAAGTTATTATGTTGAGGCAGGCCAGCCGGATTTATGATTACGAACTCGACGGGGTATGACTGCATCTCGATTTCAGTCACAGAATCAATAGATATATCTTCATTGATTTAATAAACACTCGTTATTTCCCATGCATTGTCATTTCTCGCAGTCAAATAGCACGTGCGAAACCATTCGAGTGATTTTTGAGAGATATTTGTAATATCCGGAAATATGTTTAGAGTTAGCTCTTCAATACTTTTCACAACATGACACAAAGTGGATGGTAAAGTTATGTTGCCATCAGGGTTGGAATCAATCCATTTCCTATTTGACGAAGCATTTCTGCAAATTCACCAGCTATGCTATCACCTTGACGTGCACTCGCATATTCTCGTTAATGCAATTTTCTGTATTTTGGGCCACAAACTTGAAGACTTAAGCACGCCATTTATTTCAATCTGCTTCTTGTTCCTCTGGGGATCACTGGAAGAGTTTGTCGAAAATCACCAGCTAAGAGAACGTTATGCCACCCATTACTATTTCACTATCTCGAATGTCCTTCAAAGCTCGATCTACAAGCTTCCAAAGCACCTTTATTGGCCCCCTACAGTACACATCATCCCAACAATAGCTTGACATCTTTGAGGCCGAGCAGCCATAGGAGATCTGCTTTGAACTGGAGCAATGTGGTGTTTCTAAAGGAAACAAATTAAAAGGTAATCTTTTAGAGTGGCGAAATGCGCTGTGCGCCCACCATGAAGGACACGTGGCTGCGCATACCGCAGAAGCCACCGCCCAATGCGAATTTTTTGCTTTGGGCCGAGCCTTTTGCCAAGTATATAATTTCAAAGAAACGTTGTACAACCTGTTCCACCAGGTGCATTCAAAAAATAGGAGATTTCTCCCTTTTTCTGCGTCAACGCTATGTAGTCATCTGGTCGTAGACTTGTTTTTCCTCAGCACTAGGAGTAGATCCTCAGTATTACCAACAAAATTATCGGCAATTTTCATAATTGGTGGTTCTTCTTATGAATCCATCTTTGGACACAGTTCCTCGGTAGCTATTGGTAGTGGAAAGTCCCATAATAAGTCCAGTTTCGACCACCAATAGACCGTACAATAAGCTTCATGTAATAAGAACATTGTCTTACAGACATTATTCACAAATACTTTCATCAATATTTCTGTCTTGTTAAGGGAACTGAGCAAGGCTCTTAAAATATTCGTTTCTTATAACTCTGCGTGTTATAAGTCTTGCAAGTTTGTTCCACCAGGGGGGGGGTGCATCTAAAAAATATATTCTCTCCTTTTCTGCTTCAACGCTATGTAGTATCTTTTCGTATACTTGTTTTTGCTCAGTGCAGTGAGGGCATAAGCTCATTTATTAACACACAAATTCTCGGCAATTTCGATACATATGTTTCGTCTAGGTGATATTCAAATCTTTGGAATCAGTTTCCTCGAGTCTATGGGTAGTGGAGCAGTCCATAATGAGATCAGTTTTGGGGACACCCCAAAGACAGTACAATATATCTTCAATGTCAATAATACATTTATGAAATACATTATTCACAATACTTTTAGTCATCATATTGCTGTCTTGGTGAAAATGAAAGCGCTCTTAAAAAAACTTTCTGAGAACTCCTCTTTAGAAGTCTCCTCAAGTTTAAGAGCATCTGAAATTTGACAAATATCTAACATTCTTGCAAACAGTTCTCTCAGTTTGTACGAGCTTTGAACATCTGAAACCGCTCGTCTATAGTTGAAATCCCAGTGCTGTAGCATCTTCTAGTAAAGCCTAGAGGCTTACACCCAATGAACTGAAGCGTATGCTTTACCATTAACGTATTTATAATTTAAATGAAGTTGGGCCCTCTTCAACAATGTAGTAACAGGCCTTAAATACACAACATTCGGGCTATAATGGGATTGAATAGTGTGAAGACTTCCCAGAGCTGCATCTCTTTTTAAACTCCAGGACAATTTGGGCACCGCATGCCCTCGTGTTGTCTTCTTTGAAATTCTTTATTGTTCCAAGTGAACAGTCCGATGGAACCTGCACACTATAGAAGCGTTCTTGCAAACTCTCACGGGTGCCTTACGCGCAAAGAAGGCGCAGCCATGGTTTTGGGGAATGGCTTAATCTGTTCAAGTAATGTGTGCGGATATTGGGGTTAAAAGAGATCCTTTGACCACATTCTAATGAACGCGTAAGTGGTGTATAGCCTGAAAACGTTTGCAAATGCAAGGATTCGCCAGACCACTTCTGACTACGTATATAACGCCCACGCTTCTAACATATTAATTTCATACGTTGGTCTTCACGAGTACATGATGCTTGATCCCTGCCCTTGTTAACATATTTACAATGTTTTATAGACTTTCCAGAACTACAATACCAACATTAGTGAGCTTCAATGTGCTCATAGTACACAGGTTTAGGCACACCCAACGATTATCTCTATGCGAGGGAGCCCAGTTATATAAATTGATTCACCACCACTTCTATCGCTCTTCTACGAATATAGAGGTAACTAGCCTTTTTCCGTCCCGTTTTCTTTAAGAATTCTCGTGAAACCTCTTTGTTACATTTTCCATTTTTCTGCATGGCGATTTATTATTCACTCACCGCAAGGACCCCTATCATATTGCCTAACAATGATAAGTCCGTCAGCCAGTTGGGAGCAACAAGGGAAGAACGCGCGCCGCGGGAACATTTCACTCCGCCAATTTTGAATGTGCTCCCGTGTGACGGTTGCTTGTCCGCTCTTGCGGCTCACAACTGGCGATTGCGACAATCCTCTCCTCCGGGCGAGGCGGCGTGAAAGCGGCCCGGTGGTACTGGTGTCTGTCTCGTGCCAAGGCTGCTGACTAATGGTAGTTGGCTGCGAGAGAAGACAACTCTATACAATTACCGCCAGTCGCAAGGTGGAACATGCATTGTGCCGAGGGGGACGTCGTGGGCCGAGGGGGTTTGCTGGTGTCTTTAACTTGCGAACTCTGGATAGCCTGCCCGCCCAATACCAGTGGTTGAATTAGGCTTCCCGGCGGCAACACGGGCTATGTCGCGGTGGCTTCCTTCCGGCCGTCTACCGTGGGAACAACATGAATTCTGAAACCAACCAAAACAGTAAATGGCGGCAGCTGTCCGTGTAACTCAAAAACCCGTGGGAAACGCCAATCCCTCTACAGGAGCGAGCAACTCCTCTACGACGCCCTGGTAGCCAGCATGTGCTCGCAAAGGCTCTCGCTAGCGGCATTAGTGGCAGGACGAAAAAGCCATTCGTCCTCACAACCCTACGTCCGACCTTGAGCGCTGCCGGGATTTTCGGAGGCTGCACACAAGTTTGCAGCACGCAGCACGCAGGCTACTTCTTCGGCCCGCTCCCACGCGGCCAAAAGACCGTGTCCATTCAGGACCGCTGCGGCGGCGCGAGATTCCCAAGAGAACAATTGCCCAGGCCCTCATGCCCCAGACGGAGTCGCATATTGCGTGGGCTAAAACCATCCTGCCCGATTTTAGCCATCAATACCCCCGCTACTGCTAAAGCCCATCAAAGCGCCAACTCTCCGTTGATATCCTTCCGCAACCTCAATCCAAGCTGATCCGGCCACCGGGGGGGGGCCCGCGGCCCACAGCGCTCACGTCTTCCGTGGGGTGGGTCCCGTAAGCCGCTAGAGGTATGTTCTAATTGTGGTCGCTACAGGGGCCACAAGCAGGGCCATATCCCGCGTCAACAGTTAGGGGCTATTGAAAACGACTGCAGTAGAGGTATCGCCACTGGCTGCTGCTTTCCTACGGAACCGCAACCGACCCGTTCTCTGATGTCTGGATGTTTCAGGGCAACATCAAAGCTATGCCTGCGAAGACGACAACGGATCCGCAGAGCTATACAAAAAAGCTGGTTGGCCTTCTCGGGTGGATGGTCTATCCCCGCAAAGCTGGAGGCAGTGAAGCTGGAAGGCTGCACCATCGACCACAGCCATAGTCTGGTCTTACCTCCAAGCACTAAGAACCCAAAAGAGTCGCGTGAACAAAGCTCATTCGGCCACGAGTATGCCTTGACCGGGTTACGCATTATGGGAGGGGATCGCTAGTTCGTGGCGCCAAATGTAACAATCGGCAGGTGCTCCTGGCCATAAATGCGATCACCGTGAGTCGCCCTAGCCGCAACCCACGGAACGGCCCACTACGGGCTTTAACCGATAGAAAAGATGGTCTACCGTTCGGACGCGGCTAGTAATCGTTGGCTCATGTGACGCCCGTTGCGCCTAGATGCTCCCTATTGAGCACACACGCTGAGGCCACTGCGCGGCAACTACAACCCATTGTGCCAATGTCACCGAAATGACGGCGTGGCTGATGCCAAGGCAGGTGACCGCCCACCGTCAGAAACTGCTGACCTAGCCGAAACTGGCCAACATGATCTCACCTCGACGCCGATTCAGACGAAGAGCTGATCTGACAGGTGGAGGACGAAACTTGAAGATGTCTCTAAGACTTCTTTCGAGTTAACCTCCACAGGCTGGGGGTACGGCGGGCTGAGCCGCTCTGCTGCTCCGCACAAGCCAATGCGGAGTAGACGTGTCCCTCATTCAGGAACCTATGGTCGGCTGTGGTAATGTTTCTGGACTGGGGACTAATGAATACAGCCGCGTTGTAGCCCGCAACGAAGGTAAGTTCGTACCTGCATAACTTGCCAGAAAGCCCCTGACATTTTTCCTGCTCCTAATTTTCGCAATGTGGCGACACCACTGCTGCGTGCCTCGAGCTGGGTCGGCACATCAGCTCAGCTCAACAGCACTTCCAGCCCGACCATCAGGGCCCCCCCCTCATCAACTGCTACTTGCGGTAATCGCCGACTGCGGAGGACAAACACCGAGCGTTATCATAAGTGCTGCGTACGTAACGCTCCCCACCAATCATTGGGGCAGCTCGTAATATAATGAACAGGGCAGGTCGACTCTATAATTTATAAATCCTCCCGACGGTCTGGAATTTGCAATATAGGAAACGAACCCAACCTTTCATTACAAAGAATATGGTGACTAAGTGCCTAGGTACTAACTCTAGCAACGGGGAGGCCTCCGCTTCACCAATACGTTACAAGATGAGATTCTAGATTACTGCCCTTCTCTGATCTGAGGTAGATCTGATATAGGTATGGTGTCTCCTCTCCTCTCGATAATCCCAAAGCCCTAAATGGTGCCAGAAAACGTTAGACGTACGAAACTGGACCACTTTCAAAGAATATCTTACAGACTCTTCCTATCTACCCCCACGGTACCCCTTTCCCCCGAGCACACAGAGCTTTCTCAAGACAAACCAAACGCACGAGGCATGCAAAGTCCGCCCTTAACCGTCCTGTCCCCAGAGCAAACCAAGAGGGAAAGCAAAACCACCCTGGTGGTCCCCACAAATAGGCGAGCTTCGAACAAATTCGCGAAGCTTTTTAACAAGCAAGTTTCAAGGGAGACGACCAATCATGGGGTCTCTATAAAGCCAGCCTCACCTCTACAGAGTCATTAGACAAGCAAACGCTTCGCTGGCAGAATTTCTCTCCAAATCGAGAGACCACCAGAAGCTCTAGTCTTAGGCAAGTCTCCCAGCACACAAGCACCCATGAGCTTCCTCAAAGACCCAAGACTCGTGGACAACGACCATTGGATTCACTGGAACGTTTGTGGTGGAAACCCACTTCCCCGGGAGGAGGTGATGCTCAGTCGCATGTTTCCGTCCCCCTATCCACGGAGAATTTCGGAGCCAAGTCTCCACCGACCTTTCTCCAGGGATCCATCTCCTTGGGCTTTTAAGTACTTCTCGCCCTACAAATCCCCTGGGGCTGGATGGAATCTTCCAGCCCAACTGCAATATGCAGGGGATACTGCCATTAACTGCTTCAGAAAATCTTTTCATATATCTGACTAACGGTTCGATACCCCAGAGCCATGGCTCTAATCCAAGGTCGTCCTTCATTCCGAGCGCCGCAAAGGCCTCAATACACCATCCCAAGGACTTTCGGCCCAATCAGTCTTAACATCTTTTCTACTAAGACACTGCAAGGGTGCTGAGTATACTATTAGAGACTCGATCATACCGATCACTTTCTCTAAGCACACCATGCTTTCAAAAAGGCAAATCCACTGAAACAGCGCTCCATGCTGTATACTCCACATGAACATGGCACGTAACCCCAAAAACAAGGAGTACTGCTATCAGCCTTCCTAGAAAACATTGAGGGTCGCTTTTAACAACGTCCTTATCTTAAACCGGGCATCACCGGGCTTTTGTCGGAAGCGGGGGGTTGGACAACCACATTGTGAAATTGATTGATCAACTGCTCCCAATCAGGATCGTCATGGCACACTGGTTTCCTTCGACCATTGCCAGATCCGTAAATAGAGGCACCCCGCAAGGAGGTGTTTCTCTCATTCTCCCCTCTTCTTTGGAATGTGGCAGTTAACACCTTGCTGCGCTCCGTTAGGAGGGTGCTGTCGGGTGATAGCCAACGCGGATGTCTCGCTATAGCCTTCTCCGTGTACATTCCCCCCAAAGTTTGTGCGAGCGTATGACCCCCGCACTAAACGACCCCTGTCCGCACAGGGCCTACTTCAAAGGGACTAGGGCTAAACCAGCCAAAACGGACTTGGTCTCTTCACTATGAAGTAACGATCACCTCCCCTCAACCCCAAGCCTAACGGGTGGACTTGCCTCAGTAAATCCGCCAAATACTAGGCTCCATCTAGACAGCAACTAACTGGAACTTAACAACACCGAAGACCGGGTTAAGAAACCTCATCGCTTTGGTCTACATGTAATGCAGTCTCCATTGGACTGAATGGGTAAGTGGCACCCCACATCGTCTGTGCTGTACACGCATAGTTCGGCCAATCCTATGACGGAGTGTCTAGTGTGGGCCCACTTTTCTAAGAAAACATCCAGGTCGACAAGCTTGGCAATACAGCGGTGCCGCTGGACTGTCTTAACAGGGCCATTCAGACGACCCCAACTGAGGCTCTGGACAATATACTAAATCTCCTACCAATAACCAAATTGAATTAGTAGCATCTCTCTGCCCTACGCAATGAAGAAACCACAAGTGGTCTAGCAAAATGTCGGCCACACTCTAATATTATAGTGGGTAACTTGCCCTATACCCCTCAAACAAGGACATTAATGTCCTCCGGAATTTCCCCAAAACCACTTTCCACACGCTAGTCCCCCCAAGGGAGGATTGGTGCTCAGCGGTCACGCCAGGACCGGCCAGATTTCAGTGAAATTTCACCGATGTCTCCAAGCTAAACGACACGGGTAGGGGGAGGCTCTTTTTGCGAGGAGCGTTCTAGCAACAAATCGTTCAACCTCCTGTCCTGCAGCGTATTCACAAGCCGAGAATCGCTGCCATACAGGAAGCATCTTATGCATTTCCGAATGCGAAATGCTCAGCATAACAGAATCTTCATTTTTTTTTTCCGATAGTCCAGCGCTAATCAAATCTCTAAAAGCCGATATCATCCAAACGGCGATATCCGTCCACAAACTATCCGCAGATCTCTACACGAGATGGCAGAGCATTTCGAAATACACCTCATTTGGTGCCGCGGTCACAAAGGCACTCGAGGGCCACTGCAAAGCAGGAGATCTTGCTATGCAGGTCTCACCATGCCTCCTCCTCACGACAGGAGTCTGGGGTATTCCCATGGCCACTGCAGCTCAGAGTTCGATCGCACTTCACAAACGCGAAGCCACAGGGGTGCAGCAGTTTGCCCAACCCCCTCCTGTAGGCATTGCGTGTCAAACCTGGCCACGCGCTGCAAAAAACGCTGCTCCTCGACCTAATCCACCTTAGCAGATTAGGCTTGTGGCCGATCAGGCCTTGCGGGGCACTTGCTGGTGGGGGTCTCACGCAGCGACACCTTCTAGCCACCTTTTAATGATTTCTGCCGAAGCTGTCGTGACGAGGAGGAGAGGAAACAGTTCCCTTTTCTGCGACTGCCGGCACTCTGCAAAAACAGAAATCGCTATCTAGGGGCCTTCTTTTTTATCGGACCCTCACTCAACGTGGCTGATAGAAACCGAAAAATATCCGTCCTTCCTTCCAACCTCGGGCTGGACCCACGACCTCTAATGCGGCGAACACGCTCATTGTCTGGGTAGACGGTTTTTTGGACTCAGTCAACGCTGCAACCACAACAGGGCCAAACACCATGGCCTAATGTGAATGGTGGGTTAATTTTTAGGAGCCTTCCACACCGCTCTCAACCTACCTAACCTAACAATGATAATAACAAGGATCCTCACTGCGTTTGGTATTTCGCCAAGATCCCTTTATCAATTTTATCTGTCTTATTTTAATTTCTAACCAAGTAAGAATAGTATTGTGGTAAGCCCCCTTTTGCCATTCCACAGAGTAATGAAACCATTGCAGCACGCTTCCCAAAACAAAGAACCTTTTGTCAATAGTGACATTAAAGCTTTAAATGTTTAAATGAAAAAACTCGAAGCTATAATATCGATGACGATCATGGGGGCGATTTTTCGACCCGGTAATAAAACACTTTTTGATGTCATTCCATTGTGTGATTGCCATGTCGAATGGTGATGAACAGCTCTGCTGCACACAGGCCTAGCTATTTGAGTCTTATCATCAAATATATCGTGCAGATGCTGTGTTAAAGAAGATGGTTTACAATTACCATTCTGGACCAAAGTTGAGCTGCTTCACATCCTTGTGGGCCGTATTTGCATCTTGTAGAATGTCACATAGCTATTCTGCGCTGAGGTTTCGCTTGATTGTAGCGAATTATAATTTACACCCGTTCGTTTCTCAATTTTAGCAATACATATCAACCCAAAAACGGACCTAAAAAGGGAACGAACAATAAATTAAGATGATTTATGCTCAGATTGACCGAAATCATATATTATAGCTGGGGTAAAAGCTTAACGCAGATATCTTTTTTTTTTGGTTCCTCCTTTTTTAATAATGGATTCCATTGTGGTATATCCACTGAATAGCCATCTTCGCCATAAGGAAATAGCAAAGGGTACTGTAAGGCATCGTATGATCGATGCACCTCACTTATACGATGTAATTTATTATTATGGCTTTCATAATAATATCGCGCGTTTTCAAATTGCTGACCAACAATAATAAAGCTACTTCGCTTGATTGAGGGTGCATTGAAAAGCCCTTTGTGAGCACCAGCGGGTGTTCGAATCAGCATGTATAATCAATTTTATAGTCTTTAGTACTTCTTGGTATTTTATTGACAGCCATTTTTAGATCTTTACTAACGAATTATGATGATGAAACATACATTGAAGATCCTTTACTACGCTTGAAATCACCATTTGATATATTTTTGCAACGTAGTTGAGCTTCCTTTTCATCATCACCAACAAAATAAAATTTGAAGAAACTGCATTTCTTCATTGGCAAAGGGCCGGACACTACTTTTGTCTATTTAATGAACCTTTCATTTATAGTTTGTTGTACTTCCAAAAGAAGTCATTTGAAAGCAGCTGTTATACTTTCTTATACGATCAATGAGAATGAGCCTTGTGCTGTGGGATGTCCACCAATTATTAAGCTTTAAGTGGATCAGGCCCAAACTTTCATTTTGTGAAAGCTTAACTTTTCCCTGCCTTGCAACGGATACCCAAAGGCTCTTGTTTTCCATTTTAAAGCATTACCATGTTTGCATATCAAATTCATACTACCAAGTTGAGTAATTCTTATCTGACTTGTAGCTATTTCAAAATCATAGGTTTAGGCCAGACATGGAATTAACACTCCATGGCACGCAAACGCCTTTTTTGACGTGCATCAAGGATTATTGCCTGATGTCTTCTCACTACAACTCTATGAGCTTCAGGATTATAAGTCTGACCTCTTCTCACTACAACTCTAATTACATCAGAATTATAAGCACGATATCTTTTTGATGCTTCTATGCGCTTACCCCTGTTGATATCACTATAGTTTTCTAATGAACGTTTTTTTTACCTTTTTTTTCTGTTTTGCCGGTGAACCGACTACGTCTTTTAACAGGCTTTTTAACATTTTCACTTCACGTATCAGAATCTTGAGTTAATACTTCCTCTAAAGGAATATAAACATCAAAATGTCCATTCACTAATGAACCGGTAAAACGCAATCTTTTTACAGGATGCATAGTATTTCCGAATGGTTGTAATAAATTTCCATTCTGAAAAACTTGGAAATTTACAGCAAAAATTTCTGCTGCGGCTTGAAGCTCACATGCAGTACCATAAGTACGTCATAGCGCACTCATATTGTTCAGAAGAGCTATAACACTCTCCATTTAAGTTTATGCTGACGCAAGCAAAAGTTTGCCGGTTGGTTACAACATGTTCAACAATATTTTGGCGTATGGTGCCATGGAAGCCTTGCCTACCAAATAAAAGGTAGGAAATAGATCTAAAAGACAGGCTCCCTCACCAATTATGGCAACAACTGAATGCGGCACCAAAACACCACTAATATCTAAAGCTTCAATAGACATATTTTAATTTGGCTGTGAGCCAATTGACTTCACTGTAAAACGATTGTTACAACGTTACAGTGTCTATACGTAAGTATAAAATTCAATAAAATTGAATATACCAACTTATATTATTTTAATAGAATATGCAGACTGCTAAGTTTTATTTGCTTTTTAAATGCACTAAAGCAGCGTCTATATAACTATAATATAATATGCAAAAAAGAACACAATAATAATGTTGCTTCAATTATTAAGTCTAAAATCGACGTATTAATTTTGTTGAAAAAAAAAACAACAAAACAAATTAACAACTTAATTTAAAGTAAGTATTATAAATAAATAAATACTTAAAAATAAGTCAAAAATTGACTTCACTGTACAACGTTACAGTGTCTATTAGTAAGTATAGAATTCAATAAAATTAAATATACCAACTTATATTAATTTAATAGAATATTCAGACTGCTTAGTTTTATTTGCTTTTTAAATGCACTAAAGCAGCGTCTATATAACTATAATATAATATGCAAAAAAGAACACAATAATAATGTTGCTTCAATTATTAAGTCTAAAATCGACTAATTAATTTTGTTGAAAAAAACAACAAAACCAATTAACAACTTAATTTAAAGTAAGTATTATAAATAAATAAATACTTCAAAATGAGTCAAAAATTGGCTTCACTGTACAAGGTTACAGTGTCTATACGTAAGTATAGAATTCAATAAAATTAAATATACCAACTTATATTAATTTAATAGAATATTCAGACTGCTTAGGTGTCTTTGATTTTTAAATGCACTAAAAGCAGCGTCTATATAACTATTTATAATATCAAATACAGAAGACAACTATCATATAATTTGCCTCAATTTTAAGTCTAAATCGCTTATTAATTTTTGTTAAAAAAAAAACAGTAAAAACAAACACTACGTAATTTAAAGTCAGTAGGATAAATAAAATAACTTCAACAAAGGTCAAAATTGCTTCACCTGTACAACGTTACGGGTCTATACGAAGTATAGAATTCAATAAATTAATATACCAACTTATATTATTTAATAGAATATTCATACTGCTTAGTTTTATGTTCATGTTTTAATGCACTAACGCAGCGTCCTATATACCTATGTATAATATGCAACATAGAAGACAACTATTATAATGTTGCTTCAATTATTAAGTCGAAAATCGACACTTAAGTTTCTCTGTGTGGTTAAAAAACAACCAAGAAATTAAAATACGGTGATGTTATTTAAATATTTAAATAATAGCAATTCAATTTTACTATAACTTATCATAAAATACGTATTTTAAAATAACTTATATATATAAGTAATGTTTAAAGAATGTATAGATAGCGTATATACGAAAATCAGAATATTGAAAAACTCACTGATTCCAAAAAGTACTTTCGATTTTATTATTGTCCTTATATAAACAAATATTAGAAAACTTCACTGCAAACGAAATTAACTTTCTTTGTTCACATTAATATGAACTAAATGCATAACCAATTCTCTTACCATTGTATGCAAAAACATAATGTTGGTAAAGCAGCATTACTGTTATTTCTCTAAGCACTAGACACCGAGCTCTGAACCATACAACGCTTGCACTTAGAACGCTAGGTATAGGTGGTGCAAATTAGGCAAGCCGTTCCCTAACTGCAGCCCGTTAGTAATGGCAAGCTTAGCTTAGTGAGTGCGGAGGAGCATAGGATATTAAATTTATGTTTGACATGCAGAGCGCGCGTATAACCCAAAAGAGTGAGCGTAAATAACAACAAAAACGCATGATTGTATTCAATTATTGTATATTACGGGCAGTCAAAAAGCCAAATAAAAGCGAAAGCGCGCGCTGCATCCACGCTTTAGAGGCCGCTCTTTGTGAGTTGCAGACCTGCATACTTCCTCGCCGTGTGCATGCTGCTTGCCGGGAGTAACCATAAACCAGTCCTATTTCGTCCTCTTTGTGTCATTCTCTCTGTTCATGCTTACTGTGGCTACCAAAATATAAGAAGAAAACCTATTGTTTTGAAAGCACTCGATGCAGTTAAAATATTAATTTTTATACCCTGAACCCTGAACATGGATAAATAAAAGGGTTCATAATTGTTCTTGAGCAGGCCCCCACGGGAAAGGAAGCATCTCCCAACACACCATCAAAAAATATATATATTCTTGATCAGCATCAACAGCCCTGGTCGCTATAGCCATGGGGGACCTTTCTGTCCGTCTGTCCCCGTCTGTTCCTATCCGTGTCGTCCGGATTGGATGCCAACGCCGTCAATCTCAAAGACTACAAGAGCTAGAGGACTTCAAATTTGGAACATAACCTTCTCCCTAAAGCCATAGGCAGATTAACTTTATTCCAAACTCATCGATAACTATTCTTGCTTCCGATATACATATGGAACGATACCCGAAAAAAATCTCGAATTAAGACAGAAAATTTAAAATATAGCAAGGTTAAACCTATGGATCAACTTTATAACCTTCATGAAAATTTGATTTCCAATCTGTTTCCTACACTGGAGATCTTTTTTAATTAAAGTTAAAAGTCAGAAAAACTCACTTCTCAAGTCTTTAACACACGGGTTCCGGGTATCTTTTAGTCGGGATTCTCCGACTAAAACCTTGTTACTTGTTTTCCGATTCGCTCGCGCATCGCTCTTCATGTTCGGCGATAGATGACATATTATTTTTAAATCGCGCCTTCGTTGTTGGCTATTTGGCTAATTCTCATTATTTATGCGCGCGCTCTGCAAGTCAAACCAAGAGCTAAGTATCGCTACCTTCTTCACACGCACTGAATCAAGCAAAACATAGCTAAGAGTCTGCAGTTAAGTGAATTGTATATTGCCGTGTTAGCTTTTATTTTAGAGTGTGTTCGGAGAGCTAGTGTTATTACACTTATGATTGACATGCAAAGCTCGCACATAAAAATATAGAGTGAACGTAATAGCAACAACAAAGGCGCTGATCGGGCGAGATTTTCAAATTATCTGATTATACTAGAGCAACACACCGCGCTTATGTAACGCCCCTTTGGCTTATTCAAAATTGTATATCAATATATATCACAAATGTTAATTTTTTTCCGTTTTGTCTAAGTTATATACAGCAAGTATGGCGAATCCACCCCCAAAACAATATTCTGGTGTGGACATTTTTCTAGACGCCACCAAGTTTTGTTACGGTGTTGTTGTTTTTTTTTAACTAAATGAACACCAACAAAAAGTAGTAGTGCGGGGCCCAAGGCCACAACCCTGACACAACAACAAACGCTCTCGGGGTCGTAATCAATTGTCAAAGGCACCCAAATTTGAAAAAAAAAGAATGTGCCTGTGCAATGTATACTGTACATAAAATTATGAAAAACTATTTTCAGCGCGTTTTTCACGTTTAATTGTGTATGCCACTTAATTCAGTCAGGAGCGGAAATCCTTTCTTTTTTGCAAGTATCGAATTTTCTTATGACTTTGCTTGTGCGACGCGAAGGCGTTCACTGCGCATTTGATTTTTTTTTTTTGGTATTCTCGATCGCGAATCAAACCCTCATCTTGTGCGACAATCCGGCGACTAGTAGTGGAATGGTACTTGTTTTGTAATTGATTGATTTTTTAAATGGGTAAAAAGTGTCCAAATCCGTAATGTAGTACTGAAGGAGTTTTCCAACTACAAATTCCCTTCTTAGGTGCTCACTCCTCCTACCTTCATGGAAAATTGTGTGCAAATTTTTCAGCCCTCAGCTCTTTTTCGTACGGATGCCACTGCGTAATATATATATTACACGTTCAATTACATATAACAAACAAGCAGAAGTTCAACCAACGGTGAGTATACCCTACAAATTTGTTCCTTACAGTGGGGTATACCCCTTTTCAGAGTTTAACTGCAAAATTTAGTACACCTACCCTTCCGCAAGTGGGCACATCCGACTAGCTTTATATACATTGGTTATAAATAACGTGTACAGCAATAATAATAAAAATAAAAAATAATAAATAATATTTTTTTCATTGTTTTTTTTTTTTTGGCCATTTTCACCAAAATATACACTTTCCGTTGGTAAAAACACTTCAATTTTTTTTTAAGTATTTTTGGTATAGTTTTTTTTTTTTTTTTTTTTTTTTTCCTTTTTAACAAAATAACACTTTCCCTTGGTATAAAATACTTACATTTTGTGTATTTTTATATTTTTTTGGTATTGATTTTGTCTTTTTTCCTCTCTAAACAAAATTACACGTTCCGTGGTCAGAAATAACTTACATTTTGGTATTTTTTGGGTATATTTTTTTTTTTCTTTTTTAACACAAATATACACGGTTCCGTTGGTACCAAATACTTACATTTTGGATTTTTTTTTCATATATTTTTTGGTATATTTTTTTTCCCTATTAAACAAAATAACACGTTCCGTTGGTAAAAAATACTTACTTTTGGTATTTTTTAGTCTTATTTTTGGTATAATTTTTTTTCCTTTTTAAACATAAATATACCACGTCCGTTGGTAAAAAATACTTAATTTTGGGTAGTTTTGAGTATTATTTTGTATAATTTATTTTTAGTTTTGTTCTCGCTTGTGCCTTTTGCCTGTTTGGTTTATATTTTTTTTGGTCATTTCTTTGGTCTTTCGTCCCTTTGTTTTTCGGGCCTCCGTAGAGAGCCTTTTTTATGTCACGAAGCCGAAAAGCAAAAAAGCGAAACATCGTCCTTTTTCCCTTTCAAAGTTCCGTTGTTCTTCCTTGTCAAGCGCTCGCAGCTCCTCAGCGCCAAGGCGACAACAAGTCTAAGTCTTGTAATAAGTTGGAATCAAAACCGTCCGCTGGGTCCGTCCACCTCAAGTTAGTGATCAGCCTAAGATCAAAGCAGAAAGTTTAACAATTCCGCAGGACAGCGCCCGTACAACCAGACAGGAATCAAGAAAATCATAGCTCAGTTCCCAAAATGGCGTCCAAAGAGTTCATGCTGTGTCGGACAGGCTAGGCCAATCCGAAGCTAGATTTTCCAATTCAGCCGGCGAATCACTGTTTACGTACAGGTGCGCCGGGATCAAATCCGATCCTTATGGGAAACAAGTAGAGCTTTGCCGTTTGAACAAGTCCCAACCCTTCTGCAGACGGCGGTTCCATGGAAGATTTGCAAGTATGCAAGCGAAATATGATCATTCATATTCCGTATATGAACGATGCGTAGCTCAATTGAGCGAAAGTATAGACGCAGCATCCTCAAAAAATAAGCAACTACAATCATCTCTTCCTTCCATCTCAAGAGGTTGTAGTCTTCCACCAATCGATACAGAAGTCTTCGATGGAGACTATCTGCGCTGGCCCACTTTCCGGGATCTCTTTACAGCGATTTATATTAATAATTCTAGATTGACCCCAGTCGAGAAACTGTTCCACCTCAATGCTATGACTAGCAGCGAGGCAAAGAGTATTGTTTCAAAATCTCCATTGACAAATGACGGTTTCCACTCAGCGTGGCAATCTTTCGGAAAGATTCGAAAATAGCGGCTGTTAGTTAACAGTCAGCTTAGAATCCTTTTAGTCTACCGTCGGTTTCCCAGGTCTGGTAAGGCGCTAAAGAGACTCCAGCGCACAATCCAGGGGTGTTTGACAGCTTTTGAGCTAGCATAAGTCAGCATCGAACATTGGATTGCTTGCTCGTATTCCTATGCTCATCCAGACTGGCCGAAACTACCCTGTCCTTGTGGGAACAGACCCTTCACAATAAGTCCGTTATTCCAACTTGGGTTGAATTTAACAATTATCTGACTGAGCGCCATCGTACGCTGGAAGCGATAGAAGACATGAGGCCTATGAAACGCCCCGAGTCAATCCGATCGCAAGGATCTTAGTAAGAAAAAGATCAACTCTTTCCAAGCGAAGGTTAAGGTGAAGATACAGCCCAAAGCCACTTGTACCTGTAAGCTTTGTTCCAAAGACTCAGCAGTGCGTGTATGCCCACGTTTTCTGCAAATGTCAGTTACAGATCGGGCCTCCTACATTAAACAGCAGCAGCTATGTCTGAACTGTTTCGCCAGAGTACATCAGCTTAAAGAATGTCAAAGCAGCCGTAAAACTGCTTCACTTGCAAAGGTCGCCACAATACATTGTTGCATCCTACTCAAACGACCACCAGGTCATCGTTAAGTTCTGCTGCTACTCCATACCTTCCAAATCCACCAATACAGTCCACTTCAGATCAAAGTGCGGCAAACATCCACAACTAGATCACGTCGACCACGCAAGGTGTTCTTGTAGGCACTGCTATTATAAACATATGCCACCTTGGCACATGTTATAAGGCCTCGTGCGTTGATCGATTCTGGCTCCGAAGCCACATTCATTTCAGAACGAATGTTTAGAATCATCAAACTCCCGTTTTAAACGTGTAACAGCCCAAGTTTGCCGGACTTAACCAAGCTGTATCAGCCAATCCTGAGCAGTTATTTCACTTCAACATAGGATCCCCATCGAAGCCGAGAGTTCGCATTGAAGCTTCAGCGTTTGTGCTTCCGAATGTGGCAGGCACTCTACCTTCACATCCGATTCCCGAAAGTGCGTTGCGAGACCTTCCCAATATTCCGCTGGCTGACCCTAATTTTTACAAGAGTTCGCAGAGAGATGTGCTATTAGGCGCAGATATCCTTCCATCCATTTACTAGGCGGCTCTATTCCTAATATTTGTGGCGCATTATGTGGGTCAAGAAACCATTTTCGGTTGGATTCTCACCGGCCCAATAACTACTTGTGCTTCATCCTCTATCTCCGCTTTTTCAACACGAGTCACGTCAATGAACGACCAACGGTTGGAACACCTCCTCACAAAGTTTTGGGAGGTGGAGGATCTCCCTATGAAGCCAGTAAAGAGTCTGATGGCCATATGCGAAGACTACTGTATGCGCACAACAACAAGAGATGAGAGTGGCAAATATATTGTCGCTCTCCCCTTCAAAGATCCTGATCACATCAACCTAGGACATTCAAGGTCAATCGCACTGGCTCAGTTTCTAAAGAACGAGAGCCGTTTAAACAGAAACACTCCATTAAAAGAGCAGTATGACTCCGCGATCCAGGAATATCTGGACTTATGTCACATGAGACGAGTCCCCCCTACTATAGATACTGGGAACTTTTATCTTCCACACCATGCGGTTTTCAAACCTGACAGCACTACCACAAAAGTTCGCGTTGTATTTAACGCCTCCAGTCAATCCAGTCCGATCTGACTATTCAGATCTTGAAATGGCGTTTTTTTCGTTACGGCTTCAACGCCGATATTACTAATAGCCTGATTCCACTACAAGCAGAATGCAAGTATGTAATTGGAACTCGGGAATGCTGCATTCTTTTGTATTGGATTCCCATTTGTACATGGAATCTTGTTCAAATATTCCCCGTTGGTTGGCTGCATTCCCAGTTGGTTGAAAACCGACCAAGTGGGAATGTTAGAAGTTAACATCACAGAGCACTGAACAGAACTTTAACATAGTCGATACTATGAAATTTGTAATCGATGCTTGGTTTACAGTGCCAATTTGAGTAAAACAGCTTGTCATCAAGCTCAATAAAAACTTAAATACAAACCGATATATAAATTGTAAAGGTAAGTTCAATTCTGCACAAATTAATTTGAATAAATATTTATTAAGCTATTAATATATGGCAGAAAATCAAGCTTTTTCTAAGAAAATGTGTATTAAGTGGGAAGAAAAATATGAAGCCGTGCTAATTGAACTGTGGGAAGAGAATATGGACGCACTGCGATCACAACAACGCAACTCGCACATATATGCGCGAATTGCAGAGCAAATTAAATTACATGGTTTTTCTGAAGTTACAGGAAAGGAGGTTAAGACCAAGATTGACAACATGTTACGAAAGTTTCGGTAAGTAAAGATTACAAATTGAGTAAATGTATATAAAACATACTAATTTCTTAAAACAGGCTGGAGATAAAAATAACTGGTCCGTCTGGTGGCACACCTTCCAAATGGAAGCATTTTGAAAAACTAAACTAAACCCAGTAGCTTTCAAAAGCACACAAGATGATGGAGCTTCAGGGTCGCCAGCAGTGATTTTAATTGAAGATGCGACCAACCCAGATGACTCCAACTTGTACCGCTCTGGACTTAACGGCTCCAGCATTTCGCTAAGCGACGAACCGTCGCACAGTGGCGCCATTTGAGTTTTTTCGTTGCAAAAATCATAACTTTTGAACCGAATGAGATAATCGATCAATTTAAAAAGCATATAATAGATAATTAATCAACCTATAAAATGAGCATTTGAAATGAATTCTACGATTTTTCTGTGCCTATTTATGGGTATGCAAAGTTGAAATTTGTGGAAAAATCAACTTTACGGGAAGGAAAAAAAATATTTTTAAATTTGTTGATTTTTATTGTTTCGTTTTAATGGTTTTTATAATCTAAAATTAATATTAAAATAATTCAAAATAATTTTTTTTTTTTTTTTTTTTTTTTTTTATTATTTTTTTAAAATATTCATCACAATCCGTAAAAGATGGTATATCTAAAAGAGAAATCATCTCTGAACTATAAGTATTTTCTAATTCTTTCGTGACTTAACATGCCTCAGTGATGAAATAATTGGATCTGAAGATGCTGCTAGCATGTTGAAGAGGTCCTCATTATGTCTCACCCTTGATGCTTTGAAAGTGTTTAGCAATCTGTATTTTTTATAAAATTAATTTAATGATTCCTGTGCTTCTTCAGAAAGCTCTCCAATTGGCAAAGACTGAAACTCAATTATATCTTTGCCATGCGCCAATATTTTATGGACTGTCGGGGTCAACTTTTTCTGCGGATATAATTCTGCTAAAAGTGATGCTGCTTTTGAAGCATATTCTCCATACTTCGCAGAATCATCTTTTTCCTTGCAGTTCAAAATATTTAAGATCGTTCTCAATCTCTTAACGATTTGGTTGTTTATCCCTGTGATTTGAGTTACAGCTTCATCATTTTCAAAAAATCTTCTTGAAGTGTTTCCATCGTTTGAGTTTCCGTATCCGTACTTGGGACAGTCTACTTTAAGTCCAACTTGTTTGAAAAACACATATATAGTCTAATCTACTACCTGATAGATACCTTGGATTAAGGGTTCAGAAAGAGTTAGCTTTCATGCCTAACAAATTTACCTATTGTTTGTATAAGTCCAGGTCAATAAGTCAATTTATGCAATTTGGGTACTTGGCACGTGTTCGAATAAGATTTGTGCCTACCTGAATGGGATGTGTGACTAGTTGTACGCCAACGCAATTTCTGTATTCGGTGCGTACCTGGTAATTTATTTGTATATCCTGTAACTGCACCTGAATTTAGGGACCAGGATTTGACAAATGATATCAGGTAAGCATTACAGAATGAAAAACAAAAGTCAAGTATCTTCACAATAACGAACGTAGCAACAACAACAAAAATGGGTTTTCACGGTTATATGTCATAAATTGCCCAAAAATGCATGCAACACATTTTTTTCCTATGCCTTTTTTCACTTTTTTTACATATAAAAAAAAGGGGCAAAAACGGGCACATGAAACTTTTTGCATTTAATAGAGGAATAATCAAAGAAATTAATTTAAAAAATAGCCGATATAATGTGATATAATTTTTTTTTATTTTCCATCAAAGTTGAGAAATAGTGAAAAAGTGGATAGTTGGTAAATATTGAATTGCCTGGCCAAACGCAAAGCAAACAGTATAATTTTTTTTATTCTTTTCTTAATAAATAGATCTATCAATAGAACCAAAAATAATGACGATCCGTAACTTAGTTTTTGAGATATTGTATCTCAAAGCCGACCAAATTACCTTAAAATTGTGATTTTTATGTAACACAAAAAATCAGACAACTTTGAAAAGCTATATCTTCTAAACAAAAAATCCGGTTACATTATGGATTGCAGATTTGAAATCGCTGGAAAATTTCCTATAAAGTAGGTTCATTCAATATTTTTTTGAGGCACATGCAATTTTTGATTTTTGACACTTGACTTGTTCTACGGGCGCCACTGTGCGTCGTGCTCGAGCCATTCTGGTGTAACACCAAACAAAAGATGCAAGGTGGCAAGGCAAGCCGAGACGGCGGCTAGCGAACAGCTGTTGGAGCAGAACTAGAAGCGTAACGCGGAGTTACTAAAAATGGCAGAATCGCAACTGAAAGCGATTGAACGCCTAGCTGGGGCAATTGAAAATTTAACAATATGTACAAACATGTTTGTCGTATGCGAATGAGTTAAAGCAATAATTTCTGCTTTTTTCGCTTTACTTATTTTATTTTGGTTCGAGTTCATATTTCTTGCCAATACACACAATTAATTACACAACTACACATACAAACGGCTGTCAGCTGTCACTTAACAGACCCTCTTAAAAAAAATTCCTACAAGGAAATCCACCACAAAACGTGAAGTCCTTTCGGAAATAGCAAAGCTCTTTGATCCAGCTGGCTGGCACCTGTCATCGTTCGTGCAAAGATTTTTTATGCAGGAAATCTGGCTTCATGAGCTTGGGTGGGACGATCCCTTGCCGTCCGAGCTGGTTCAGCGTTGGGAAAATTTTCTCTCCTATCATCCCCGTCTTGGAGATATTCGAGTACCTCGTTGGGTCTCTTTTCAGCCGGAAGCATCCATCCAGATCCATGGTTTCTTCGACGCCTCTCAAAAGGCTTACGGGGCAGCACTGTATGTTCGCGTGGAAATAGACCATCACGTATCCGTCCACCTAGCTCCAGTCAAGACAGTGTCGCTCCCTCGACTCGAACTGTGTGGAGCTGTTCTTCTCGCGGAACTATCCTCAGCCCTCATCCCGCAGATGCCCATAGGAAAGTGCGAATCGTTTTACTGGACGGACTCTACCATCGTTTTGGCCTGGCATCGCAGATCTCCTTGCTCCTGGACCACGTTTGTCGCCAACCGCGTTTCCAAGATCGGCCAAATCACTGATTGTCGGACCTGGTCACACTTGCGGTCAGAAGACAATCCAGCAGATTTAGCCAGCCGCGGTGTCTCGCCACAGGAGCTGAGAGACAGCCATCTGTGGTGGAATGGACCCGACTGGCTGGGTCTGCCTCAGAAGCAATGGCCTGTTCCAGCTGACTCATATCTGGAAGACTGACCTAGAGCAGCGTCCAGTTAAGGTTCACATTGCTGAACTGTCTCTGTCTGATCCACTTGAACGGTTCTCCGATTTCGGCAGAGCGTTACGAGTACTCGCTTACGTTTTCCGATTTGCTAAACGATGTCGTCAATCCTCTGTGCTGTTTCCAGCACAGCTACTCCAAAATAGTGAACTTCAAGAAGTTCAAGAACGACTCGTTGCCCTTACTCAACGAACCTCTTATTCGAAAGAATACAAGTGCCTTCTTGACAAGCATAGCTTGCCGGCTTCCAGCCACATACTTAACTTCAATCCCTTCCTTGATCCACAAGGAATCATGAGAGCTTCCGATCGACTCAGCAAATCCTGCAATCTTAATTATGATGAACGGCATCCTGTCATACTTCCGTATTCATGCTCGTTCAGTCGTCTCCTCGTTAAATTCACGCATAAAATATCGATGCATGGCGGAAATCAATTAATGATGCGCCTTATCCGTACCAAGTATTGGATTCCCAAGCTTAAGACGCTTATCACATCCGTGACCAATTCCTTTCGGGTCTGCATCGTGTTATAAAAAAGGCTCCAAAGTCAGCTCATGGGCTGGGCACCTTACCCGAAGATAGGTCGACTTTTTCACGTCCCTTTACACATACTGGCATCGACTTTGCTGGTCCGTTCGACATAAAGAACTACACGGGTCGTGCCTGCCTCATAACCAAGGGCTATGCATGTGTCTTTGTGTGTTTCAGCACAAAAGCTATCCATCTTGAAGCCACCTCCGACTTGACTTCGGACAAATTCCTTGCAGCGTTTGCTCGTTTCATAGCAAGACGCGGCTGCCCGTCCAAAGTATACTCCGACAGTGGGAAAACGTTCGTGGGAGCCTCTAGAGTCATTACTCGCGACTTCTTGGAGGCTACCAAGACGCGCGTCGAAACAACATATAGTCACCATTGTCTCTCGTGGCATTTCAACCCACCAGGTGCGCCACATATGGGTGGCCTGTGGGAAGCCGGTGTCAAAAGCTTCAAGACACTGTTTTACAAGTCGACCTCAACCTTCAAATATACATTTGAAGAGCTCTCCACCCTGCTCTCCAAGATCGAAGCCTGTTTGAACTCGAGACCAATCTCTCCGTTATCCGAAGACGTGACAGATCTGCTGGCTCTTACTCCAGGGCATTTCCTAGTAGGAGGCCCACTTTTTTCTGTAGCGGAGCCGGAGATTGAAGGGAATGCAGCGTCAATTTTAAATAGATGGCAACTGCTCAAGGCTCTCAACCAACACTTCTGTTTCCATTGGAAGGAAGAGTACTTGAAGGAGCTACACAAGAGGACTAAGTGGCAACTACCCGAGAGGACATGGTAGTTGTCAAGGAGGATAATCTTCCATCGAACGAATGGCGCTTGGGACGCGTCAAGGAAACCCACCCAGGACAGGATGACCGGGTCCGAGTAGTCGACGTGCTCACTACACGCGGACTTATTAAAAGGCCCGTGGCCAAACTTATGCTCCTTCCACTCCATTCCGAGCCCAACAATCCAACTCCTTTGTTGAAATCGTGACTTACCGTTTCAGTCAACAAGAGTTATTTTTCTAATTTGGGTTTTTTGTGTATTCCCAGAATTTCCGAACGAAGCAACGGCTCCGGGCAGTATTGATTAACAAATACTGCCCCAACTGTCTGGCACACAAGCACTCTGGGCGATCCTGCAGGAGCGGCGACAAATGCCGCATTTGCGATGGAGAGCATCACACCCTACTCCACCTGGATGAGCAAGAGTCGCCCCGTCCATCAAGGAGCCCATCGCCAATCCAGCAACGCAGTCCACGTGCTCGCTCACCCATCCCCGAAGGCGTCACACTCCTGCCCACCGTGAGCGTTGCCATCGTCGCGAAGGGGAAAACGTTCCAGATGCGAGCGCTGGTGGATCCATGTTGCCCGACCAGCCGCATTGATGCCTCACTGGCAAAGGCACTGGGCCTTTCCGCCACCTGGCTCGATGCGGGTGAGAGGGTCAGTGCTCGCATCCGATCCACAACTGGAAGTTTTGATCGGGAGGTCCGCCTGCATATTGAGGCCCAGCTTAACTTTTGGACCCCTTCAACGCTGATTGACGAACGCTTGCGGAAGGGCGTTCCCAATATTATCCTAGCGGATGACGCCTGGTTCCGACCTTCGACGGTCAGCATAGTGTTGGGCGCCGATATCTACGGCTTGGTGATCCAACAAGGCGTTATTCCGAGCGACCACGGTCCAGTGGCCCAAAATACTGCTTTTGGGTGGATCCTATCTGGAGTGTGCAGCCCATAAGGTCCGCTCCCCCCTCCAGTCTCTTTTTCTGCAATTATATTGCAAGAGGGCCGGAATGTTTATGCCTAAAAGTATGCATCTGCAACTCCCCACCAAAATCAGTATTTTGTTTCCTCTCTGAGCATAAGTTATGTTAAACACTTGTTCATTATGTTAAGAGCCGCTGAGCAAGCTCAGCGTCTACATAGTTTTTAGTACCAATTCGCCAATAAATCGAAGCAGTCATACAATACATAACCGCGCGTCTTTAATTTTTCACTCCGTCTTTTCAAACATAGGTAAATAGTAATTTACCCGCGTAGACCGCGAGTGCAGTTGTATCTTTGGGAAGTTCCACCCCTTAACATTTACATTCACATATAATCATAAAACTAAACATAAGACTACTAATAGTACACCAGCCGACATATTTATGTACGCAGGAACACCAATTTATGACACACAAGGCAATAAGAAACGACAAATAGAGAAGTTAAACGAAACACGAGAAGAATATGAAATAGATACAAGATATAGAGCATCACCATTAGTACAGGCCAAAATAACTAACCCATTCAGAAAAACCGGTACATTAAGGCAAATAGATGAAAAACATTACGAAGAAACAAATAGAGGTAGAAACACATTATAAATCAAAATTCAAAAAGAAAAAGAAAACTAATGCAAGTAAATATGTTAATTGCAGCGAGCCAGATAATGACAAGAATAACGGCCAATAAATATCAATCATTTAAATCAATAAAGATACTTTTAATATTACTATCATTCCTAACGGTAACTATCAAAGGCCAAAGTATTGAAATCAATCCAATAAAAGCAAATAACGGGTACTTAATATTTAAAACAGGAGTAATGGAAATACCCACAAATTATGAATATAATTATTTAATTGTAAATTTAACGTAAATAGAAAGTGTTTATAATAATTTAATAATACAAGCCAAGGAATTTACAAATGCAACCAAAATTATTTATCCTTTCGAAAAATTAAATAGAGAAATCAATGGAATAACAATACTACAACGTCAAAAGAAAGGATTAATAAATTTAGTAGGAATAACTTACAATTGCTTATTTGGAACATTAGATTCAGAAGATAAAGATGAGTTAGAACAAAAAATACAAAACTTAGACAATGATTCTGTAGAGGGTTGATCTTCCTGATGTACGATGTGATGTTCGTATGATTCCGTCGCACTTCGCTGAAAACTACTTTTTGCAGGAACCAAACATACTCGCGCGTCTTTTCACTCTCAAAGGTCTATTCAGATTAAAATTCATTGTTGCTTTAAACTATTGTGCCTAGCCTTAATTGCAGAATGTTGCTAGCTGTGGTGAATTTAGGAACTAGGATGGGAGACGGCAGCTCCTTGTTCAGTGCCTACTTTTAGTCCTGAACATACCGCCCCCCTTGCAGCGTCATGCAAAAAAATATATAAAAAAAAAGTGAAATATTGCCACGGAATCAACTATTGTTGATGGGCGCATGAGCCGGACAACATCCAGCCAAAAACGGTATTTAGGCCAACGGTTCTCCTTGGCTAGGAATTACTCCCGGCAGGATGATCTCGCAATAGAGATCGGCCCATAAAACAAGGCTGGTCGTGCTCGACCGGAACCAAAAACCGTCCGCCAGGGTGATGTTGGCCATGCCATCTCGGAGATGTTCCGCTATGTTCTTGGCTGGTGTACGAAACCTGGTCGTCATCACTTGAAGGATGACTTCATGCGGAAGTTGGAGGAGCTCGATTTGATGGTTGCAGTGCAGGCCCGTTCAGTGCCGACACGGGTGATGGAAAGCCTGAAGGCCGTTGCCAGTCCTGAGTCGATGCGACTGAGAGGGCAGCACGGGTCGACCACTGCGAAGGTGTTGGATCCTGTATCCAACCGCAGAACGACCGTTGGAAGCACTGTCGTCCGTTGTCGCTCCAGAATCGATGTGAGCGAGAGGCTGCCATTCGCTCTTACAGGAGGAGGATTGGCAGGGGAGACCTGCTGTGTCTGTGTCGTCCTGCGGGTGGTCGCTTGGGAAGAAGGCTGCTCTTCGGAAATGTGCAGCAGAGTATGGTGGTCCCCCTGGCACACATGACACCGATCTTCCCGTCGGCAAGTTGCTCCTGAATGTTGGTGCGCAAGGCACTTCGGGCAATACCTGTTGACAAGTACGGCCCTTAGCCGCTTCTCCGCAGCCAAAAGCATAAGCCGTTGGCACTTTCGCAGCGCATGAACGCCGCGGCAAACGCGGCATCGGAATGATCCCGTTCCTTTTGGGCCCTTTCTTTCCTGATACTTGCGAGGTGCCATCTTACTGCGTAATGAAATATAGAAAGGAGAACGGGGCGGAGATTATAAACTTGGCGGGAATAAGTGATAATTTTAAGACCGATTTGCGGCCTCTATAGGAAGCAATATCAGCTTCGCGATTGGGCGTTTAACGACGCCTCGGGCAGTCAAGACGTCGACTACTCGGACCTTGAGGTCGACACCAGGATATGTGTTCTGGATTCCCCCTAGGCGCCATTCATTCGGTGGAAGATTGTCTTCTTTGATAATCACAAGATCATTTGGTTGGAGATCTCGAGATGGCGATTGCCATTTATTCCTTTTGTGGAGCTCCTTGAGGTATTCCTCTTTCCACCGGAGACAGAAATGTTGATGGAGCGACTTAAGGCGCTGCCAGCGATTCAAAATTGACGCTGCGTCTGCGCCAATTTCTGGCTCGGCGTTGGATAGGAGTGGTCCTCCGACAAGGAAGTGACCCGGGCTCAAGGCCAGCATATCGGTCGGGTCTTCGGACATTGGCGAAATTGGACGCGAGTTCAATCATGCCTCTACTTTGGACAGCAGAGTTGACAACTCCTCGAAGGTATACTTGAACGTGGACGTGAATTTATAGAACAGAGCTTTAAAACTTTTTACCCCTGCTTCCCATAAGCCACCCATATGTGGGGCACTAGGAGGGTTGAAGTGATGGCTAAACTTGGAAAGCACTAGGTTTCTCGTGGCCTCCAGAAACTCACGCGAAAGGACCTTGGCAGCTCCGACAAATGTCTTCATATTATCGGAGTGCATCGTCGCTGGACATCCACGTCTTGCAATGAATTTTGCAAATGCAGCTAAAAATTTCTCGGTAGTGAGGTCTGAGGTGGCTTCCAAATGTACAGCATAAGTGCTAAAACACACAAAGACAACCACGTACCCCTTGGTTATTAAACACGCTCGACCTGTATAATTCTTCACAACGAAGGGGCCGGCGAAGTCAACACCTGTGTGTGTGAAAGGTCGCGAAAAGGAGATACATTGCGCAGGAAGCTCTCCCATGAGTTGGGTCTGGAGCCTCTTGCGATGGACCACGAATATCGCCCCCTGCCGTCTGCATCGGAGAATCTTCAAGACAGCGTACACCCCTGCCGCATTCGTACTCCTTTGCAATCAAGACTCTTTTTACCGGTTTTAAAACTGGTAGCGAGTGTACCGCAGTCGGTTGCGTGCTACTGTAACGTTTCCACTTGTTTTTTTTTTTTTTTTAGTATATTCATTAGTGTTTTGTATTTAATTTTTAATTTTAAACTTAATACTTCGAAAAAATGTAAACGCAAAACTCCGGTACAGATAACTTCAACTTAAAAGTAGACTCTTTAAATAACTAGTAGGGTATCCTTGTCTATGCAGAACCTCCGCAACGCGTCTCTGCAGTAGTTTTTCCCCATGCCTCCACAATTACATCATTGCGCATTTTATTCTTTATGTTACTGTGTGTTTATGGATTTATCTCTTAAGAAGATCCCACAAATGCTCAATAGGGTTGTGATCAAGGCTCTGGGGAGGTGTTCGCAGTTGATTTTTGACATTATACAGCAGCTAAAGTTGTATATTCATTCTATGCCGTTTGCTTTGGGTCGTTTTCCCACTGGAACCAATATTCATGTTCCAGCCCCAATTTTTCAGCACTTTGCTTCTAATTGATTTTAAATAGTATGTTGATATAGACTCCTTGATCCATGGTTGATTAGTTCCCACGCCGCTTGCTACCATACACCCCCACACCGCTTCCACCATGTTTTACCGTACCAACTTAGTTGTCATTTTTGAATGCTTCTCCGCTTTTCCTAAATACCAAAACTTTTCCCTTCATTTCAAATATGCAGAATTTACCGTGGTCGGAAAATATAACTTTATTCCAGAAGTCCGGAGGCTTGGAAATGTACTCATTAGCAAAATTTACGCGATTTTGCCTATTGGTTTCTGAAATCAGAGGTTTTTTGCGGGCGACTCAAGTATGGTTTTTTTATCGGAAACTGTTTTGGAAAACTATATAAGCCGAAAAGACTCGATAATATTCTTCTGCTCGCGCTTAGTTAGCAAAGGCGGACGACCAGAACTAGACTTTGACAAGATACTGCAAGTAGAGTTGTAATTATTTATAACTTTTTAGATGGAGGAGTGGGCTCTACCAACTAGAGCACCAATTTGTCTATAAGACTTGCCATCCAAGAAAAATTGTATAATCATTTTGCTCCTCGACAGAAAATTCTATGCCTTTTGTTCCATGTTTTTTATTTTAACTTCAAATGCTCAATATCTATGCTTAGACAATGCACTAGAATGGTCCGAATAGTTTTTTGGGAATAAAGTTGGAAAATTTAGTTGGCTTGGTGATGTTATAAATAGATTGTAAAAAAATTTTGGGTCACGCCCATTCTTGTAAACTTATTCGTAGTAGTAGATATAGTAATGTGGTATGAAACCGAATTCAACTAAATTAGTTTTATATATATTTACAAATTATTGAAGTGCGTCGTTGTCTTCTTCTTGCAATTCTATGTCATAAGTTTCCTCATCAAAATCAAAATCAGACTGAGAGTCCCATTCGTTTTTAGATGAATCTATATTTTCGGTGGGCGGCATCTCAATAAGACTTAATACATCTTTGGAAAGAGGTGTTTTCTGCTTTTTTCTTTCTCTTTCTTTGAAACAGACACTCGATAATATTGGATCCAAGGAATCCATCTATATTTATACAATTATTTTCCTTGCATGTCATTTTTGTAGATTTTATTTAGTGCCTCTGAACTAGAGATGGGATCGGAAAAGAAATTGCTTCCTGTTGCGCAGGAAGCTCTCCCATGAGTTGGGTCTGGAGCCTCTTGCGATGGCCCACGCATATCGCCCCCTGCCGTCCTTTCCATTCTTTTGGCAAACTTCGAGCTAGAGTTACCAAATTTGGTATGAAGATAGCAATTGACATCCCACAAAGATCTGCCTAAAATCTTTGGATGCCACACCCACCCATTCCAGCCCAGCCCCCCTTTCCCCACCTTTTACAAACTTAGAGCTAGAGTCACCAAATTTGGTATGAAGATAGCAATTTTCATTCCACAATGATCTGCATCAAACATTTGGATACCACACCCACCCATTCCGCCCCCCCCCCCCCCGCGCATTTTAAAGTCAAAAAAGCTTATATCTCCCACAGTTTTTGAGCTAGAGCCACCAAATTTGGTACCAATATAGACGATGATGACCCCCCAAAAACTGCATCAAAAGTTTGCATGCCACACCCACCAATACTGCCCTATCCGCCCCCATCCACCCCAACGATTCGTCAAAAACGGGAATGCGTGTATCTTCCAGAGTTGTGGAGCTAGAGCCACCAAATTTGGTAGGAAGATAGCTGGCAACGACCCCCAAAAATCTTTTGGAGCCACGCCGACCCATTTTGCCCCCATTCCCCACCTTTTGTAAACTTTTAGCTAGTGCCACCAAATTTGGTATGAAGATAGCAATTGACATTCCACATGCCACGCCCACCCATACCGCCCCCAGCCCCCCTTTTCTCCACCTTTTACAAACTTTGAGCTAGGTTCACCAAATTTGGTATGAAGATAGCAATTGACATTTCACAAAGATCTGCATCAAATATTTGGATGCCACACCCACCCATACCGCCCCCAGCCCCCCTTTCCCCACCTTTTACAAACTTTGATCCAAATTTGGAAGGAAGATAGCTGGTGGCATCCCCATCTGCATCGGAGAATCTTCATCCGTACCCTTATGCAATCAGGCCTCTTATGACCGGTTTTAATACTGGTATCAAGTATGCCACAGTCGGTTGCGTTCGAATGCAACGTTTCCACTTTTTTTATATTAATTCTGGCGTCATTACTGTGAACCTTTCGCTGGCAAAATTAAAGATGCACTGAACTCGAACTCGCCAAGAAGCGATCAAGTAAAAACGAAATGGTCAATTGTTAGACAAGTACACTTATATGGTGTTCACACTACGGTTGCATTTTGCGATCGTTACCGAAGGTAAAGATATATATGTTTTGAAATCAGAAATGCCTATATCTCCCACAGTTTTGGAGCTGGAGCTACCAAACTTGGTGCCAAGATAGGTGGTGATAACCCCCCAAAAACTGCATCAAAAGTTTGGATGCCACGCCCACTACTACTGCCTTAGTCGCCCACACCCGCCCCAACGCTTCGTCAAAAACGGGAATGCGTATATCTTCCAGAGTTGTTGAGCTAGAGCCACCAAATTCGGTAGGAAGATAGCTGGCAATAACCCCCATAAATCTGCATCACCGTTTTGGAGCCACGACCACCCATTCCGCCGCCAAATTTGTTTTTGCCGATGAAACCCATGTAACCTCTTAACCCGACCTTCCTATTCAATTTTATATTTAAAGTTTAAATAGTAGCTTAGTTGTAGAATGAAAAGGAAGTAACGACTTGAAAACAAACCTGTCGTTGGATTGACCATTTTTAGCCCCCCTTTCCCCACCTTTCACAAATTTGGAGCTAGAGTCACCAAATTCGGAAGGAAGATAGCTGGTGGAATCCCCATCTGCATCGGAGAATCTTCAAGACAGCGTACACCCCTGCCGCATTCGTACTCCTTTGCAATCAGGACTCTTTTTACCGGTTTTAAAACTGGTAACGAGTGTACCGCAGTCGGTTGCGTGCTACTGTAACGTTTCCACTTGTTTTTTTTTTTTTCTTAGTATATTCATTAGTGTTTTGTATTTAATTTTTAATTTTAAACTTAATACTTCGAAAAAATGTAAACGCAAAACTCCGGTACAGATAACTTCAACTTAAAAGTAGACTCTTTAAATAACTAGTAGGGTATCCTTGTCTATGCAGAACCTCCGCAACGCGTCTCTGCAGTAGTTTTTCCCCATGCCTCCACAATTACATCATTGCGCATTTTATTTTTTATGTTACTGTGTGTTTTTGGATTTATCTCTTAAGAAGATCCCACAAATGCTCAATAGGGTTGTGATCAGGGCTCTGGGGAGGTGTTCGCAGTTGATTTTTGACATTATACAGCAGCTAAAGTTGTATATTCATTCTATGCCGTTTGCTTTGGGTCGTTTTCCCACTGGAACCAATATTCATGTTCCAGCCCCAATTTTTCAGCACTTTGCTTCTAATTGATTTTAAATAGTATGTTGATATAGACTCCTTGATCCATGGTTGATTAGTTCCCACGCCGCTTGCTACCATACATCCCCACACCGCTTCCACCATGTTTTACCGTACCAACTTAGTTGTCATTTTTGAATGCTTCTCCGCTTTTCCTAAATACCAAAACTTTTCCCTTCATTTCAAATATGCAGAATTTACCGTGGTCGGAAAATATAACTTTATTCCAGAAGTCCGGAGGCTTGGAAATGTACTCATTAGCAAAATTTACGCGATTTTGCCTATTGGTTTCTGAAATCAGAGGTTTTTTGCGGGCGACTCAAGTATGGTTTTTTTATCGGAAACTGTTTTGGAAAACTATATAAGCCGAAAAGACTCGATAATATTCTTCTGCTCGCGCTTAGTTAGCAAAGGCGGACGACCAGAACTAGACTTTGACAAGATACTGCAAGTAGAGTTGTAATTATTTATAACTTTTTAGATGGAGGAGTGGGCTCTACCAACTAGAGCACCAATTTGTCTATAAGACTTGCCATCCAAGAAAAATTGTATAATCATTTTGCTCCTCGACAGAAAATTCTTTGCCTTTTGTTCCATGTTTTTTATTTTAACTTCAAATGCTCAATACCTATGCTTAGACAATGCACTAGAATGGTCCAGAATTAGTTTTTTTGGGAATAAAGTTGGAAAATTTAGTTGGCTTGGTGATGTTATTAATAGATTGTAAAAAAATTTTGGGTCACGCCCATTCTTGTAAACTTATTCGTAGTAGTAGATATAGTAATGTGGTATGAAACCGAATTCAACTAAATTAGTTTTATATATATTTACAAATTATTGAAGTGCGTCGTTGTCTTCTTCTTGCAATTCTATGTCATAAGTTTCCTCATCAAAATCAAAATCAGACTGAGAGTCCCATTCGTTTTTAGATGAATCTATATTTTCGGTGGGCGGCATCTCAATAAGACTTAATACATCTTTGGAAAGAGGTGTTTTCTGCTTTTTTCTTTCTCTTTCTTTGAAACAGACACTCGATAATATTGGATCCAAGGAATCCATCTATATTTATACAATTATTTTCCTTGCATGTCATTTTTGTAGATTTTATTTAGTGCCTCTGAACTAGAGATGGGATCGGAAAAGAAATTGCTTCGCATCCCATCCCGTCCCGAAGTCAAATTCGATATTCATCTCGATTGTCCCGAAAAATGTTGTGTCTATCCCACGGGTCCCGTTATTTTCCCGAAATTTTTTTTTTCACATAAGTGTTTATAAATATATTTATACCCTTAACCCATAAAATGGGTAAATAAGGGTATAATGGTTTTGTGCAAAAGTATGTAACAGGCAGAAGGAAGCATCTCCGACCCCATAAGGTATATATATTCTTGATCAGCATCAACAGCCGAGACGATATAAGTGCTAAAACACACAAAGACAACCACGTACCCCTTGGTTATTAAACACGCTCGACCTGTATAATTCTTCACAACGAAGGGGCCGGCGAAGTCAACACCTGTGTGTGTGAAAGGTCGCGAAAAAAAGATACGTTGCGCAGGAAGCTCTCCCATGAGTTGGGTCTGGAGCCTCTGCGATGGACCACGCATATCGCCCCCTGCCGTCCTTTCCATTCTTTTGGCAAACTTCGAGCTAGAGTTACCAAATTTGGTAGGAAGATAGCAATTGACATCCCACAAAGATCTGCCTAAAATCTTTGGATGCCACACCCACCCATTACAGCCCAGCCCCCCTTTCCCCACCTTTTACAAACTTAGAGCTAGAGTCACCAAATTTTGTATGAAGATAGCAATTTTCATTCCACAATGATCTGCATCAAAAATTTGGATACCACACCCACCCATTCCGCCCCCCCCCCCCCCCCCGCGCATTTCAAAGTCAAAAAAGCTTATATCTCCCACAGTTTTTGAGCTAGAGCCACCAAATTTGGTACCAATATAGACGATGATGACCCCCCAAAAACTGCATCAAAAGTTTGCATGCCACACCCACCAATACTGCCCTATCCGCCCCCATCCACCCCAACGCTTCGTCAAAAACGGGAATGCGTGTATCTTCCAGAGTTGTGGAGCTAGAGCCACCAAATTTGGTAGGAAGATAGCTGGCAACGACCCCCAAAAATCTTTTGGAGCCACGCCGACCCATTTTGCCCCCATTCCCCACCTTTTGTAAACTTTTAGCTAGTGCCACCAAATTTGGTATGAAGATAGCAATTGACATTCCACATGCCACGCCCACCCATACCGCCCCCAGCCCCCCTTTTCTCCACCTTTTACAAACTTTGAGCTAGGTTCACCAAATTTGGTATGAAGATAGCAATTGACATTTCACAAAGATCTGCATCAATATTTGGATGCCACACCCACCCATACCGCCCCCAGCCCCCCTTTCCCCACCTTTTACAAACTTTGATCCAAATTTGGAAGGAAGATAGCTGGTGGCATCCCCATCTGCATCGGAGAATCTTCATCCGTATCCTTATGCAATCAGGCCTCTTATGACCGGTTTTAATACTGGTATCAAGTATGCCACAGTCGGTTGCGTTCGAATGCAACGTTTCCACTTTTTTTATATTAATTCTGGCGTCATTACTGTGAACCTTTCGCTGGCAAAATTAAAGATGCACTGAACTCGAACTCGCCAAGAAGCGATCAAGTAAAAACGAAATGGTCAATTGTTAGACAAGTACACTTATATGGTGTTCACACTACGGTTGCATTTTGCGATCGTTACCGAAGGTAAAGATATATATGTTTTGAAATCAGAAATGCCTATATCTCCCACAGTTTTGGAGCTGGAGCTACCAAACTTGGTGCCAAGATAGGTGGTGATAACCCCCCAAAAACTGCATCAAAAGTTTGGATGCCACGCCCACTACTACTGCCTTAGTCGCCCACACCCGCCCCAACGCTTCGTCAAAAACGGGAATGCGTATATCTTCCAGAGTTGTTGAGCTAGAGCCACCAAATTCGGTAGGAAGATAGCTGGCAATAACCCCCATAAATCTGCATCACCGTTTTGGAGCCACGACCACCCATTCCGCCGCCAAATTTGTTTTTGCCGATGAAACCCATGTAACCTCTTAACCCGACCTTCCTATTCAATTTTATATTTAAAGTTTAAATAGTAGCTTAGTTGTAGAATGAAAAGGAAGTAACGACTTGAAAACAAACCTGTCGTTGGATTGACCATTTTTAGCCCCCCTTTCCCCACCTTTCACAAATTTGGAGCTAGAGTCACCAAATTCGGAAGGAAGATAGCTGGTGGAATCCCCATCTGCATCGGAGAATCTTCAAGACAGCGTACACCCCTGCCGCATTCGTACTCCTTTGCAATCAGGACTCTTTTTACCGGTTTTAAAACTGGTAACGAGTGTACCGCAGTCGGTTGCGTGCTACTGTAACGTTTCCACTTGTTTTTTTTTTTTTCTTAGTATATTCATTAGTGTTTTGTATTTAATTTTTAATTTTAAACTTAATACTTCGAAAAAATGTAAACGCAAAACTCCGGTACAGATAACTTCAACTTAAAAGTAGACTCTTTAAATAACTAGTAGGGTATCCTTGTCTATGCAGAACCTCCGCAACGCGTCTCTGCAGTAGTTTTTCCCCATGCCTCCACAATTACATCATTGCGCATTTTATTTTTATGTTACTGTGTGTTTATGGATTTATCTCTTAAGAAGATCCCACAAATGCTCAATAGGGTTGTGATCAGGGCTCTGGGGAGGTGTTCGCAGTTGATTTTGACATTATACAGCAGCTAAAGTTGTATATTCATTCTATGCCGTTTGCTTTGGGTCGTTTTCCCACTGGAACCAATATTCATGTTCCAGCCCCAATTTTTCAGCACTTTGCTTCTAATTGATTTTAAATAGTATGTTGATATAGACTCCTTGATCCATGGTTGATTAGTTCCCACGCCGCTTGCTACCATACACCCCCACACCGCTTCCACCATGTTTTACCGTACCAACTTAGTTGTCATTTTTGAATGCTTCTCCGCTTTTCCTAAATACCAAAACTTTTCCCTTCATTTCAAATATGCAGAATTTACCGTGGTCGGAAAATATAACTTTATTCCAGAAGTCCGGAGGCTTGGAAATGTACTCATTAGCAAAATTTACGCGATTTTGCCTATTGGTTTCTGAAATCAGAGGTTTTTTGCGGGCGACTCAAGTATGGTTTTTTTATCGGAAACTGTTTTGGAAAACTATATAAGCCGAAAAGACTCGATAATATTCTTCTGCTCGCGCTTAGTTAGCAAAGGCGGACGACCAGAACTAGACTTTGACAAGATACTGCAAGTAGAGTTGTAATTATTTATAACTTTTTAGATGGAGGAGTGGGCTCTACCAACTAGAGCACCAATTTGTCTATAAGACTTGCCATCCAAGAAAAATTGTATAATCATTTTGCTCCTCGACAGAAAATTCTTTGCCTTTTGTTCCATGTTTTTTATTTTAACTTCAAATGCTCAATACCTATGCTTAGACAATGCACTAGAATGGTCCAGAATTAGTTTTTTTGGGAATAAAGTTGGAAAATTTAGTTGGCTTGGTGATGTTATTAATAGATTGTAAAAAAATTTTGGGTCACGCCCATTCTTGTAAACTTATTCGTAGTAGTAGATATAGTAATGTGGTATGAAACCGAATTCAACTAAATTAGTTTTATATATATTTACAAATTATTGAAGTGCGTCGTTGTCTTCTTCTTGCAATTCTATGTCATAAGTTTCCTCATCAAAATCAAAATCAGACTGAGAGTCCCATTCGTTTTTAGATGAATCTATATTTTCGGTGGGCGGCATCTCAATAAGACTTAATACATCTTTGGAAAGAGGTGTTTTCTGCTTTTTTCTTTCTCTTTCTTTGAAACAGACACTCGATAATATTGGATCCAAGGAATCCATCTATATTTATACAATTATTTTCCTTGCATGTCATTTTTGTAGATTTTATTTAGTGCCTCTGAACTAGAGATGGGATCGGAAAAGAAATTGCTTCGCATCCCATCCCGTCCCGAAGTCAAATTCGATATTCATCTCGATTGTCCCGAAAAATTTTGTGTCTATCCCACGGGTCCCGTTATTTTCCCGAAATTTTTTTTTTCACATAAGTGTGTATATATATATTTATACCCTTAACCCATAAAATGGGTAAATAAGGGTAAAATGGTTTTGTGCAAAAGTATGTAACAGGCAGAAGGAAGCATCTCCGACCCCATAAGGTATATATATTCTTGATCAGCATCAACAGCCGAGACGATATAGCCATGTCCGTCTGTCTGCCTGTCTGTATGAACGCGTCGATCTCAGAGACTACAAGAGCTACAGACTATAGATTTTGGATATAAGTTCTCTTATACCATGAGCAGAACAAGTTTGCTTCAAATTATCGATAACTATTCTAGTTTCCGATATACACATGGAATCGATAACAAAAAATATCGAATTTGGAAAATATAAAACGATGGTTGAAGTAATGGGTAATGATAAAACTTTTCTGAAAATTTCGTCTAAATCGGTTAAGAAACACCGGAGATATCGAATTTAATCGATTGGAGTTAAGTAAGTATACCTAAGTCAATTATAAATTTAATTTATTTATTGCAACTGGGTTCAGGGTATCTTCTAGTGGGGCTCTCCCGACTAGAGCCTTCTTACTTGTTTTAAATATAATCTTACTGTAAATTAAAATTTTTGTTTGAAAACAATATTCTCTCCAAATTTTTTTTAATTAATCGAGTTCTTCTCTCTTCTAAAATTCTACTGGAAGTAGAAACAACCCTTTCGCTGGTGGCAGAAGACGTTGGAACGTTGAGCACTTGCCTGGAGAGCACTTGAAATAATGGCAAATCAATGCATTGTTGCCAAAATGTTAAAATATCGCAATTTTTCTTAAATCTATTATGCCTAGTATAATTATTCATTTCTTCATTGATGTCGTCTTCCTTTTCGGGTTGCAGTGCACAGAACTCCGAAAACCTTTGTGATAAATAATAATTTTGTAGTTTTCCCACACATCAGCTTTTGAGGAAGAATTTAAAAACAAAATTTTTATACTCGATACCGAAGGTAAAGAGTATGTTGAGTTTGTGCAATGTCCGTCATGGTGTCTGTCCGTCTGTATGATCGCAACTTTTTTCCACACCCTTCAAGCTAGAGACTTGCAACTTTCGAATTCTCTTTATCTATGGGATAGTAAATTAAAGTTTCAAGATGGGGGTTCTTCAGTATCTGGGGGATCTTCAGTAACTGGAAAATCGATAAATTCGATAACTCAAAACAGATAAATCCACACATTTCGCACATCCTTACAGCTAGAACTACTAAATTTTGGTGAGCAGATAGCTACTAGCAACCCCCAAAAAACTGCATCACAAATTTGGATCCCAAGCCCTTCCATACTGCCCCCAGCCCCCTTTTCACCACCTTTTACAAACTGCGAGCTAGAGTCACCAAATTTGGTATGAAGATAGCAATTGACATTCCACATAGATCTGCATCAAGCATTTGGATGCCAGCCCACCCATACCGCCCCCAGCCCCCCTTTCCGGACTTTGTACAAGCTTCGAGCTAGAATTACTAAATTTTGTATGAAGATAGCAATTGACATTCCATAAAGATCTGCATCAAAAATTTGCATGCCACTCCCACCCATACCGCCCGCAGCCCCCTTTCCTTTCATTTTACAAACATTGAGCTAGATTCACAAAATTTGGTATTAAGGTAGCAATTGACATTCCACAAAGATCTGCATTAAAATTTGGATGCCACACCCACCCAATACGGCCCCCGCCCCCCTTTCCACAGCTTTTGAAAACTTTGAGCCAGAGTCACAAAATTTGGAAGGAAGATAGCTGGTGGAATCCCCATCTGCATCGGAGGATCTTCAAAACAGCGTACACCCCTGCCGCATCCGTACCCCTTTGCAATCAGGCCTCTTTTTACCGGTTTTAATGCTGGTATCGAGTAAGCCGCAGTCGGTTGCGTCCGACTGCAACGTTTCTACTTGTTTTACTTATTTTTGGCAGTTAATTGCAAAATTTCAACACGCGTTGCCATAGCTGTACCAATTTTTGGAAAAGAGTTACCGAATTTCGTAATAGTGAATATACATCTAAATGCTCCCATTTATTGCACTTGCGATGTATCGTGTTACCAAGAAATGCAATCGGTGGGTAATTTCGATGAATACCGAACACTTATCGAGTACATTTGGGTCCCGACAGGTTTAACGGGACCCGTGGGAATTTCGGGATCGACCACTTATCCCGACTTTCCAGGATTTTTTTAAAATCGTTCCCATCCCGCCAATCCCGATAATTTTTTCGGGACCCGCGGGATTCCCGAAAATCCCGATCCCGACGCCCATCTCTACTCTGAACCATTTTCGCCAAAGCACCCAAATGGAACCATCGTCGAATTATTTATTTGAAAATCGTGGACTCATACTTTATGGACCGTTGGTGACATTGAATACCAAGGATAGTTATGCATATATAAGCAAAAAGTTGTCTCACATAATAAACAAAATTTTTCAGAATTTAAATAATAGTTACACGAAATTGCTATTATTATTATTATTATTAACTGTGAAAACTGTTCAAAAGCGCTTCGCAAAACTTGGTTTTGGATGATAGTTAGTGACTATTCGCAAAAGCTCTTGCCATATTACCATAATTGCTATTGCCGCTGCCATTCTGCTTTGGCATGCTTATTCAAAGGCCCATATCATTCCAAATCTTTTCCAGAATACATGTTTTCCGTATACCCATTTTTACCTTATCATCACCTTTCATATGCCATTTCTTTATCTCTATTCTGTATGATATGATTGGGACAAACTCTAGAAAACAAATCTAAGCATTTAGTAGACTTACACAAAATTTCAAGGCACCAGTCATTGGGTTAAAGATTTCTGAACTTAAATTTGTAATTTCCTATATTTTTGTTGGGGTGACACCACAGATTGGACAACATTGAGTAGATTTAGTTCCGGTTAGTATTTTTAGAACTTTCCCATCTATGAGTGTCATATACAATATTCTCATCCAATTTATAAGCAAACGGTTTATAAATATTATTTTCAAAATCTAAGTGATTTTTTCCATGTTTATGTGAGTAGCAGTTTCTTTTACCAATTGAATTCTTGGCTGTCTGCAAAATCGAATAAGCTGTGGTGTCTATTAATCCAGACCTTCAGATGAAGGGAGTCAATAATTTTTATGGTTATAACATAAGTTACAAGTCAAGAGTGATCTGAATGATATCCGCCAGGTGTTTGAGTGTCAAACTTTTGCTTGTATATACCTACTATAACCAGTTGACCCATCAAATGCATAACTGCAAAATAATTTAATTTCAGAACTACTCGGAACTGCTTGAAAACATCGGATTGTAATTTAAATATTGATGTGCAGTATGATCTAAAACGTATTGACACTTCAGCTGAAGTTTCGGTTACTTTTTTTTAAAAGCCTAGGGGTTACAAATTGTGAATACTCTCGCATGTAACCATCAAATGTCAAGAATTAATTTGGCTGAATTTTCTTCCTCATAATCAGCTGATCGATACTTTACACTCAAAGGCTCGCAAAAACCTTCAGTTATGCTTTTAAAGCTTTTTATACCCTTAACCCATAAAATGGCTAAATAGGGGTATAATGGTTTTGTGCAAAAGTATGTAACAGGCAGAAGGAGGCATCTCCGACCCCATAAAGTATATATATTCTTGATCAGCATCAACATCCGAGACGATATAGCCATGTCCGTCTGTCCGTCCGTCTGTCAGTCTTATTGCAACTGGGTTCAGGGTATCTTCTAGTCGGGCTCTCCCCGCTAGATCCTTCTTACTTGTTTGAGCTAGAGCCACCAAAGATAGTTGATGATGACCCCCCAAAAAACTGCATCAAAGTTTTGGATACCAAGCTAGCCAATACTAGCCTAGCCGTCCCCATCCTCCCAAACGCCAGACGCCCAAAGATCCCCAAAAATCTGCGTCAACGTTTGGGAGCCGCGCTCACCTATTTCACCCCCTTTTCCACACCTGGTTTTGGTTTTGTGTAAAAGTATGTAACAGGCAGAAGGAAGCACCTCCGACCCCACAAAGTGTATACATTCTTAATCAGCATCAACAGCCGAGACGATATAGCCATGTCCGTCTGTCCATCCGACCGTCTGTCTGTCTGTCTGTCCGTCTGTATAAACGCATGGATCTCAGAGACTACAAGAGCTAGAGATTTCAGATTTTGAATATAAGTTCTCCTATACCATGAGCAGAACAAGTTAGCTTCGAATTATCGATAACTATTCTGGTTTCCGATATACACATGGAATCGATAACAAAAAATGTCGAATTTGGAAAATGTTAAAATTGTGGGTTGGAATAACGGGAAACGATAGAACTTTTCTGTTAATTTCGTCCAAATCGGTTAAAAAATACCGGATATATTGAATTTAATCGATTGAAGTTAAGTCAGTAAACCAAAGTCTTATATAAATGTAATATATTTGTTGCAACTGGGTTCAGGGTATCTTCTAGCCTTCTGAAGTCTCTAGCTCTTGTAGTCTCTGAAACCTTGTTCTCACATTGGTAAGTAGTAAGTAGCGAGTCGAGTAGACAGTGTCCGAACAGCAAAATTTTAGTAAAGTAATTTAGTCAGTTCACTCGCTACTCGACTAAAAACAGAATAGAATCTACTCTATTTTTTCGTGCCAGTAGCGCGGCAGAGCTACTAATTACTTGCCACTAAATAAGTCAGAACGTTTTGAATTAGTACAATTCATTAGTTCAAAGCTGTTGTGGAGTAAACATGTCTCTTCTATCATTCTTAACGTCCCAAAGTATTCTTTCGGATCTTCTTGTGCAATTTCTTTCATAAGTGTAGAAGACCCTTATACACGATGAAGTTTTTGCGTCTGAAGCATTCGTTTGTTGGCAAAGGGTGTAGAGGGGTTACAGCTGCAAGCAATGCTTCATGACTTGTGAAGCACTGATTTATTTTTTTCATTTTGCTTTGCTTTATTCCAATTGCATGTAAACACAGAGTTGCACAGTGTTTGATGTGAATAATAAAGTTATCGATACGAAATATCGCACAAGCAAACATTAGCGCCAATAGTAAATACATTGTTTTGGTTAAGAAATTATTAAAACAAATGTTCACTGAATCCATTTTATTTACTTATTACTTCTTAAATCAATTATATGTTAACAAACAATACAATCGATGGCAACGATATATGTTTATCGACCATAAATTTAAATCAGAGTTGCATTTACAAAGAAAATGCTTCATGAAAAAACTTCATCGTGTAAATGCGACCAGATTTGCGAAGATGTTTTAAAACAGAATGAAAACAAACTTCATCGTGTAAAAGGGGTCTAAGAACTAAAGCATCATGCTTATTATAAATAAATTTATTGCTTATAACGTTTAGTAAATGAATCTTTTGTTATGGGAATCATGTCGCGGCATAAGGATCATCAACTACATTGTATTGCCGGATTATGATGATCGTGGAAGGGTGGGCAACAGCTGTGACAACAACATCGGTCCAGCACAGCCAAACGACAGCCGTATAGTGTCACCAATTATGAGAAAAACCACATACCCTGTCCCTCTTTTTCCCCTTCTTTTTCTTCTTAATTTAGCCGATATTACCATGGTCCGCACGCGATTAAATGAAATTAATAGTACAACAAACGCTCGATAACGTGATACGTCTAAAACGTGAACAACATGTGTAGTGCATTGACTATTCTAAAACGTCAACAAAGCGAGAAAGCTCTATAACATGAACAATAAACTTTTCAATGTTTACATTGAGCTCAAATTATTATACTCGATACCGAAGGTAACTAGTATATTGGTTTTGTGCAATGTCCGTCATGGTGTCTGTCCGTCTGTCCGTCCGTATGTATGCAAGTTTTTTCCACACCCTTCAAGCTAGAGACTTGAAACTTTCCAATTCTCTTTATCTATGGGATAGTAAATTAAAGTGTCAAGATGGGGGTTCTACGATAACTGGGGGGCTGGCAAATCGATAAATTCGATAACTCAAAACCGATAAATCCACATATTTCGCACATCCTTACAGCTAGAACTACCAAATTTGGTAAGAAGATAGCTACTAGCAACCCCCAAAAAACTGCATCAATAATTTTGGAGCCACGCCCCCCATTCCGCCCCCAGCCCCCCCGAATTTTAAAGTCAAAAAAGCATATATCTCCCTCAGTTTTTGAGCTATAGCCACCAAATTTGGTGCCAAGATAGGTGATGATGACCCCCTAAAAACTGCATCAAAAGTTTGGATGCCACGCCCACCGACACTGCCCTAGCTACCCCCATCCACCCCAACGCTTCGTCAAAAACGGGAATGCGTGTATCTTCCAGAGTTGTGGAGCTAGAGCTTCCAAATTTGGTGGGAAGACAGCTAGTAGCGATCCCCAAAAAACTGCATCAAAGTTTTGGAGCCGCGCCCACCCATTCCGCCCCCAGCCCCCCCGCATTTTGAAATCAGAAATGGCTATATCTCCCAAAGTTTTTGAGCTAGAGCCACCAAATTTGGTGCCAAGATAGGTGATGATGACCCCCTAAAAACTGCATCAAAAGTTTGGATGCCACGCCCACCGATCCTACCCTAGCCGCCCCCATCCACCCCAACGCTTCGTCAAAGACGGGAATGCGTGTATCTTCCAGAGTTGTGGAGCTAGAGCCACCAAATTTGGTAGGAAGATAGCTGGCAGTGACCCTCAAAAATCTGCATCAAAGTTTTGGAGCCAAGCCCACCCATTCCGCCCCCCTTTCCCCACTATTTACAAACTTTCAGCTAGAGTCACCAAATTTGGTATGAAGGTAGCATTTGACATTCCACAAGGATCTGCACCAAAAATTTGGATGCCACGCCCATACATACCGCCCCCAGCCCCCATTTCCCCACTTTATACAAACTTTGAGCTAGAGTCACCAAATTTGGTATGAAGGTAGCATTTGACATTCCACAAGGATCTGCAGCAAAAATTTGGATGCCACGCCCAACCATACCGCCCCCAGCCCCCCTTTCCCCACTTTATACAAACTTTGAGCTAGAGTCACCAAATTTGGTATGAAGGTAGCATTTGACATTCCACAAGGATCTGCAGCAAAAATTTGGATGCCACGCCCAACCATACCGCCCCCAGCCCCCCTTTCCCCACTTTATACAAACTTTGAGCTAGAGTCACCAAATTTGGTATGAAGGTAGCATTTGACATTCCACAAGGATCTGCAGCAAAAATTTGGATGCCACGCCCAACCATACCGCCCCCAGCCCCCCTTTCCCCACTTTATACAAACTTTGAGCTAGAGTCACCAAATTTGGTATGAAGGTAGCATTTGACATTCCACAAGGATCTGCAGCAAAAATTTGGATGCCACGCCCAACCATACCGCCCCCAGCCCCCCTTTCCCCACTTTATACAAACTTTGAGCTAGAGTCACCAAATTTGGTATGAAGGTAGCATTTGACATTCCACAAGGATCTGCAGCAAAAATTTGGATGCCACGCCCAACCATACCGCCCCCAGCCCCCCTTTCCCCACTTTATACAAACTTTGAGCTAGGTTCACCAAATTTGGTATGAAGATAGCAATTGACATTTTACAAAGATCTGCATCAAATATTTGGATGCCACACCCACCCATACCGCCCCCAGCCCCCTTTCCCCACCTTTTACAAACTTTGATCCAAATTTGGAAGGAAGATAGCTGGTGGCATCCCCATCTGCATCGGAGAATCTTCATCCGTATCCTTATGCAATCAGGCCTCTTATGACCGGTTTTAATACTGGTATCAAGTATGCCACAGTCGGTTGCGTTCGAATGCAACGTTTCCACTTTTTTTATATAATTCTGGCGTCATTACTGTGAACCTTTCGCTGGCAAAATTAAAGATGCACTGAACTCGAACTCGCCAAGAAGCGATCAAGTAAAAACGAAATGGTCAATTGTTAGACAAGTACACTTATATGGTGTTCACACTACGGTTGCATTTTGCGATCGTTACCGAAGGTAAAGATATATATGTTTTGAAATCAGAAATGCCTATATCTCCCACAGTTTTGGAGCTGGAGCTACCAAACTTGGTGCCAAGATAGGTGGTGATGACCCCCCAAAAACTGCATCAAAAGTTTGGATGCCACGCCCACTACTACTGCCTTAGTCGCCCACACCCGCCCCAACGCTTCGTCAAAAACGGGAATGCGTATATCTTCCAGAGTTGTTGAGCTAGAGCCACCAAATTCGGTAGGAAGATAGCTGGCAATAACCCCCATAAATCTGCATCACCGACCACCCATTCCTCCGCCAAATTTGTTTTTGCCGATGAAACCCATGTAACCTCTTAACCCGACCTTCCTATTCAATTTTATATTTAAAGTTTAAATAGTAGCTTAGTTGTTGAATGAAAAGGAAGTAACGACTTGAAAACAAACCTGTCGTTGGATTGACCATTTTTAGCCCCCCTTTCCCCACCTTTCACAAATTTGGAGCTAGAGTCACCAAATTCGGAAGGAAGATAGCTGGTGGAATCCCCATCTGCATCGGAGAATCTTCAAGACAGCGTACACCCCTGCCGCATTCGTACTCCTTTGCAATCAGGACTCTTTTTACCGGTTTTAAAACTGGTAACGAGTGTACCGCAGTCGGTTGCGTGCTACTGTAACGTTTCCACTTGTTTTTTTTTTTTTTTTTTAGTATATTCATTAGTGTTTTGTATTTAATTTTTAATTTTAAACTTAATACTTCGAAAAAATGTAAACGCAAAACTCCGGTACAGATAACTTCAACTTAAAAGTAGACTCTTTAAATAACTAGTAGGGTATCCTTGTCTATGCAGAACCTCCGCAACGCGTCTCTGCAGTAGTTTTTCCCCATGCCTCCACAATTACATCATTGCGCATTTTATTTTTTATGTTACTGTGTGTTTATGGATTTATCTCTTAAGAAGATCCCACAAATGCTCAATAGGGTTGTGATCAGGGCTCTGGGGAGGTGTTCGCAGTTGATTTTTGACATTATACAGCAGCTAAAGTTGTATATTCATTCTATGCCGTTTGCTTTGGGTCGTTTTCCCACTGGAACCAATATTCATGTTCCAGCCCCAATTTTTCAGCACTTTGCTTCTAATTGATTTTAAATAGTATGTTGATATAGACTCCTTGATCCATGGTTGATTAGTTCCCACGCCGCTTGCTACCATACACCCCCACACCGCTTCCACCATGTTTTACCGTACCAACTTAGTTGTCATTTTTGAATGCTTCTCCGCTTTTCCTAAATACCAAAACTTTTCCCTTCATTTCAAATATGCAGAATTTACCGTGGTCGGAAAATATAACTTTATTCCAGAAGTCCGGAGGCTTGGAAATGTACTCATTAGCAAAATTTACGCGATTTTGCCTATTGGTTTCTGAAATCAGAGGTTTTTTGCGGGCGACTCAAGTATGGTTTTTTTTATCGGAAACTGTTTTGGAAAACTATATAAGCCGAAAAGACTCGATAATATTCTTCTGCTCGCGCTTAGTTAGCAAAGGCGGACGACCAGAACTAGACTTTGACAAGATACTGCAAGTAGAGTTGTAATTATTTATAACTTTTTAGATGGAGGAGAGGGCTCTACCAACTAGAGCACCAATTTGTCTATAAGACTTGCCATCCAAGAAAAATTGTATAATCATTTTGCTCCTTGACAGAAAATTCTTTGCCTTTTGTTCCATGTTTTTTATTTTAACTTCAAATGCTCAATACCTATGCTTAGACAATGCACTAGAATGGTCCAGAATTAGTTTTTTTGGGAATAAAGTTGGAAAATTTAGTTGGCTTGGTGATGTTATTAATAGATTGTAAAAAAATTTTGGGTCACGCCCATTCTTGTAAACTTATTCGTAGTAGTAGATATAGTAATGTGGTATGAAACCGAATTCAACTAAATTAGTTTTATATATATTTACAAATTATTGAAGTGCGCGTTGTCTTCTTCTTGCAATTCTATGTCATAAGTTTCCTCATCAAAATCAAAATCAGACTGAGAGTCCCATTCGTTTTTAGATGAATCTATATTTTCGGTGGGCGGCATCTCAATAAGACTTAATACATCTTTGGAAAGAGGTGTTTTCTGCTTTTTTCTTTCTCTTTCTTTGAAACAGACACTCGATAATATTGGATCCAAGGAATCCATCTATATTTATACAATTATTTTCCTTGCATGTCATTTTTGTAGATTTTATTTAGTGCCTCTGAACTAGAGATGGGATCGGAAAAGAAATTGCTTCGCATCCCATCCCGTCCCGAAGTCAAATTCGATATTCATCTCGATTGTCCCGAAAAATTTTGTGTCTATCCCACGGGTCCCGTTATTTTCCCGAAATTTTTTTTTTCACATAAGTGTGTATATATATATTTATACCCTTAACCCATAAAATGGGTAAATAAGGGTAAAATGGTTTTGTGCAAAAGTATGTAACAGGCAGAAGGAAGCATCTCCGACCCCATAAGGTATATATATTCTTGATCAGCATCAACAGCCGAGACGATATAGCCATGTCCGTCTGTCTGCCTGTCTGTATGAACGCGTCGATCTCAGAGACTACAAGAGCTACAGACTATAGATTTTGGATATAAGTTCTATTATACCATGAGCAGAACAAGTTTGCTTCAAATTATCGATAACTATTCTAGTTTCCGATATACACATGGAATCGATAACAAAAAATATCGAATTTGGAAAATATAAAACGATGGTTGAAGTAATGGGTAATGATAAAACTTTTCTGAAAATTTCGTCTAAATCGGTTAAGAAACACCGGAGATATCGAATTTAATCGATTGGAGTTAAGTAAGTATACCTAAGTCAATTATAAATTTAATTTATTTATTGCAACTGGGTTCAGGGTATCTTCTAGTGGGGCTCTCCCGACTAGAGCCTTCTTACTTGTTTTAAATATAATCTTACTGTAAATTAAAATTTTTGTTTGAAAACAGTATTCTCTCCAAATTTTTTTTAATTAATCGAGTTCTTCTCTCTTCTAAAATTCTACTGGAAGTAGAAACAACCCTTTCGCTGGTGGCAGAAGACGTTGGAACGTTGAGCACTTGCCTGGAGAGCACTTGAAATAATGGCAAATCAATGCATTGTTGCCAAAATGTTAAAATATCGCAATTTTTCTTAAATCTATTATGCCTAGTATAATTATTCATTTCTTCATTGATGTCGTCTTCCTTTTCGGGTTGCAGTGCACAGAACTCCGAAAACCTTTGTGATAAATAATAATTTTGTAGTTTTCCCACACATCAGCTTTTGAGGAAGAATTTAAAAACAAAATTTTTATACTCGATACCGAAGGTAAAGAGTATGTTGAGTTTGTGCAATGTCCGTCATGGTGTCTGTCCGTCTGTATGATCGCAACTTTTTTCCACACCCTTCAAGCTAGAGACTTGCAACTTTCGAATTCTCTTTATCTATGGGATAGTAAATTAAAGTTTCAAGATGGGGGTTCTTCAGTATCTGGGGGATCTTCAGTAACTGGAAAATCGATAAATTCGATAACTCAAAACAGATAAATCCACACATTTCGCACATCCTTACAGCTAGAACTACTAAATTTTGGTGAGCAGATAGCTACTAGCAACCCCCAAAAAACTGCATCACAAATTTGGATCCCAAGCCCTTCCATACTGCCCCCAGCCCCCTTTTCACCACCTTTTACAAACTGCGAGCTAGAGTCACCAAATTTGGTATGAAGATAGCAATTGACATTCCACATAGATCTGCATCAAGCATTTGGATGCCAGCCCACCCATACCGCCCCCAGCCCCCCTTTCCGGACTTTGTACAAGCTTCGAGCTAGAATTACTAAATTTTGTATGAAGATAGCAAAATTTGCATGCCACTCCCACCCATACCGCCCGCAGCCCCCTTTCCTTTCATTTTACAAACATTGAGCTAGATTCACAAAATTTGGTATTAAGGTAGCAATTGACATTCCACAAAGATCTGCATTAAAAATTTGGATGCCACACCCACCCAATACGGCCCCCGCCCCCCTTTCCACAGCTTTTGAAAACTTTGAGCCAGAGTCACAAAATTTGGAAGGAAGATAGCTGGTGGAATCCCCATCTGCATCGGAGGATCTTCAAAACAGCGTACACCCCTGCCGCATCCGTACCCCTTTGCAATCAGGCCTCTTTTTACCGGTTTTAATGCTGGTATCGAGTAAGCCGCAGTCGGTTGCGTCCGACTGCAACGTTTCTACTTGTTTTACTTATTTTTGGCAGTTAATTGCAAAATTTCAACACGCGTTGCCATAGCTGTACCAATTTTTGGAAAAGAGTTACCGAATTTCGTAATAGTGAATATACATCTAAATGCTCCCATTTATTGCACTTGCGATGTATCGTGTTACTAAGAAATGCAATCGGTGGGTAATTTCGATGAATACCGAACACTTATCGAGTACATTTGGGTCCCGACAGGTTTTACGGGACCCGTGGGAATTTCGGGATCGACCACTTATCCCGACTTTCCAGGATTTTTTTAAAATCGTTCCCATCCCGCCAATCCCGATAATTTTTTCGGGACCCGCGGGATTCCCGAAAATCCCGATCCCGATCCCGACGCCCATCTCTACTCTGAACCATTTTCGCCAAAGCACCCAAATGGAACCATCGTCGAATTATTTATTTGAAAATCGTGGACTCATACTTTATGGACCGTTGGTGACATTGAATACCAAGGATAGTTATGCATATATAAGCAAAAAGTTGTCTCACATAATAAACAAAATTTTTCAGAATTTAAATAATAGTTACACGAAATTGCTATTATTATTATTATTATTAACTGTGAAAACTGTTCAAAAGCGCTTCGCAAAACTTGGTTTTGGATGATAGTTAGTGACTATTCGCAAAAGCTCTTGCCACATTACCATAATTGCTATTGCCGCTGCCATTCTGCTTTGGCATGCTTATTCAAAGGCCCATATCATTCCAAATCTTTTCCAGAATACATGTTTTCCGTATACCCATTTTTACCTTATCATCACCTTTCATATGCCATTTCTTTATCTCTATTCTGTATGATATGATTGGGACAAACTCTAGAAAACAAATCTAAGCATTTAGTAGACTTACACAAAATTTCAAGGCACCAGTCATTGGGTTAAAGATTTCTGAACTTAAATTTGTAATTTCCTATATTTTTGTTGGGGTGACACCACAGATTGGACAACATTGAGTAGATTTAGTTCCGGTTAGTATTTTTAGAACTTTCCCATCTATGAGTGTCATATACAATATTCTCATCCAATTTATAAGCAAACGGTTTATAAATATTATTTTCAAAATCTAAGTGATTTTTTCCATGTTTATGTGAGTAGCAGTTTCTTTTACCAATTGAATTCTTGGCTGTCTGCAAAATCGAATAAGCTGTGGTGTCTATTAATCCAGACCTTCAGATGAAGGGAGTCAATAATTTTTATGGTTATAACATAAGTTACAAGTCAAGAGTGATCTGAATGATATCCGCCAGGTGTTTGAGTGTCAAACTTTTGCTTGTATATACCTACTATAACCAGTTGACCCATCAAATGCATAACTGCAAAATAATTTAATTTCAGAACTACTCGGAACTGCTTGAAAACATCGGATTGTAATTTAAATATTGATGTGCAGTATGATCTAAAACGTATTGACACTTCAGCTGAAGTTTCGGTTACTTTTTTTTAAAAGCCTAGGGGTTACAAATTGTGAATACTCTCGCATGTAACCATCAAATGTCAAGAATTAATTTGGCTGAATTTTCTTCCTCATAATCAGCTGATCGATACTTTACACTCAAAGGCTCGCAAAAACCTTCAGTTATGCTTTTAAAGCTTTTTATACCCTTAACCCATGAAATGGCTAAATAGGGGTATAATGGTTTTGTGCAAAAGTATGTAACAGGCAGAAGGAGGCATCTCCGACCCCATAAAGTATATATATTCTTGATCAGCATCAACATCCGAGACGATATAGCCATGTCCGTCTGTCCGTCCGTCTGTCAGTCTTATTGCAACTGGGTTCAGGGTATCTTCTAGTCGGGCTCTCCCCGCTAGATCCTTCTTACTTGTTTGAGCTAGAGCCACCAAAGATAGTTGATGATGACCCCCCAAAAAACTGCATCAAAGTTTTGGATACCAAGCTAGCCAATACTAGCCTAGCCGTCCCCATCCTCCCAAACGCCAGACGCCCAAAGATCCCCAAAAATCTGCGTCAACGTTTGGGAGCCGCGCTCACCTATTTCACCCCCTTTTCCACACCTGGTTTTGGTTTTGTGTAAAAGTATGTAACAGGCAGAAGGAAGCACCTCCGACCCCACAAAGTGTATACATTCTTAATCAGCATCAACAGCCGAGACGATATAGCCATGTCCGTCTGTCCATCCGACCGTCTGTCTGTCTGTCTGTCCGTCTGTATAAACGCATGGATCTCAGAGACTACAAGAGCTAGAGATTTCAGATTTTGAATATAAGTTCTCCTATACCATGAGCAGAACAAGTTAGCTTCGAATTATCGATAACTATTCTGGTTTCCGATATACACATGGAATCGATAACAAAAAATGTCGAATTTGGAAAATGTTAAAATTGTGGGTTGGAATAACGGGAAACGATAGAACTTTTCTGTTAATTTCGTCCAAATCGGTTAAAAAATACCGGATATATTGAATTTAATCGATTGAAGTTAAGTCAGTAAACCAAAGTCTTATATAAATGTAATATATTTGTTGCAACTGGGTTCAGGGTATCTTCTAGCCTTCTGAAGTCTCTAGCTCTTGTAGTCTCTGAAACCTTGTTCTCACATTGGTAAGTAGTAAGTAGCGAGTCGAGTAGACAGTGTCCGAACAGCAAAATTTTAGTAAAGTAATTTAGTCAGTTCACTCGCTACTCGACTAAAAACAGAATAGAATCTACTCTATTTTTTCGTGCCAGTAGCGCGGCAGAGCTACTAATTACTTGCCACTAAATAAGTCAGAACGTTTTGAATTAGTACAATTCATTAGTTCAAAGCTGTTGTGGAGTAAACATGTCTCTTCTATCATTCTTAACGTCCCAAAGTATTCTTTCGGATCTTCTTGTGCAATTTCTTTCATAAGTGTAGAAGACCCTTATACACGATGAAGTTTTTGCGTCTGAAGCATTCGTTTGTTGGCAAAGGGTGTAGAGGGGTTACAGCTGCAAGCAATGCTTCATGACTTGTGAAGCACTGATTTATTTTTTTCATTTTGCTTTGCTTTATTCCAATTGCATGTAAACACAGAGTTGCACAGTGTTTGATGTGAATAATAAAGTTATCGATACGAAATATCGCACAAGCAAACATTAGCGCCAATAGTAAATACATTGTTTTGGTTAAGAAATTATTAAAACAAATGTTCACTGAATCCATTTTATTTACTTATTACGTCTTAAATCAATTATATGTTAACAAACAATACAATCGATGGCAACGATATATGTTTATCGACCATAAATTTAAATCAGAGTTGCATTTACAAAGAAAATGCTTCATGAAAAAACTTCATCGTGTAAATGCGACCAGATTTGCGAAGATGTTTTAAAACAGAATGAAAAAAAACTTAATGAAAAAACTTCATCGTGTAAAAGGGGTCTAAGAACTAAAGCATCATGCTTATTATAAATAAATTAATTGCTTATAACGTTTAGTAAATTAATCTTTTGTTATGGGAATCATGTCGCGGCATAAGGATCATCAACTACATTGTATTGCCGGATTATGATGATCGTGGAAGGGTGGGCAACAGCTGTGACAACAACATCGGTCCAGCACAGCCAAACGACAGCCGTATAGTGTCACCAATTATGAGAAAAACCACATACCCTGTCCCTCTTTTTCCCCTTCTTTTTCTTCTTAATTTAGCCGATATTACCATGGTCCGCACGCGATTAAATGAAATTAATAGTACAACAAACGCTCGATAACGTGATACGTCTAAAACGTGAACAACATGTGTAGTGCATTGACTATTCTAAAACGTCAACAAAGCGAGAAAGCTCTATAACATGAACAATAAACTTTTCAATGTTTACATTGAGCTCAAATTATTATACTCGATACCGAAGGTAACTAGTATATTGGTTTTGTGCAATGTCCGTCATGGTGTCTGTCCGTCTGTCCGTCCGTAGGTATGCAAGTTTTTTCCACACCCTTCAAGCTAGAGACTTGAAACTTTCCAATTCTCTTTATCTATGGGATAGTAAATTAAAGTGTCAAGATGGGGGTTCTACGATAACTGGGGGGCTGGCAAATCGATAAATTCGATAACTCAAAACCGATAAATCCACATATTTCGCACATCCTTACAGCTAGAACTACCAAATTTGGTAAGAAGATAGCTACTAGCAACCCCCAAAAAACTGCATCAATAATTTTGGAGCCACGCCCCCCCATTCCGCCCCCAGCCCCCCCGAATTTTAAAGTCAAAAAAGCATATATCTCCCTCAGTTTTTGAGCTATAGCCACCAAATTTGGTGCCAAGATAGGTGATGATGACCCCCTAAAAACTGCATCAAAAGTTTGGATGCCACGCCCACCGACACTGCCCTAGCTACCCCCATCCACCCCAACGCTTCGTCAAAAACGGGAATGCGTGTATCTTCCAGAGTTGTGGAGCTAGAGCTTCCAAATTTGGTGGGAAGACAGCTAGTAGCGATCCCCAAAAAACTGCATCAAAGTTTTGGAGCCGCGCCCACCCATTCCGCCCCCAGCCCCCCCGCATTTTGAAATCAGAAATGGCTATATCTCCCAAAGTTTTTGAGCTAGAGCCACCAAATTTGGTGCCAAGATAGGTGATGATGACCCCCTAAAAACTGCATCAAAAGTTTGGATGCCACGCCCACCGATCCTACCCTAGCCGCCCCCATCCACCCCAACGCTTCGTCAAAGACGGGAATGCGTGTATCTTCCAGAGTTGTGGAGCTAGAGCCACCAAATTTGGTAGGAAGATAGCTGGCAGTGACCCTCAAAAATCTGCATCAAAGTTTTGGAGCCAAGCCCACCCATTCCGCCCCCCTTTCCCCACTATTTACAAACTTTCAGCTAGAGTCACCAAATTTGGTATGAAGGTAGCATTTGACATTCCACAAGGATCTGCACCAAAAATTTGGATGCCACGCCCAAACATACCGCCCCCAGCCCCCATTTCCCCACTTTATACAAACTTTGAGCTAGAGTCACCAAATTTGGTATGAAGGTAGCATTTGACATTCCACAAGGATCTGCAGCAAAAATTTGGATGCCACGCCCAACCATACCGCCCCCAGCCCCCCTTTCCCCACTTTATACAAACTTTGAGCTAGAGTCACCAAATTTGGTATGAAGGTAGCATTTGACATTCCACAAGGATCTGCAGCAAAAATTTGGATGCCACGCCCAACCATACCGCCCCCAGCCCCCCTTTCCCCACTTTATACAAACTTTGAGCTAGAGTCACCAAATTTGGTATGAAGGTAGCATTTGACATTCCACAAGGATCTGCAGCAAAAATTTGGATGCCACGCCCAACCATACCGCCCCCAGCCCCCCTTTCCCCACTTTATACAAACTTTGAGCTAGAGTCACCAAATTTGGTATGAAGGTAGCATTTGACATTCCACAAGGATCTGCAGCAAAAATTTGGATGCCACGCCCAACCATACCGCCCCCAGCCCCCCTTTCCCCACTTTATACAAACTTTGAGCTAGAGTCACCAAATTTGGTATGAAGGTAGCATTTGACATTCCACAAGGATCTGCAGCAAAAATTTGGATGCCACGCCCAACCATACCGCCCCCAGCCCCCCTTTCCCCACTTTATACAAACTTCGAGCTAGAGTTAACAAATTCGGTATGAAGATAGCAATTGACATCCCACATAGATCTGCGCAAAAATTTGAATGCCACGCCCAACCATACCGCCCCCAGCCCCCCTTTCCCCACTTTATACAAACTTCGAGCTAGAGTCACCAAATTTGGTATGAAGATAGCAATTGACATCCCACATGGATGGGCATCAAAATTTTTAATACTGGTATCGAGTATACCGCAGTCGGTTGCGTCCGACTGCAACGTTTCCACTTGTTTTTTCATTTTTTCTCTGCACAAAATTCACAAAAGTCAACTGCAGACGAAAGAATTGCGCAAATTTTCACTTTTCTACAATCTGTACAACTATTCTAAAACGATGATATTGATGTTGAACAGGATGACGAATCCGACTACGATGACTTCATCTCAGAGGCTCCAGAGAAAATAAAATCAATTGAAGCAGTTGAAATTTTCAACAAAGCGGTAGAGTGGGCTAGCCAAGTAGGCATCGATTGAAATGATTTGAATTTGCTGCACGTATAAAGGAGAAAGCTGTGCTTAAAGTATTATTTTAATTAAAAGTTTTCTTAAATTTCTTTAATATACAATAAAATGCGAATTTAAATGAATGAATATGTATGAATCTTATACTATTTTGGCATTCGAAAACGTGAACGCGTTCGTCAACGTGAACTGCCTTGGTTTTAATTAGGTCAGGTTACCGAGCGTTTGCTGTAGTAGCACCGCGAGAAAGTAGTGCAAAGAAAAAAAAATAAAAATTTGAACCTGCCCCATTTACCAACCATACAGCCGGAGCCAGCGCGTGCACCCCCTCCTTTCGTACACAATAACAGCCACTCGTAGATCAACGTAACATGCTACATATATTAATTTTATGGCACCCAACGTGGGCCCGAACGTTCGTTTAACGACGCACAGTGGGGCCATTTGAGTTTTTTCATATCAAAAATCATAACTTTTGAACCAAATGAGATAATCGATCAATTTAAAAAGCATATGATAGATAATTAATCAACCTATAAAATGAGCGTTTGAAATGAATTCTACGATTTTTCTGTGCCTATGTATGGGTATGCAAAGTTGAAATTTGTGGAAAAATCAACTTTACGGGAAGGAAAAAAAATATTTTTTTAATATTTTGATTTTTATTGTTTCGTTTTAATGGTTTTTATAATCTAAAATTAATATTAAAATAATTCAAAATAATTTTTTTTTTTTTTTTTTTTTTTTTAATTAATTTTTTGTAAAATATTCATCACAATCCGTAAAAGATGGTATATCTAAAAGAGAAATCATCTCTGAACTATAAGTATTTTCTAATTCTTTTCGTGACTTAACATGCCTCAGTGATGAAATTAGTGGATCTAAAGATGCTGCTCACATGTTGAAGAGGTCCTCATTTTGTCTCACCCTTGAAGCTTTGAAAGTGTTTAGCAATCTGTATTCCGTAGATAAATCATTTGTTGAATCAGCGAGTTTCCTCTTTCTTGTTAAATTTGAACACTCTTCCATGCCTTTAGTCGGCCTTCCTCTTGCTCGTCCGGTGGATGTGCTGGGTTCATCTTCTGTTAATGTACCCAGGATGGTATCACTATTAAGCCAGTCTTGGTGTTTGGTGTTGAATCTCTCAGTCATTCTGTTTGTTTTTATCCATCGTGAGTTTAGACTGGCATACATCATGCAGAATTTATTTTTTATATCTTCGCTTCTCTGTATATTGCCGTTGAACTATCAAGTTCTTTGAAGGCAGCTTCCGTGAAACTTTGTAACGTGGTTGACTTCCTAACAGTCAAATAATTATGTTGCTCAACGACTGTTGAAGTGTAAACAGTACTTGTCTCGCCAACTTTCAGTCGTAGACTAATCCAGGATTATAGTTTTTTTTTCATTATATAGTCTAATCTATTACCTGATATATACCGTTTGGATTAAGGGTTCAAGAAAAGAGTTAGTTTTCATGCCTAACAAATTTACCTATTGTTTGTATAAGTCCAGGTCAATAAGGTCAATTTATGCAATTTGGGTACTTGGCACGTGTCCGAATAAGATTTGTGCCTACCTGAATGGGATGTGTGACTAGTTGTACGCCAACGCAATTTCTGTATTCGGTGCGTACCTGGTAATTTATTTGTATATCCTGTAACTGCACCTGAATTTAGGGACCAGGATTTGACAAATGATCTCAGGTAAGCATTACAGAATGAAAAACAAAAGTCAAGTATCTTCACAATAACGAACGTAACAACAACAACAAAAATGGGTTTTCACGGTTATATGTCATAAATTGCCCAAAAATGCATGCAACACATTTTTTTCCTATGACTTTTTTCACTTTTTTACATTTAAAACAAGTGGAAACGTTGCAGTCGGACGCAACCGACTGCGGTATACTCGATACCAGTATTAAAAATTTTGATGCCCATCCATGTGGGATGTTAATTGCTTTCTTCATACCAAATTTGGTGACTCTAGCTCGAAGTTTGTATAAAGTGGGGAAAGGGGGGCTGGGGGCGGTATGGGTGGAATTGCATCCAAATTTTTGATGCAGATCTTTGTGGAATGTCAATTGCTATCTTCATAACAAATTTGGTGACACTAGCTCGAATTTTGTATAAAGTGGGGAAAGGGGGCTGGGGGCGGTATGGGTGGGCGTGGCATCCAAATTTTTGATGCAGATCTATGTGGAATGTCAATTGCTATCTTCATACAAAATTTGTTGACTCTAGCTCAAAGTTTGTAAAAGGTGGGGAAAGGGGGGTGGAAGGGGTGCGCGTGGCTCCAAAACTTTGATGCAGTTTTTCGGGGGTCGTTGCAAGCTATCGTCCTGCCAAATTTGGTGGCTCTAGCTCCACAACTCTGGAAGATACACGCATTCCCGTTTTTGACGAAGCGTTGGGGTGGATGGGGGCGGCTAGAGCAGTATCGGTGGGCGTGGCATCCAAACTTTTGATGCAGTTTTTGGGGGGTCATCATCACCTATCTTGGCACAAAATTTGATGGCTCTAGCTCAAAAACTGTGGGAGATATACGCTTTTTTGACTTTAAATTGCGGGGGGGCTGGGGGCGGAATGGGTGGGCGTGGCTCCAAAATTTTGATGCAGTTTTTTGGGGGTTGCTAGTAGCTATCTGCCCACCAAATTTGGTAGTTCTAGCTGTAAGGATGTGCGAAATATGAGGATTTATCGGTTTTGAGTTATCGAATTTATCGATTTGCCAGCCCCCCAGTTATCGTAGAACCCCCATCTTGACACTTTAATTTACTATCCCATAGATAAAGAGAATTGGAAAGTTTCAAGTCTCTAGCTTGAAGGGTGTGGAAAAAAGTTGCGAACATACAGACGGACGGACACCATGACGGACATTGCACAAACCCAATATACTCTTTACCTTCGGTATCGAGTATAAAAAAGGGGCAAAAACGGGCACATGAAACTTATTGCATTTAATAGAGGAATAATCAAAGAAATTAATTTTAAAAAATAGCCGATATAATGTGATATAATTTTTTTTTATTTTCCATCAAAGTTGAGAAATAGTGAAAAAGTGGATAGTTGGTAAATATTGAATTGCCTGGCCAAACGCAAAGCAAACAGTATAATTTTTTTTATTCTTTTCTTAATAAATAGATCTATCAATAGAACCAAAAATAATGACGATCCGTAACTTAGTTTTTGAGATATTGTATCTCAAAGCCGACCAAATTACCTTAAAATTGTGATTTTTATGTAACACAAAAAATCAGACAACTTTGAAAAGCTATATCTTCTAAACAAAAAATCCGGTTACATTATGGATTGCAGATTTGAAATCGCTGGAAAATTTCCTATAAAGTAGGTTCATTCAATATTTTTTAGAGGCACATGCAATTTTTGATTTTTGACACTTGACTTGTTCTACGGGCGCCACTGTGCGACGTTAGGTTAACCCCCAACCTGAGGTAGAAAAAGTGACCAACATCTGACACTGACCTTACCGTTTCTTACCCCTGTTCTAACTCTATCCTTTCCTTAGCTTTTTGTCTAATGCTTTACATGAAGATATCTCAGTGATATCTTGATACAGCGTAACATTCCGAACAGCATCTGTAACTAGACTAAGCCTTACTGGACGTGTTATGACTTTAAGTGGTTATAGCTCCGTTGGCATAGTCTAGTTTATAAGTCGATCCTTGTTTTAATTAGATGGTTATATAGACACCCAACTCTTTTTTTACACGGTAGATACGCTCCTCAGAAATCCGTGTGAAAAAAAAACCGTGTAAAAATAGATGCGTTTCCTATAGTAAAATGGGGGATAGGTTCCATGTCATCTGAATACCGTGTGAGATGAAATAAAGAACTATATTTACTTCGATAAACCGAGTAAAAAATGGCTTGTCTTTTACGAATCTTAGAAACTTTGGACCTTTTGTTAACTGTTAGGAAGGTCAAAAAGCTTAACTCAAAATTCATTGATAAAATACCTTCTTTTTACCTTATTAAGGTCAGAAATGTTAAAATCTAGTTGATAGCACGAACAATTGATAAAATATTGCGAGCTAATAAACTTTAAGCAACTCAAAACTTCATCTTGTAAAAGGGGTCGAAGTCAATTCAGAGGTATTCCTCTTTTGTATCCATTTTCCGACCCATATTTTTTTCTTTCTCGGCACTACCTCCATTTCTTCCAACTCCTCTGCAACTGCCACAGCGATCAGCATTATTACTTTATTTATCTTTTTCCGCTGGACACTCATTTCGCTGTCGAACACACTACTAATGCACTGTACTAATCAGTTAATTTTATAAATGCGAACAGCTACTTAGCTAGCTACTTAGACCCCTTTTACACGATGAAGTTTTTTCATGAGGTTTTTTTTCATTCTTTTTTAAAACACCTTCGCAAATCTGGTCGCATTTACACGATGAAGTTTTTTCATGAAGCATTTTCTTTCTAAATGCAACTCTGATTTAAATTTATGGTCGAGAAACATACATCTTTGCCATCTACTGTTTCATTTGTTAACATATAATTGATTTAATAAGTAACAAGTAAATAAAATAGATTCAGTGAACATTTGTTTTAATAATTTCTTACCCAAACAATTAGGGTGTTGAACAGCTCGTTTCATCATTTCACGTTTCAAAGTTGAAACGTCCCACAACAACAACATACATACATACATAGAAAATTTCTTGAAACGTTGAAACACCCCAGCCTATGCATACAAAAAGTGTTTAACTCAAAATATGCAATTATTAAGATAACCGGGTTTACTTTTCATCTTAATTTCTATATTTTGTCTATGCTTTTGTATGATCCTAGAATTTAGAAGAATTGAAAGTACCTACATGTGAAACAGTAAACCAACTTTTAGTTTTATTGGTTATGAATATTTGAATAAGGTTTTTTTTAGAATTGTTGCAGTAAGGTAAATAAAGTAACATACATTTCATTCAAAAACACCCAACACAAATCATAATATAAAATATTAAGTTTTAGCCAAGGTCCCCAACACAACATTTATTGAAACTCTGCACCACAGCAAGCATTAACCGGGGTTGTAAGTCATTTATACGTATATTTTCTGTAAAATAACTAAACACGTTTTGCCTCCAATTTTTTTAAAAAAATAAACATTTTTATACAAAACATATTCGTCTAAAGGCAAAACTGGTGTTTGCCTTTATGAAACTTGGCAAATTTTATTTCACTTTTGTTGTATCACTTTTGTTAAAGGGTGCGATTTGTATTGTTTTAATAAGATGTGTTTGAGCTACAAAATATTAGAAGTTGGTTTTAAATTAATATTAACATCTAAATTAAAAAAAAAAAAAACATTTCTAGAGAAAATGGGGTATAAAATTACAAAGCGTACACCTACTAATTTTTTTTTTTTTTTTTTTCATTTAATCCATTTTTTTCAGTGTTATTTGCCTCAGTCTAAAGTTGTTGTTTTAGTGATTTTTTGTTGCCTCTAAGATTTCTTTTAAGAAATTGTCTCAAATTGTCCGTTTTTGGGTTTTGCCGTATATAGACTATATGACAAATTTGTGAAAACTGGAAAAATATGTACATACATATTAGTAATATTTATACTTTGCTCGAAAACAAGAAAGTACATACATTCATTTAACAAACAAATTTAAATTTTGCGTATTTAGACTTGTGATATAAGTACATACACAAATTATTTTAGTATAAATAGAAAATTAACTTCCGCACAAAAATATTATTTTATGTGTTATATACTATGCTGCGCAAAAAATACGTATGCATGAACATCAAAGATCAATGTTTGTTTAAAGCATTGCATCTAATAGATTGGATATTTATTTTTACTATACAAGCATTAAAAAAATTTATACTCTTTTCTCATAGAATTTACAATTTTAAATTTGAAACCAAAACATGTTTCAAAAGTAAGTGTTTTTGTTATTTTTGCAATTGTGTGTGCGTTTTGAGTGTGCGTCTGCGAAGCTTCAGCAAAACTTTTCATTTTCTGTCGGCCCCAGCCGCTCAAATAGAAAAAGTTAATTATTCAATTGTTGCAGTTTTCATTAAAGCTACTATTTGGCATGCCCGTTGCTAAGCACAGCAGGCAAAACATTTGATTGCTGCACAACAGCATTTATCACATCAATCTCTTTTTTCAAAAATGCAGCGCTATTTTCCTCCTGGCCGTGTTCTGGCAGCGCGCTTCCCGAGTTGCTGTCGTGGGAAGAAGATATGTTACGTTTGCGAAGGCTAGCAGCGGCGGCGTCCACCAGATTGGCGGCGCTACTACTGACAGAACCCGCGGCTAGCTTCAGTTTGGGAAACTCAATGTCGCGCATCAGATCGTTTTTGAACTCAACAATGCCGCTGACGGTATCGTTAACAGTTTTATCAATAAACTCCTCAATATTTTTGGTTTCCGCTTCAATCTTCTCCTTGAGCTTGCTAGACAACTGATCCATTTCGCACTGGTCGTGTGGTACGCTAACCGCGTCGCGAGCACACGTTTGCTGTTGATGCTGATTGTGAAGTATTTTATTGTTCAGTGGCTGGATTTGCTTGCTGTTGTGCTGATGCAATAGTTGGTTATGTGGCAATGTGTCATTACGTTTAGCAAAACTTTTACGTGTCTCCCCCTCATCTTTTTTGAGATCATTTATGTTGTTCACATTTATCGGCTGAGCGGCAGCAGCATCTGACTTAGTTTCGATTTTATCAATGTCGCCGCGTTGACCAACAGGCATATCCATTCCAGCGGTATTCCTGCTAGATTGACCCGCGCGCTGCTCGCCCTGTATAAATCTTGGTAAAATAAATATAGTCACTAGTGATATAACATGAAGGCACAAATAAAATCTCAGGTACAATTTAATGCTGCCCTGTTAAGTGAGAAAAAATGTTATTAGTTTAACTGAATAATCAAATGCAGGGCAGATTGTAGATGCACTTGCCATGAATTCAAGCAACACAAAAGGAAATGTTGTATAGCCCATAACGATGCGTGTGGTGAGGCAGGTTAGAATGTCGTAAAACACTCGAGTAAACTGTGTGCTCTGAAAGCTGTAGCGAAACATACGGCGAGCTGTGCGCGCTGCTGTCACCATCATAGCGCCGGTGGCAAAAGTTAAGTAATAGCCCAGATAGAAACCGTGCCACACGGCGCTTAGTGCAAACGTCAAAAGAGTGCCATGCTTTTTGGGCACGCGCTCGTAAACAAGCGTGCGAAGCCAGCGGTTGGTGCCACAATTCCAATTGTTAATGGCATCACGAAAATTAGACGCAAACTGCAATTAAAAATGTGTTTAGGAATAATTTGAACCGCTGAATGTTGCCGAAATTGGACTCACCTCGAATGACAGCACATTAATGTTAGATATTAAATCCCATTTAGCATTGCCATCCTTGTCGTAGCCGCTAAAGCCCAAACCTGAATTATTGCATATGGCATCAGCTAAGAGCCATGCATGATAATACTTGAAGCGTATGCAAGTGGTTGCCAATACAGCATGCCAAAATTTGTAGACTACGCCTGTTTCATTAATAAAGTTATCATCCTTCATATTTTTTACCGGATAAACTTTCACAAACTTCATGAATATAAATGCACACACCAAGCTGCCAAGCACTTTGCGAATCACTGTTTTCGTCGGTGATGGCTCCAACACCAATTCCGATTTACCGATGTCCAGATTGCCCTGCAGAACAAAATTGCAAACGATATCAAAATTGATTGTCCTGTTAAATTAATGAGTCACAGGCGGTAGACCGACCAGATAGAAAATGTGATCAGTAACTTGCAAAATAGTGAGGTCATCTTTGGCTAATTCTCACCGTTTCCCCCTTCTCACAACCGTATCTAGCTTTCGCTCAAGCTAGTCTGGTTTTTTCTAATGGCGTTTACTTAGATAATATGACTACACAAACATCACATCTTCTGCATTTACGAACATCTGTTACTTACATTGCCCGCCGGACGCTTCAGCAGGTTGTAACCCTCCACAAATTCAATGTAGTCCTTGTAAAAGACTAACGGGCCTGCCAAAAGGCTCTGAAAGTGCCAGACATAGGAAAAAAACTCTAATGCTGATGGTATTTTCCTAATCGCATAATATTGCTGCGCCTTTGTCAGGTCCTATTAAAGAGACGAATAAAAGCAGTTGTTGATATGTATATAATGAGCACTAAACACTAACCTCATCCTTGCGGACGAATCCATCGTGAATGCAGAATGCAAGACTGGTCACCTTCTGTGTAATTATCATTAGTGGTCCAGTAATATCCAATGCATATGAGCCGTAATCGTATATCTGACGCATCAGGTGTACGCATAACAAATATCCCATGGCCACCAGCATGACGCTTCTGCAAACGTTAACACAGTATTATATAAATGAGCTCAGCTCAATTTAAAGGAATTTATTTTTATTTTTTTATAAGTACCTCTGCATAATATGCGGATCCTGAGTGCGTATAACAATGTAACATACTGCCGGAAGTCCAGCAATGTGTATGGCCTGTTGTCCAAAGCAAAAGTAGCCAAAGGATAGCCCCAACGATAATGCAAAGACGTGACGAACTTCGTAAGAAACCCTCGATGGATGTAGCCACGAGCGAAAAAGTGAGGCCAAGAAGAGCGCAGACAGTTGGCAAACAAGAAAGTTTACCTGCCAAATATGCAATTTCAATGTGTTTATAGTATGTGTATGGTATGCATAAATTCGTTAAGAAAACTACGGAGTGCACTGTGGACGGCAGTGCTGATATAGCGTCATATATGTACCATACAGGCCGGTCATATAAATAGGGACAGAAAACTGTCCCCATTTATGTGATTTGTTAGAAACAACGTCTTTTTGTCAATTGAGTATTTTTCAACTAAACGATGATTCGATTTTTTTTTATTTTTTTTTTTTTGCGGGAATAATCCTGAAAACAGTGATGATCTTTCAGATCTGCAGCTAAGCTAGCATTTGTCCTTACTTCCATGTATGGAAAAATATTTTCTTGACCGATGAAATGTTATTGAAGATATTATGTTTGTCGAAAACGAGTTTCGTACTTATCTTAATCTCAATTTTCCCAATCAACTTAACCTTAATTGGTATCAGTATGTCGTAGTCGTGCTTTCCCAGCTAGAGCCTTTCTACTTTTTATACCCTGAACCCATACAATGGGTATAACAGGGTATAATGGTTTTGTGCAAAAAAACGTAACAGGCAGAAAGAAGCATCTTTGACCCCAAAATTATACGAAGTCTTCAGATTTTGAATATAAGTTCTCCTATACCATAATCAGAACAAGTTTGTTTCAAACTATCGATAGCTATTCTTGTTTCCAATATACACATGGAATCGATTACAAAAAAAAAAAAGATCGAGTTTAAAAAACGCAAAAATGGGGGTTCAGTCTGGTGTGAGAGCTTGAGCCGTACGCACGTACTACCGCTTTATCGCGACAAAAAGCAAATACCAAATTAAAACAAAGAGTAATCTAAATAAAACAAAATTAAGAGACGAAGAGGCGTCGGCGGTGCCATTCAAGCTGTTCAAAACTGACACCGGTCAGCGCTTAATCGTAGACCAAAATTATTTCTCGCCCTTGCAAACTGTGGACGACGCAGACATTGCTGATAAGAATAAAGATGAGCACGAGCAGATCGTTAAAAAGAGAGAGTCTGTCCCGCCTATTACGGTTCTTAAATGCACAGTGGAACAACTGCATAACATTTGCTAAGAAATTCAATGTTCTAATTACTCTATCAAAAAAAATTTCAATCGGAGTTTGCACTGCGTGGAAAAAGTCGACTTTGTTAAACCCTGCGAGCTTAAGAAGGAGAAGAAAATTGAGTTCTTCTCCTATGCTGACAAAAATGATAAACCATACAAAGCCCTGCTGCTGGGGCTAGATGCTGTGGAACCCTCAGTACTAAAAGACGATCTTAACAAAATGGGACTAAAATGCTTGGATGTCAAGAGAGTGCAGAGAAAGAGACTTAATAACTCGGTATTCTTCTTTTATGTGGTTTACTTCGCCAAGAAAACACCTCACTAAACGAGCTTAGAAAAAATCACGCCGTTATAAACTATGTTAAATGGGGATATCAGAAGAGATACAGCAACCCACTTACTCAGTGTTACAACTGCCAAAAGTTTGGACATGGTTCAAGCCGATGCGCAGTAAACTCGACCTGTTCAATATGCGCTGGAAGCCACAGAACCATGGACTGCACGAAGATATCAACAGTAAAGTGTGCAAACTGTAGTGGGCCGTACAAATCAAATTCTCATGAATGCGCTAGTAGACTAAGTTCTCCAAGCCCCTTCCTCAAAATATTTTATCGCTTATTAAATGCCGAAATCGAAATCGTCGAATCTGGCTAAGATACAGAAATAGGGCCGACCTTGTCCTGGTTAGATGGCTTACTCAAACTATAAACAGCTAGATGGTCACTTTTGGGAATGAAAAGTTGAACAATCTACTAGCTTCCCTGAATAAAATTCTTCTCCCATTTGAAACCTAACAAAAGTGATAAATAAGAGACACGTTAGCATACCGACCTTAAGACACAATTCAAGACATTTTACCACACTCGAACAAAAAGCGGACATATTAGCGGAAACGTTCGAAATGCACCCAACTCTTTTTTTCAGAGCTCACAAATAACAGTTGACCGTATTTCGTTTTACGGTCTGCACTCTAACACAACCGAAAAAGACGATGCGCGTGTGCTCTCGCTCTGAACAGAACTTTTCGTTTCTCTTTGTTTTGGTTTTGGTTGTTTTAACCAAGGCATACTTATATAGGTAGTCCAGATCTTTTGCGTTTTATTTTCGTAAGGCAACGAGAGAGCTGAGTGAGACTACCTATATAAGTATGCCTTGGTTTTAACTGTTCTCAGTTGCGTGGTTCTTGTTATGCTCACTCAACAACAACTGAGATAGAGCGATCAACTGAACGCTCGGTTATTGAGGGTCAGCAGAAGAGCGAAAAAACGAATGACTCATTGTAAACGGTATTTTTTCTTCAGTGCCTAACGCACCGAATCCACAAAAGCAAGTGTGATTTACAAGTAGACTGATCATTCGCATATACACTCATACACATGCAAAAGACTTTTATTTTCTTCGCTCGTTGCAAAACGGTCAGCGAATGAGCAGAGCAAAAGGGAAACACGAAATTGGTTTTTGGTTGAGCACAGACCGTTCGATCAAGAGACACTGGTGAACGGCTCTTGTCTGACTTTTTGCGCAAGTGGTGCGCAAAAAACAGTTTTTTGGTGACTGCAAGAAACGGTCAACTGTTATTTGCGAGCTCTGCTTTTTTTACACGGAAATCCGTGTAAAAAAAAACGTGTAAAAAAATATGCGCTTCCTATAGTAAAATGGGGGATAGGTTCCATGTCATCTGAATACCGTGTGAGATGAAATAAAGAACTATATTTACTTCGAAAAACCGAGTAAAAAATGGCTTGTCTTTTACGAATCTTAGAAACTTTGGACATTTTGTTAACTGTTAGGAAGGGCAAAAAGCTTAACTCAAAATTCATTGATAAAATACCTTCTTTTTACCTTATTAAGGTCAGAAATGTTAAAATCTAGTTGATAGCACGAACAATTGATAAAATATTGCGAGCTAATAAACTTTAAGCAACTAAAAACTTCATCTTGTAAAAGGGGTCGAAGTCAATTCAGAGGCATTCCTATTTTGTATCCATTTTCCGACCCATATTTTTTTCTTTCTCGGCACTACCTCCATTTCTTCCAACTCCTCTGCAACTGCCACAGCGATCAGCATTATTACTTTATTTATCTTTTTCCGCTGGACACTCATTTCGCTGTCGAACACACTACTAATGCACTGTACTAATCAGTTAATTTTATAAATGCGAACAGCTACTTAGCTAGCTACTTAGACCCCTTTTACACGATGAAGTTTTATCATGAGGTTTTTTTTTTCATTCTTTTTGAAAACACCTTCGCAAATCTGGTCGCATTTACACGATGAAGTTTTTTCATGAAGCATTTTCTTTGTAAATGCAACTCTGATTTAAATTTATGGTCGAGAAACATACATCTTTGCCATCTACTGTTTCATTTGTTAACATATAATTGATTTAATAAGTAACAAGTAAATAAAATAGATTCAGTGAACATTTGTTTTAATAATTTCTTACCCAAAACAATTAGGGTGTTGAACAGCTCGTTTCATCATTTCACGTTTCAAAGTTGAAACGTCCCACAACAACAACATACATACATACATAGAAAATTTCTTGAAACGTTGAAACACCCCAGCCTATGCATACAAAAAGTGTTTAGCTCAAAATATCAATTATTAAGATAACCGGGTTTACTTTTCATCTTAATTTCTATATTTTGTCTATGCTTTTGTATGATCCTAGAATTTAGAAGAATTGAAAGTACCTACATGTGAAACAGTAAACCAACTTTTAGTTTTATTGGTTATGAATATTTGAATAAGGTTTTTTTTAGAATTGTTGCAGTAAGGTAAATAAAGTAACATACATTTCATTCAAAAACACCCAACACAAATCATAATATAAAATATTAAGTTTTAGCCAAGGTCCCCAACACAACATTTATTGAAACTCTGCACCACAGCAAGCATTAACCGGGGTTGTAAGTCATTTATACGTATATTTTCTGTAAAATAACTAAACACGTTTTGCCTCCAATTTGTTTAAAAAAATAAACATTTTTATACAAAACATATTCGTCTAAAGGCAAAACTGGTGTTTGCCTTTATGAAACTTGGCAAATTTTATTTCACTTTTGTTGTATCACTTTTGTTAAAGGGTGCGATTTGTATTGTTTTAATAAGATGTGTTTGAGCTACAAAATATTAGAAGTTGGTTTTAAATTAATATTAACATCTAAATTAAAAAAAAAAAAACATTTCTAGAGAAAATGGGGTATAAAATTACAAAGCGTACACCTACTAATTTTTTTTTTTTTTTTTTTTCATTTAATCCATTTTTTTTCAGTGTTATTTGCCTCAGTCTAAAGTTGTTGTTTTAGTGATTTTTTGTTGCCTCTAAGATTTCTTTTAAGAAATTGTCTCAAATTGTCCGTTTTTGGGTTTTGCCGTATATAGACTATATGACAAATTTGTGAAAACTGGAAAAATATGTACATACATATTAGTAATATTTATACTTTGCTCGAAAACAAGAAAGTACATACATTCATTTAACAAACAAATTTAAATTTTGCGTATTTAGACTTGTGATATAAGTACATACACAAATTATTTTAGTATAAATAGAAAATTAACTTCCGCACAAAAATATTATTTTATGTGTTATATACTATGCTGCGCAAAAAATACGTATGCATGAACATCAAAGATCAATGTTTGTTTAAAGCATTGCATCTAATAGATTGGATATTTATTTTTACTATACAAGCATTAAACAAATTTATACTCTTTTCTCATAGAATTTACAATTTTAAATTTGAAACCAAAACATGTTTCAAAAGTAAGTGTTTTTGTTATTTTTGCAATTGTGTGTGCGTTTTGAGTGTGCGTCTGCGAAGCTTCAGCAAAACTTTTCATTTTCTGTCGGCCCCAGCCGCTCAAATAGAAAAAGTTAATTATTCAATTGTTGCAGTTTTCATTAAAGCTACTATTTGGCATGCCCGTTGCTAAGCACAGCAGGCAAAACATTTGATTGCTGCACAACAGCATTTATCACATCAATCTCTTTTTTCAAAAATGCAGCGCTATTTTCCTCCTGGCCGTGTTCTGGCAGCGCGCTTCCCGAGTTGCTGTCGTGGGAAGAAGATATGTTACGTTTGCGAAGGCTAGCAGCGGCGGCGTCCACCAGATTGGCGGCGCTACTACTGACAGAACCCGCGGCTAGCTTCAGTTTGGGAAACTCAATGTCGCGCATCAGATCGTTTTTGAACTCAACAATGCCGCTGACGGTATCGTTAACAGTTTTATCAATAAACTCCTCAATATTTTTGGTTTCCGCTTCAATCTTCTCCTTGAGCTTGCTAGACAACTGATCCATTTCGCACTGGTCGTGTGGTACGCTAACCGCGTCGCGAGCACACGTTTGCTGTTGATGCTGATTGTGAAGTATTTTATTGTTCAGTGGCTGGATTTGCTTGCTGTTGTGCTGATGCAATAGTTGGTTATGTGGCAATGTGTCATTACGTTTAGCAAAACTTTTACGTGTCTCCCCCTCATCTTTTTTGAGATCATTTATGTTGTTCACATTTATCGGCTGAGCGGCAGCAGTATCTGACTTAGTTTCGATTTTATCAATGTCGCCGCGTTGACCAACAGGCATATCCATTCCAGCGGTATTCCTGCTAGATTGACCCGCGCGCTGCTCGCCCTGTATAAATCTTGGTAAAATAAATATAGTCACTAGTGATATAACATGAAGGCACAAATAAAATCTCAGGTACAATTTAATGCTGCCCTGTTAAGTGAGAAAAAATGTAATTAGTTTAACTGAATAATCAAATGCAGGGCAGATTGTAGATTCACTTGCCATGAATTCAAGCAACACAAAAGGAAATGTTGTATAGCCCATAACGATGCGTGTGGTGAGGCAGGTTAGAATGTCGTAAAACACTCGAGTAAACTGTGTGCTCTGAAAGCGGAAGCGAAACATACGGCGAGCTGTGCGCGCTGCTGTCACCATCATAGCGCCGGTGGCAAAAGTTAAGTAATAGCCCGGATAGAAACCGTGCCACACGGCGCTTAGTGCAAACGTCAAAAGAGTGCCATGCTTTTTGGGCACGCGCTCGTAAACAAGCGTGCGAAGCCAGCGGTTGGTGCCACAATTCCAATTGTTAATGGCATCACGAAAATTAGACGCAAACTGCAATTAAAAATGTGTTTAGGAATAATTTGAACCGCTGAATGTTGCCGAAATTGGACTCACCTCGAATGACAGCACATTAATGTTAGATATTAAATCCCATTTAGCATTGCCATCCTTGTCGTAGCCGCTAAAGCCCAAACCTGAATTATTGCATATGGCATCAGCTAAGAGCCATGCATGATAATACTTGAAGCGTATGCAAGTGGTTGCCAATACAGCATACCAAAATTTGTAGACTACGCCTGTTTCATTAATAAAGTTATCATCCTTCATATTTTTTACCGGATAAACTTTCACAAACTTCATGAATATAAATGCACACACCAAGCTGCCAAGCACTTTGCGAATCACTGTTTTCGTCGGTGATGGCTCCAACACCAATTCCGATTTACCGATGTCCAGATTGCCCTGCAGAACAAAATTGCAAACGATATCAAAATTGATTGTCCTGTTAAATTAATGAGTCACAGGCGGTAGACCGACCAGATAGAAAATGTGATCAGTAACTTGCAAAATAGTGAGGTCATCTTTGGCTAATTCTCACCGTTTCCCCCTTCTCACAACCGTATCTAGCTTTCGCTCAAGCTAGTCTGGTTTTTTCTAATGGCGTTTACTTAGATAATATGACTACACAAACATCACATCTTCTGCATTTACGAACATATGTTACTTACATTGCCCGCCGGACGCTTCAGCAGGTTGTAACCCTCCACAAATTCAATGTAGTCCTTGTAAAAGACTAACGGGCCTGCCAAAAGGCTCTGAAAGTGCCAGACATAGGAAAAAAACTCTAATGCTGATGGTATTTTCCTAATCGCATAATATTGCTGCGCCTTTGTCAGGTCCTATTAAAGAGACGAATAAAAGCAGTTGTTGATATGTATATAATGAGCACTAAACACTAACCTCATCCTTGCGGACGAATCCATCGTGAATGCAGAATGCAAGACTGGTCACCTTCTGTGTAATTATCATTAGTGGTCCAGTAATATCCAATGCATATGAGCCGTAATCGTATATCTGACGCATCAGGTGTACGCATAACAAATATCCCATGGCCACCAGCATGACGCTTCTGCAAACGTTAACACAGTATTATATAAATGAGCTCAGCTCAATTTAAAGGAATTTATTTTTATTTTTTTATAAGTACCTCTGCATAATATGCGGATCCTGAGTGCGTATAACAATGTAACATACTGCCGGAAGTCCAGCAATGTGTATGGCCTGTTGTCCAAAGCAAAAGTAGCCAAAGGATAGCCCCAACGATAATGCAAAGACGTGACGAACTTCGTAAGAAACCCTCGATGGATGTAGCCACGAGCGAAAAAGTGAGGCCAAGAAGAGCGCAGACAGTTGGCAAACAAGAAAGTTTACCTGCCAAATATGCAATTTCAATGTGTTTATAGTATGTGTATGGTATGCATAAATTCGTTAAGAAAACTACGGAGTGCACTGTGGACGGCAGTGCTGATATAGCGTCACATATGTACGATACAGGCCGGTCATATAAATAGGGACAGAAAACTGTCCCCATTTATGTGATTTGTTAGAAACAACGTCTGTTTGTCAATTGAGTATTTTTCAACTAAACGATGATTCGATTTTTTATTTTATTTTTTTTTTTGCGGGAATTATCCTGAAAACAGTGATGATCTTTCAGATCTGCAGCTAAGCTAGCATTTGTCCTTACTTCCATGTATGGAAAAATATTTTCTTGACCGATGAAATGTTATTGAAGATATTATGTTTGTCGAAAACGAGTTTCGTACTTATCTTAATCTCAATTTTCCCAATCAACTTAACCTTAATTGGTATCAGTATGTCGTAGTCGTGCTTTCCCAGCTAGAGCCTTTCTACTTTTTATACCCTGAACCCATACAATGGGTATAACAGGGTATAATGGTTTTGTGCAAAAAAACGTAACAGGCAGAAAGAAGCATCTTTGACCCCAAAATTATACGAAGTCTTCAGATTTTGAATATAAGTTCTCCTATACCATAATCAGAACAAGTTTGTTTCAAACTATCGATAACTATTCTTGTTTCCAATATACACATGGAATCGATTACAAAAAAAAAAAGATCGAGTTTAAAAAACGCAAAAATGGGGGTTCAGTCTGGTGTGAGAGCTTGAGCCGTACGCACGTACTACCGCTTTATCGCGACAAAAAGCAAATACCAAATTAAAACAAAGAGTAATCTAAATAAAACAAAATTAAGAGACGAAGAGGCGTCGGCGGTGCCATTCAAGCTGTTCAAAACTGACACCGGTCAGCGCTTAATCGTAGACCAAAATTATTTCTCGCCCTTGCAAACTGTGGACGACGCAGACATTGCTGATAAGAATAAAGATGAGCACGAGCAGATCGTTAAAAAGAGAGAGTCTGTCCCGCCTATTACGGTTCTTAAATGCACAGTGGAACAACTGCATAACATTTGCTAAGAAATTCAATGTTCTAATTACTCTATCAAAAAAAATTTCAATCGGAGTTTGCACTGCGTGGAAAAAGTCGACTTTGTTAAACCCTGCGAGCTTAAGAAGGAGAAGAAAATTGAGTTCTTCTCCTATGCTGACAAAAATGATAAACCATACAAAGCCCTGCTGCTGGGGCTAGATGCTGTGGAACCCTCAGTACTAAAAGACGATCTTAACAAAATGGGACTAAAATGCTTGGATGTCAAGAGAGTGCAGAGAAAGAGACTTAATAACTCGGTATTCTTCTTTTATGTGGTTTACTTCGCCAAGAAAACACCTCACTAAACGAGCTTAGAAAAAATCACGCCGTTATAAACTATGTTAAATGGGGATATCAGAAGAGATACAGCAACCCACTTACTCAGTGTTACAACTGCCAAAAGTTTGGACATGGTTGAAGCCGATGCGCAGTAAACTCGACCTGTTCAATATGCGCTGGAAGCCACAGAACCATGGACTGCACGAAGATATCCACAGTAAAGTGTGCAAACTGTAGTGGGCCGTACAAATCAAATTCTCATGAATGCGCTAGTAGACTAAGTTCTCCAAGCCCCTTCCTCAAAATATTATATCGCTTATTAAATGCCGAAATCGAAATCGTCGAATCTGGCTAAGATACAGAAATAGGGCCGACCTTGTCCTGGTTAGATGGCTTACTCAAACTATAAACAGCTAGATGGTCACTTTTGGGAATGAAAAGTTGAACAATCTACTAGCTTCCCTGAATAAAATTCTTCTTCCATTTGAAACCTAACAAAAGTGATAAATAAGAGACACGTTAGCATACCGACCTTAAGACACAATTCAAGACATTTTACCACACTCGAACAAAAAGCGGACATTATTATTATTATTATTATTACTAGCTTGAAGTTTAAAACTTAAGAACTAGTAGTATTTTTATAGCATGGCTGCTGTGGCCTTCAGCTATTTATAGTTATATTTTGTTGTACAGTTGTGTTTTCCTTAAAAAGCTAATTATAAGTTTAATATTGTCTGTGGATGGGTCTGCTAAGATGTCAATGGGGTTTTTGTTATGGAGGAGACTGGTTCGAGCTGTTGTTAGGGATGGGCATTGGGTTAGGATGTGTTTGAGGTTTATTGCAGAATTGCAGAGAGGGCAGTGGTTAGTTATGTTTTTGTCTATGTAGTGTTGGTTTGTGATTTTTGTGTGTCCTAGTCTTAGTCTAACTATTTTAATTTGGTCACTGCGTGTGATATTTTTTTTTAAATAAAGATTTGTGTTTGTTGGGGTTGTGTTTAGTTGTTTGTACCAACTGTTACAGAGTTCTAGGTTCTGTTTAAGTTTTTGGGCTAGCTCCATCGCAAGGAATTTGTTTATGTCGGTAGTGTTAAAGTTAGGAGCGCAATGTAGTGGGAAATTATATGTGAATTTGGCTGTAGTGTCGGCTAGCTCATTTCCTACGATGCCGCAGTGGCCAGGTATCCAAAGGAGTTTTATTTTAGGGGCAGTTTTGGTAAGGAGGGATCTAATTGTTGTGGGGTAAAGGTTATTGTTGTTGATGTTGCTGATGGATTTTAAGGATGCGAGTGAGTCGGAGCAAATTATGAAGTTGCCCGTTCTTTTTTGAATTAGTTTTATTGCGTCTAGAATGGCTATGGTTTCGGCTGATAGGATGGATGAGTAGTGGGGTAGGATGCATCTTTTTAGGATTTCATTTTCGGTGGTGATGGCAAAGGTGGCTGTGTTGTTTTGCAGGGAACCGTCTGTGTATATGAACTTGTGATTGTTGTATTTGCTCTTGAGTTCAAGAAATTGTTGTCTGTATGTGCTTGGTGGTGTATTAGTTTTGCTAAATTTCTGTAGTGTAGTGTTGATAAGGGAAGGGGGGAATGTCCATTGTGGGGTGGTTGTTTTGTTCGGAAGTGGGAGATAGGGAATGGTGTGTTGTTTGCATGAGATAATGATTTTTTCTAATGTTGATGTTAATTTGCTTCTTTTTTGGGTCCGGTATTGTTTAATGTGTTTGTGAAGTGGTGAGTTTGAGCTGTGTAGTAGAGTTTTGTAGGATTTGGTTGTGATAAGGTCTCTTTTTTGTTCAATTGTGGGTATGTTTGCTTCAAAAAGCAAGTTTGGGATGGGGGTTGAGCGTAGTGCTCCCAGTGAAATGCGTATTGCAGCGTTAAATAAAGGTTTTAGTTTATTTAGGGTTGATTTAGGAGCGTGGCCGTAAATGTAAAGTGCGTATTCTATTTTTGGTATTAAGGTTGACATATTAGCGGAAACGTTCGAAATACACCCAACTCTTTTTTTCAGAGCTCACAAATAACAGTTGACCGTATTTCGTTTTACGGTCTGCACTCTAACACAACCGAAAAAGACGATGCGCGTGTGCATTCGCTCTGAACAGAACTTTTCGTTTCTCTTTGTTTTGGTTTTGGTTGTTTTAACCAAGTCATACTTATATAGGTAGTCCAGATCTTTTGCGTTTTATTTTCGTAAGGCAACGAGAGAGCTGAGTGAGACTACCTATATAAGTATGCCTTGGTTTTAACTGTTCTCAGTTGCGTGGTTCTTGTTATGCTCACTCAACAACAACTGAGATAGAGCGATCAACTGAACGCTCGGTTATTGAGGGTCAGCAGAAGAGCGAAAAAACGAATGACTCATTGTAAACGGTATTTTTTCTTCAGTGCCTAACGCACCGAATCCACAAAAGCAAGTGTGATTTACAAGTAGACTGATCATTCGCATATACACTCATACACATGCAAAAGACTTTTATTTTCTTCGCTCGTTGCAAAACGGTCAGCGAATGAGCAGAGCAAAAGGGAAACACGAAATTGGTTTTTGGTTGAGCACAGACCGTTCGTTCAAGAGACACTGGTGAACGGCTCTTGTCTGACTTTTTGCGCAAGTGGTGCGCAAAAAACAGTTTTTTGGTGACTGCAAGAAACGGTCAACTGTTATTTGCGAGCTATGCTTTTTTTACACGGTAGATACGTTCCTCAGAAATCCGTGTAAAAAAACGTGTAAAAAAAGATGCGCTTCCTATAGTAAAACGGGGGATAGGTTCCATGTCATCTGAATACCGTGTGAGATGAAATAAATAACTATATTTACTTCGAAAAACCCAGTAAAATAAATATAGTTAAAAAAAAAACTAAAAAACACGCTTTTAGAGCATATCAAACTAAAAAGTTAAAAATAATTTTTCAAATAAGCTTAAAACAATAATAAATGATAAATACTAGCATTATTGTAAAAAAAAAAGCGTTGGGCGCTCGATGTACGAGAAATATGGACAAAGCGCCCCACGCTTTTTTTACAATAATGCTAGTATTTATCATTTATTATTGTTTTAAGTTTATTTGAAAAATTATTTTTAACTTTTTAGTTTGATATGCTCTAAAAGCGTGTTTTTTAGTTTTTTTAACTATATTTATTTTTCACTTTTTAGTTCGATGTATGTATTATAAAAGCGTGTTTTTTAAACTATATTTATTTTTTAATTTTTAGTTCTATTAATTATTAAAAAAAAAAAAATTGTAAGTTCTAGTGAACATGAACATGGTGCAGATTAAAAAAAAAAAATAAACAATTTTTTTTTTTCGGCCGTGGACGGGATTAGAACCCACGATCGGTGAGTCCGGGAGCGAAGACCCGCGCCTTAGACCGCTAAGGCCAACGAACGAACTTGAGATAGTGGGATATACTGACAGTAATAAGCCACTTGCTTTTAGTCCAAAGGAGAGTTACATACATACAAACATACAAGTGAAGCTAATATAAGCGTGTTAAAAATGGCTTGTCTTTTACGAATCTTAGAATCTTTGGACATTTGTTAACTGTTAGGAAGGGCAAAAAGCTTAAGTAAAAATTCATAGATAAAATATCTTTTTTTACCTTATTTAGGTCAGAAATGTTAAAATCTAGTTGATAGCACGAACAATTGATAACATATTGCGAGCTAATAAACTTTAAGCAACTAAACCGAGCAAATGAAAAATTGGATGTGCTACTTAACATTTTTATACTCGATACCGAAGGTAAAGAGTATATTGGTTTTGTGCAATGTCCGTCATGGTGTCTGTCCGTCTGTCCGTCCGTATGTGTGCAAGTTTTTTCCACACCCTTCAAGCTAGAGACTTGAAACTTTCCAATTCTCTTTATCTATGGGATAGTAAATTAAAGTGTCAAGATGGGGGTTCTACGATAACTGGGGGGCTGGCAAATCGATAAATTCGATAACTCAAAACCGATAAATCCACATATTTCGCACATCCTTACAGCTAGAACTACCAAATTTGGTAAGAAGATAGCTACTAGCAACCCCCAAAAAACTGCATCAAAAATTTTGGAGCCACGCCCCCCCATTCCGCCCCCAGCCCCACGGCATTTTAAAGTCAAAAACGCCTATATCTCCCACAGTTTTTGAGCTATAGCCACCAAATTTGGTGCCAAGATAGGTGATGAGGACCCCCCAAAAACTGCATCAAAAGTTTGGATGCCACGCCCACCAATACTGCCCTAGCCGCCCCCATCCGCTCCAACGCTTCGTCAAAAACGGGAATGCGTGTATCTTCCAGAGTTGTGGAGCTAGAGCCAGCGAATTTGGTAGGAAGATAGCTGGCAACGACCCCCAAAAAACTGTATCAAAGTTTTGGAGCAACGCCCACCCATTACGCTCCCAGCCCCCCCCCCCCCCACATTTTGAAATCAGAAATGGCTATATCTCCCACAGTTTTTGAGCTTGAGCCACCAAATTTGGTGCCAAGATAAGTGATAATGACCCCCTAAAAACTGCATCAAAAGTTTGGATGCCACGCCCACCAATACTGCCCTAGCCGCCCCCATCCACCCCAACGCTTCGCCAAAAACGGGAATGCGTGTATCTTCCAGAGTTGTGGAGCTAGAGCCTCCAAATTTGGTAGGAAGATAGCAATTGAAATTCCACATAGATTCGCAGCAAAACTTTGGATGCCACGCCCACCCATACCGCCCCCAGCCCCCCTTTCCCCACTCTTTACAAACTTCGAGCTAGAGTCACCAAATTTGGTATGAAGATAGCAATTGACATTCCACACAGATCTGCATCAAAAATTTGGATGCCACGCCCACCCATACCGCCCCCAGCCCCCCCTTTCCCCACCTTTTACAAACTTCGAGCTAGAGTCACCAAATTTGGTATGAAGGTAGCAATTGACATTCCACAAAGATCTGCATCTAAAATTTGGATGCCACGCCCACCCACACCGCCCCCAGCCCCCCTTTCCCCACATTTAACAATTTTCGAGCTAGAGTCACCAAATATGGTATGAAGATAGCAATTGACATTTCGCAAAGATCTGCAGTAAAAATTTGGATGCCACACCCAATCATACCGCCCCCAGCCCCCCTTTCAACAGCTCTTACAAACTTTCAGCTAGAGTCACCAAATTTGGAAGGAAGATAGTTGGTGGCATCCCTATCTGCATCGGAGAATCTTTAAGGCAGCGTACACCCTTGTCCCATCCGTACCCCTTTGCAATCAGGCCTCTTTTTACCTGTTTTAATACTGGTATCGAGTATGCCGCAGTCGGTTGCGTCCGACTGCAACGTTTATACTTGTTGTGTTTCTTTTAGCTGCAATTCTGTTATCGTTCTTTCAATCGCTGGCTCGTAAGGCACCGTTATTTCTCTATAACAGACAAGAGCCGTAGCAACAATGCTGCCAGATTTTGGCAGACACCATAAGAAAGATTATATTGGACGTAGATGTACTAACGAACAGTACAGTCAAGTGGCCCAACGATACCGAGCACCGGCTTGTTAACGCGCGGACCCACGCACAAAGCGACCCACCTCCCGCCCATCCGACCGAGGGGCGCTCCGCTTAACGTGCGGTTACGATGATCGCGAACATGCAGACAAATGACACAAAACTAACTTTTTTATAGAGCAAGTAGGAGTGGCACTGTGTATTAAGTGGGAAAGATCGTTATAAATAGAACACAGAAAACGAAAAGGGTTATGAAGAGCATAATTAGAATTACATGTTTGAAGAGATATAGGTACAAAATTTCTAGTATTTCTAATAGGAACAGCAAAGTTAATTTGGTTAATTAATTCAGAAGAATCAATTTCACCATTAATTAATTTGTGAAAAAAGGAAAATGCTAGCATTACTCTACGGTCATTAAGAGAAGGAAGATCTATTAGTAAAAGTCTACTACGATAAGATGGCAAATTATTGTTAGTGTCCCAGTTAAGACCTCTAAGTGCGAAGAGCAGAAATTGTTTTTGTACCGATTCTATTTTATTCTGATGAATTTCGTATTTGGGAAACCATATACAAGATCCATATTCCAGAATCGGTCGTACAAGAGAAGTATACAGAGTTTTTGTTAAGTAGGGATCGTTGAACTCCTTCGACCAGCGCTTAATGAAGCCCAAGACACCAGATGCTCGATTAGAAATTGAAGAAATATGCTTGTCAAACTAAAGCATCGGGTCCATAACGATGCCCAAATCGTCAACCCATTCAATTCTGTCTAGTGGTTTGTTGTCAAGAAAATAAATATTAAAAAAGGGCAAACATCTAAAAAATTACATTACTTTACATTTACTGTAATTAAGATTTAAAAAATTTACTTTACACCACATTTGAAAGATGTCTAAATCTCTTTGAAGCTGTTGAGCAGCTAGGGGAGTTGCAGCTGACATGCATAACTTTACATCATCAGCGTACATCAAAACCCGAGAGAACTTTATAACCGATGGAAGATCGTTTATAAACAAAATAAATAATAAAGGACCAAGATGACTACCCTGAGGAACGCCTGAAGTGACCTGAACCGTCTTGGAAACGGACCCTTTGAATAAAACCCTCTGAGTTCTAAGAGTTAGGTAGTCTTTAATCCAAAGAACTAGAATATTTGAGAAGCCCAAGAGTTCTAGTTTATGTATTAGGAGATGATGATCTACAGAGTCGAAAGCCTTACTAAAATCAGTATAAATAACATCAGTCTGCAATTTGTCCTGAAAACCCTTGATAACAAACGAAGTAAATTCTAACAAGTTAGTGGTAGTAGATCTTTGTTTCATAAATCCGTGCTGACACGGTGAAATAATAGATTTACAAAGGTGTTGAAGATGAGAGGTTATTAATTTTTCAAAAATCTTAGGAATAGCAGACAACTTGGAGATATCCATATAATTTTGAATAATAAATGACTCTTTTCAAATTTTTGGAAAGGAGCCTAACTGCAGGGACAAGTTAAACATTTTAAGCAACGGCTTTAAAAGACCATGAGCGCAGTGTCTAAGCACACAGCCTGGCACTCCGTCAGGTCCTGGGGAAAATATAGGTTTCAAAACATGTAGATTATTTAAAAGTGATTTCAGTGATTTTCAGTCCAAAGACGCGATTCGAGCCATTAACCTGATAAGGGTAAGGCAAACCGACTTGAGATTGAAATGAACTATAAGTCTTTTGAAAAAATTGGGCAAATATATTTGCAATCTCCTGATCAGAATTGGCCTTCGTTTCCTCAAAGAATACTTCCTGGGAGTGTCGATGACCTACGCTTCGAATCAACAAAATCAAAAAACCGCTTTGGATCCTGCTGAAACTGTAATCTACACCGAGTCAGGTAATTCTTATAACATTGGTTGTTTAAGATAGCAAAACTGGCACGAGCAATCAAGTAATCAGAATAGGCTACCGATGAGCCGCTTTTTCTAAATCTCTTGTAGAGTTTAGATTTTCGATTTTTGAGAATGGTCAACTCTCGGGTAAACCAAACAGGTTTATTAGACCTGTTTAGCTTACCAACCGGGACACATAAATCAAATAAAGAATATAAGGTATTGTAAAAAATACTGATTGCCACGTCCAAGTCGTCAGACTCGTAGAGGGGAGACCAGTCAGTATGGGATAAAAGCAGGGCGAGACCCTCAAAATCAGTTTTCCGAAATTGACGAACTCGACTCAAAGGCATTTTGACATTGCAACGCGTCCGGGAAGGTAAATTAATCAACAGTTCCAACGCAGGATGGTATAAGTCTTCGGGATAAGGTATAGGCTGGGATCGGAAAACGGATGAAGATGATGAATCCAAAACAAAAATCAGATCAAGCATTTTATTAAGAGAATTTGGAATAGCATTAATTTGACTCAATGACATCCCAAGTAAGTCGATTAAAAATTCATTCGGGGCCGTGGGAGTCAGGGCACCAGAGTCAGGACAAGAAATCCAAGTAGCTTCAGCAATGTTGAAATCACCAAGAACTACAAGAAAATCGCGATCAGAAAGCAAGGAAGAGACAGAATGAATAGCAGATAGATGTGTCTCATAGATAGAGAGATCAGAGGAAGGAGGTATATAGGAACAAGTGATAAAAATGTTAATACCGTAAATATTTATCTTTACAGCAATAAACTCTATATCAAAAGAACTATTTAATACGACTGTTTCAGGAGGAAAGTCTACGTTCACTCCACCACCACGCCCTAGAGTACGGTCCTTTCTATAAATAGAATATGTACTACATAGAATTTCGGAATTGAGAATGTCTTGCCTTAACCACGTCTCAGTAGAGGCAATGACATGGAAAGGGAAGGAAAGACTATTAAGGTATAAACTAGTGAGTTTACTACAAAGACCTCTTACATTCTGATAGCCAAGTAAGAAGGAGGATGTTAGTTTTTTGAACTATCAGTAATTGGGAGAGTTAACTTAGAACCAACCACCGGAAGGGGAGATACAATCGGGGGCCGATTTTTTTTTTCTTTCAGTATACTCTTTCAAAATTATGTGTTCTGGCCAAAATTCTTTGCAGCATATAGTGCAAAAATTTTGATTCGAAACACTGATTTTAAAAGACGAAATGTTCCGATCATAAGCAAATTTGAATTTCTCCACCGTGAAATTGGCATTCGATTTGGCCTTGATATAGACCTTGACATCATCTGATGTTATATCAGGGGGAAGCCTTGAAACAAATATTTGTTTTTTAGGTGGAACAGCAACAAATTTTTAAATTATATCCTCCACTGAGGCTGGTTTGGAAGACTCAGTCTCGGATAATTGAATATTTGGCTCTTTAGGTTTGATAGAGTTTTTTTGTTGATTAACATCAACACTACTAACCACCAAAGGAACCGAAGGATCGGGATCAGATAAGACAATATCCATGGGAGTTATTGTTATATCATCTAAGTTCTCGATAACTTTAGTAGAAGGGACATGAAGATTTTTATTTACTTTACCCTGTGGTATCGGAGCGTTTGGAGTATTTTCCAACGTCACAGAGCCCGATAACTGCCCAACGTTGGCCTTTTTACGCTTTGGAGAATCCTGTACGAGATTTTTCTCGCTAAGGTTTCTCTGAACCGATGAGAATTTTTCACACAGTTTATTCAACTGACAGAAAACGCTCTCTAAGCCAAGCTGAGTTTCTATAAAGCTTGCAATGTCTTTTTTTTTCTCCAAACATGACCAACACGGCCACTCTAAATTAGTAACCTTCAAGAAGTCTCAAGAAGTCTCATGAGCAACATTTGTGCACATCCAGCAGCAGACAAAACCCATTTTTGAGTTAGCACGGACTTGACAATTCGCATAGCAGCAAACAGACATTTTTATTAAATTTATTAAAAGAATATAAACGGAGAAAAGTTTGACCGCGACCAACACCAACACAAAAGAGCGCGTTAGAGTAAACGATCAAGAAACGGTTTAATGCACTGCAGTGCTTGAAAAAAGAGAGAGAGTGAGCGTAAAAGCACAAAAACAAAACAAAAGCAGGTGGCAGCAAATTTTTCACTATGCTGGACTGCAGTTTGTTGTTGTGCTTGGAAACACTTTAAAACAAATGCAAATTAAATCGTTAATTTAATGTCCACTTTGGGTTTAGGCAAACCGACAAAACACAAAGTCACAAAACTATTAGTTTACACAAATTCGCGAAATTAATAGCAGAAATAAGACGCACAATAGTCAAAAAAGCGAAGCGCATAAAAAACATAGTGGCGCATAGTTAATTTTGGCTATGCCAAGACTATGATACCCTTCACACAGCCAAATCAATACTCCCCCCTCTTATGTTTCTGTGCAGTTGTTGGTAATTTTTCGCTAATATTTTTACTCTTGAGCGTCATTTACTTGTTCGTTTTCGACAAAAACAACATATTGACATGTAGGTACTTGAAAGTGCACGACAGAGACAACAGTTGATAGTACGATATGGTAAATTTATATGGTGGCTATATCGTAGAATGCTCCGATCGGGATGAAATTTCATAGTGAACAAACCCGACATGATCTAAGCAATCTGTGAAAGTTTTATCAAGATCGGTTAAGCAGTTTGGCCGGAAATCGTGTTGATATGGTAAATTTATATGGTGGCTATATCGTAGAATGCTCCGATCGGGATGAAATTTCATAGTGAACAAACCCGACATGATCTAAGCAATCTGTGAAAGTTTCATCAAGATCAGTTCAGCAGTTTGGCCGGAAATCGTGTTGATATGGTAAATTTATATGGTGGCTATATCGTAGAATGCTCCGATCGGGATTAAATTTCATAGTGAACAAACCCGACATGATCTAAGCAATCTGTGAAAGTTTCATCAAGATCGGTTCAGCAGTTTGGCCGGAAATCGTGTTGAAACAGACAGACAGACGGACAGACGGACGGACAGACGGAAATCAATTCCTGAGCTCGTCCTGATCATTTTGATATATAGTTTATGGGGTCTCCCATCATTCCTTTAAGGCGTTACAGATTCATAACAAAGTCAATATACCCTGTGAAGGGTATAAAAACACGTCCGTTGCGATGCAAAGCGAGAGCGTGTTGAATAATAAGCTAGAATGAGCTGTTTACCTAGTAAGTTAGTCACATTGATATCAATAGACTCATCCAGAAATAAGCTATATGTTGAAGATCCTATGTGATTATTGCAAATTTTATAAGCTGTTCTATTTTTGTGCTAGATTTAGCTTTAAATAAGCTAACATGGCAACACTGCGGTAGCAAGTAAACAATTTTCTTTGCTCTTGTCTTTTATAGAGAAAATAACGGTGCTTTACGAGCCAGCGATTGAAAGAACGATTATAGAGTCTGCTGCCAAAAGAAACATAAAAATGTTAAGTAGCACATACAATTTTTCATTTGCCAAGTGTGGTAAAAACAAAAAAACAAAATGATGAAAATTTTTTTTTCAACCGTGTAACTTCAAAACCGTGTAAAAGAAAGAGTTGGGTGTATATCACTCTTACTCAGCCAACCTCAGTGACCAAGCGACTGAAGCCGAAGTCGCTAATTTTGTGTACGAGCTGATATCTTCAACCCCAATTCCAGAAGAACATTAATTCACCAACTGTTCAGAAATCTCTTCAATTATAAAAAGTCTTAAACCAAAGAAATCTCCAAGTGTAGATGCCATTGATACTAGATGCCTCAAAGCCCTCCCTCGCAGAGGAATAAAGTACATAGCTTAAGTAATAAATGAATGCCTGCGCCTTGGCTACTTTCCCGCTGCTTGGAAGCAATTCCCATTAAGAAACCAAATAAGCCTGCCGAAAGCCCATCGTCTAATCGCCCTATAAGTTTGTTGTCGTCGGTAAGCAAAACACTTGAAAAAATACTTGCAGGTTGCGCAGTGGACAATTCCGTCTCGCTTCGAGAGAACTTTAACACGCTCATTACATACTTTTAAAAATTGAAAATTCTAGTAAATAAATAAAAAACGCTAGCAATTTTGTTCACAAGGAAACGGAAAAGCATCTGTCTTCCTCCCAGTCACATCACGTTAAACACCGTTGACGTCAACTGGGAAAAAAATGTACGATACCTGGGACTGATACTAGACTCGAAACTTATCTTTAGAGACCATGTTGAACACATCAATAAACAAGTAAATAAAAAAAAAACATAGTGGCGCATAGTTAATTTTGGCTATGCCAAGACTATTAGCGTTTTCGATTGTACCAAAAAATGTAGCATTTTTGATACATTCATTCCGGGTTGAACTTTTTTCATTTTCGATTGTAATATCAGGCAACCCTTCTGAAGTGTTATCGTTTTCGATTCTATTCAGTGTTGCCTTTTGACAGTGCAGAAGGCAACATTTTCAACACTGTCAAAATCGAGAGTGCTGCATTTGTTTCATACTGCACTTTTTTTGTTCGATTGTGCCCATTAAAAATGCAAAACCAGGGCAGCACTGAAAAAATGTTTTGGCAGCATTTTTTAAGTGTAACATTATTATAAGGTTGCATTATTTTTTACAATCGAAAACGCTATATGATACCCTTCACACAGCCAAATCAATGCTCCCCCCTCTTATGTTTCTGTGCAGTTGTTGGTAATTTTTCGCTAATATTTTTACTCTTGAGCGTCATTTACTTGTTTGTGTGCGACAACAACAACAATTTGACATGTAGGTACTTGAAAGTGCACGACAGAGACAACAGTTGATAGTACGATATGGTAAGTTTGTATGGTGGCTATTTCGTAGAATGCTCCAATCGAAATGAAATTTCATAGTGTAAAAACCCGACATGATCTAAGCAATCTGTGAAAGTTTCATCAAGATCGGTTCAGCAGTTTGGCCGGAAATCGTGTTGATATGGTAAAATTATATGGTGGCTATATCGTAGAATGATCCGATCGGGATGAAATTTCATAGTGAAAAAACCCGACATGATCTAAGCAATCTGTGAAAGTTTCATCAAGATCGGTTCAGCAGTTTAGCCGGAAATCGTGTTGAAACAGACAGACAGACGGACAGACGGACGGACAGACGGATATCAATTCCTGAGCTCGTCCTGATCATTTTGATATATAGTTTATGGGGTCTCCCATCATTCCTTTAAGGCGTTACAGATTCATGACAAAGTCAATATACCCTGTGAAGGGTATAACAAGTAAGAAGGCTCTAGCCGGGAGAGCCCGACTAGAAGATACCCTGAACCCAGTTGCAATAAATAAATTAAATTGATGTAAGACTTTGGTATACTGACTTAGCTTCAATCGATTAAGTTCAGTATCTCCGGTGTTTCTTAACCGATTTGGACGAAATTTTCAGAAAAGTTCTATCGTTACCCATTATTTCAACCCTCATTTTTAGATTTTCCAAATTCGATATTTTATTGTTATCGATATTATGTGTATATCGGAAACCAGAATAGTTATCGATAATTTGAAGCAAACTTGTTCTGCTCATGGTATAGGAGAACTTAAATACAAAATCAGAAGTCTCTAGCTCTTGTAGTCTCTGAGATCCACGCGTTCATACAGAAAGACAGACGGACAGACGGACATGGCTATATCGTCTCGGCTGTTGATGCTGATCAAGAATATATATCCTTTATGGGGTCGGAGATGCTTCCTTCTGTCTTTTACATACTTTTGCACAAAACCATTATACCCTTATTTACCCATTTTATGGGTTAAGGGTATAAAAATGGCATAAAAAAAATATGTCTCGGTCGGAGATCGAACCCATGACCTTCGGCCTATGAAGCGGCTGTCTTCTTTCTATGCCACCAAAGCTGGTCAATCTTACTAGTCAAATTAGTAAGTTAATCAAAAGGGAAAACAGGTTTTTACATGATATTACTTATTTTATCGTGCCAAAAACTTTAAAAACATGTATGTATTGTCATCTGAAACACATCTTTGGTGAAAATTTCATAGCTCCAGCTAGTCGGGAACTTGTTGAAGATTCCGGTACAAACAAACAAACAAACAAACAAACAAACAGACAGACAAGTCAAGTTAAATAAAAGCATGTTAAAAACAAACATACTAATTCGAACGCTCTACCCGTAAACAAATAGGAAATCATGTCTTAGTATATCAAACAAAATGTACCTATTTAGATCAATTTTCCAAGCAGTAATATTTTATGGGGCTCATATATATCAGTATGGGCTGACGTAGCAAAATGTCATGTTCATAAAGTTCAAGTGTTCAACCTATGTATTTTTCCACATCCGAGCTGCACCCTATAGATTATGTTGCATACAGAATAGCCAAACTGTACATAATTTTTTATAACAAACTAGTAAGTGGCTCGCTTACTTCGCTGCGCGGAAGTAAGCAATAGATGATAAATACAAAGTAAATAAATTAGAAAATATTTCACAAAATATTAAAGCAAAGTATTTAATTTTCTCTTTTCCACGCCACCATTGAGGTAGATAATCAGGCGCGTCATTTTTTATTGTGGTTTCCCCAGCAGGCCTTATCCACTTATTGAATTTAATTTGCAATTATTAACAATTGTTAAGAGCTTCTTTATAAACGACATTAGTTGTTTCTCCGTCAGGTGCTAATACAAATAAACTTTTTGGTGAACTGACTCTTGAGCAGGCTACAAAAAATTGGCCATGAGAAAAACAATCGTGTCTTAAGTCTAGTCCGGCTAATTTAAGAATTTGTCCCTGTGATTTATTAATTGTTAAGGCAAAGCAAACTTTTAAAGGAAATTGCAATCTTTTAAATTGAATTGGCAATTCAGAATCTGAAGGTATTAATGGAATTCTCGGTATAAAAACCGTTTCCCCTATACCATTGCCAGTAAAGATAATTGCTTCGACAACATTCTTATGAAGGACTTTAACTTGCAACCTTGTACCATTGCAAAGTTTTGGCGGCTTCAGGTTGCGAATCAACATTACAGGTGAACCAATCTTTAAAGTTAATTTATGTTGAGGCAGGCCAGCCGGATTTAATGAATTAATGCTAATGAATTAATGCTATGCTATCACCTCTAAAGTGCACTCGCATATTTTTCGTTAATGCAATTTTCTGTATTTTGGGCCACAAAATTGAAGACTTTAAGCACGCATTTATTTCATCTGCTCTTGTTCCTCTGGGGATCACTGGAAGAGTTTGTCGAAAATCACCGGCTAAGAGAACAGTTATGCCATCCATTAGGTATTCACTATCTCGAATGTCTTTCAGAGATCGATCTACAGCTTCAAAAGCACCTTTATGGGCCATAGTACACTCATCCCAAACAATAAGCTTGCAATCTTTGAGCACAGCAACCATATTAGATTGCTTTGAAATTGAGCAATTGAAACAAATTAAATGGAATCTTTATAGAAGAATGCGCTGTGCGACCACCATTAAGTAAAGTGGCTGCGATACCGGAAGAAGCAACGGCCAATGCAATTTTTTTACTTTGCCGTACCTTTGCCAATAATAAATTTTAAAGATACGTTTTACCTGTTCCACCAGGTGCATCTAAAAAAAGATTTCTCCCTTTTCTGCTTCAACGCTATGTAGTATCTTGTCGTATACTTGTTTTTGCTCAGCAGTAAGGAGTTGCTCATTATTAACAACAAAATTATCTCTATGATATTCAATATTTGGAACAATTTCCTCGGATTTGGTAGTGGAAGTCCATAATAAGTCAAGTTTTTACCACCAATGACAGTACAATATCTTTAATGTAAATAAGACATTTATTTAATACATTATTCACAATACTTTCATCAATATTTCTGTGTTGTGAAAAATGAAAGGCTCTTAAAACATCTTCTGAGAAACTCTCTTTATAAGTATTCCAAAGCTTAAGAGCATCCGAAATTTGACAAAATACTAACATTATTGCAAAAAGTTCTCTCCGTTTTGTAGGATTTTGACACATGACAGCTTCGGCTATAGTTGAATCCCAGTGCTTATCATCTTCTAGTAATCCAAGAGCTTAACATGCCAATTTAAATGATGCGCAAGCTATACCATTAAAGGCCGTCAGCCGATTGGAGCAACAAGGGGATAAAGCGTACTGACATCACACGTCCATGCATACTGAAAATTTGTGTGTACGTTGATGCCGTGCGCTCCGTCCTTGCGGCTCACAATTGGTAGTGCGACTATACTCTCCACGCGAGGGCGGCTGGAAGCAGATCCTTGGTACGGTCATGTCTCTGCCAAGGGTGCTGACCAATTGTAGTCGGGCGAGAGAAGAAAACTCTATAAAATTACCCCAATCCAAGGTGGAACAGCATTGTGCCGAGGGATTCGTGGCCGAGGGGTGCTCCGGTCTCTACTTTGCGAACTCTGGATACCTGCCGACCTCCAGTTTAAATTAGGCTTCCCGCGATACACGGGCTATGTCGCGGGTGACCGTCCTTCCCGTCTACTCGTGGGATTCATATATGAAATCTATAAATAAAAGCAAAGACACAGTGACCGGGACACTCTCAAACCCGGGAGGACAAGCCAATCCCTCTGTCGGTGGAAACACCCCCACGTCTGGTAAGCCAGCAGACGTCCACAAGCCCACCAGCGGCATAAGTGGAAAACGGTTAAGCCAGCCGTCATCCCACTTCGGTGGTCTGCCCAGCACCGCTCCTGGTGCAAGTGGTGTGCAACCAAAGGTTGCCAACTCGGCACCCAGGACGGTAGCGCCAACGGGCAACACCACAAAATCCGTTGCTCCTGAGGGAGTCAAAGCGTCCTTCCAGGACCGTAGGCGCGCAGCCGACATTCTCGGAAAAAGTCTGTCCGCTCAGCCCGCATCACCGGATGAGGTCCGACTAGTGGAGTGGGCCAGAAAAATCATCCCGAATTTCAGCCAGCCCCCCCCCCAGCGTCCTCTGCCAAGTCCAAGCAGAAACGCCAGCGGTCCGTTGAGGATTCGGCCCCGCAAGCAAAGCGGATTAGACCTCCTCCACCTCGTCCGCAGCCGTTGACGAAATCTTTCGCCGAAGCCACAAGGGAGAAGATTGTCATTGGGGTCCTTGACAGGGGCCACAATGAGGGTCATATCCCCAGGAATCGGTGGGGGATTATCGAAAATGAGCTGCAGGACAGGTTCGTCGACCTCATGACAGAATTCATGGGTCCCCCCCCCCCCCCCGTTGCTCTGATGCAGGCTGGCATCAGGGCAACATTAAAGCAATAGCTTGTGAGGATGAGCGATCTGCCGGGCTGTATAAGAAGGCGGTTGCAATGCTGGGAGAGATCTACCCTGGCGCGAAACTGGAGGCGGTGGACTGGAAGGATGTGCCCAGTAGACCTCGCGCCAGGGTATGGGTTTCTGCCAAGCCCGAGGACCCCGAAAAGGTCCTGAAAATCTTCCAGCTGAGCAATCCCACGCTTGACACAGCTGATTGGAGGGTCGCAAAGCGGTCGAGCCAGAAGGCAACTCGAGGCAGGTGATCCTCATAATCAACGAGAGATCGGCGGAGGCACTAGCGGGTTCGGATGGCGCGGCTTACTACGGCTTCAAAACCGTAGCTATCCGCGTCTATAAAACCGACACCAACAAGCTCTCGGCAGCAGACGAGGAGCTCCCTGATAAACCGGTTGACACTACAGACAATTGTGTCAACCGGCCTGTAGCAGTGGGTACCACAGACAATGGTGCCCCCGTCAAGACCCTGGTATGGAGTCGGCAGATGGGAAGGAGGCCGGCTACCACTCAGAGGGCTCTGAATTGGCCCATGACATGGCCAAGCTAGCGAGCTTCAGTGAAGAGTCCCTTGACTTGGATGACACGGACGAGGAAGCGAACAGGACAGTGGTGGAGTGTCGGCCTGAAGATGTCACTAAGACTTCTTCAGATTAACCTCCACCACTGCAAAGCGGCGGCGGCCGCTCTGCTGCTCCGCATAAGCCAATGTGGAGCAGACGTTGTCCTCATCCAGGAACCTTGGGTTGTGGTGCAGGGTGGACTGGATGGGACCAAAGACTATAAGCTAATAGTAGCCCAAATAAAGGTAAAATTCGCACCTGCATTCTAGCAAAAAAACACCTAAATATATTTTTGCTCCCTAACTACAGCGATGGGGACAACACAGCTGTCTGCCTGGAGTTGAAGGCTGGGAATGTGAGAGTTTGCTCAACATACTTGGCCCATGACCACCAAGGGCCATTCCCACATCCACTCCTGCAAGGGTTGGTGACCGACAGCGAAACCACGCACACCGACCTCATAATTGGGTGTGACGCCAACGCCCATCATCATCAGTGGGGAAGCACTGACACAAATGAACGGGGTGAGTTGCTTTTTAACTACATTCTGTCCACTAACCTCATGATTTGTAATACGGGCAACGACCCAACCTTCATTACAAAGAACAGGGAAGAAGTACTAGATATTACGCTAGTCTCAACCTCCCTCTGTAGCAAACTAACAAGATGGAGAGTGCTAGACGAGCACTCCTTCTCAGACCATAGATATATCGAAATAGTCTTGTCGTTCGACGTACCCCAGCCCAAATGGCACCAGAATGTTAGACGTACAAACTGGTCCACTTTCAAAAATCACTTAAACACTCTCGTCCCTGAGTCCCCCCACTGGGAAACCCCACTACTGAAACCACAGACCTACTTATAAAAAAGCTTACGGAGGCATGCGAGTCCGCCCTAAACGAGTCGTGCCCCCGTAGCAAACCCAGAGGTAAGACTAAGCCCCATGGTGGTCTCCCCAACTGGGTGAGCTGCGTAAGACATCACGCAAGCTTTTTAATAAGCTAGGTCTCTCGGAGATGACCAGTCATGGAGTCTCTACAAAACCAGCCTCGCCTCCTATAAGAAGGCACTCAGACAAGCTAAACGCTCCTCATGGCAGACATTCTGCTCTAATATCGAAAGTACCACAGAGGCCGCAAGGCTCAGAAAAGTTCTTTCTCAACCACCCCATCGGTAGGTTTTCTCAAAAAACCAGATGGCTCATGGACTTCGTCCAGCTCTGAGTCCTTAGAACTCTTGATGGAAACTCATTTTCCGGGCTGCTCAGCAGTAGCAATCCCACAGACAAACACAGGGGTTCATATGGATAGACCTTCCACAAACTTCCTGACTAAAGAATTAATCTCATGGGCTATCAACAGCTTCATGCCCATCAAATCCCCAGGGCCAGACGGCATCTTTCCAGCCCAACTGCAGCATGCAGGTGAGACTGCCTTAAACTGGCTCCTACAAATTTTCACTGGAGTCTGGACGACTGGACTCATCCCAAAGCCCTGGCTTGAATCCAAAGTCGTCTTCATTCCAAAGGCGGGCAAAGCCTCCCACACAACTCCCAAGGACTTTCGTCCAATAAGCCTAACATCCTTTCTACTCAAGACCTTTGAAAGGGTGCTGGGCCTTCACTTAAGGAATTCGATACCGACACATCAATTCTCCCGTGCGCAACATGCGTATCAAAAGGCAAATCCACGGAAACAGCACTTCATGCTGTAATCTCCACAGTGGAAAAATCGCTTCACCAGAAGGATTATTCTCTAGTCGCCTTCCTTGACATAGAGGGTGCTTTCAACAACGTCAACCCAGAGGCAATCACAGAGGCGCTAACGGATCTGGGTGTCGGGCACCGTGCTGTGCATCTGATCGATCAACTGCTAAGATGCAGGATCGTCAGGTCAACTCTCGGTTCCACGACAATCTCCAGGTCCGTCTGCAGAGGCACCCCTCAAGGTGGAGTTCTCTCTCCTCTCCTTTGGAACGTGGCAGTAAATCCTCTGCTGCGCTCCATTGAGGGAGGTGGCTGCAGGGTGATTGCCTATGCGGATGATGTTGCGATTGTTTTCTCGGGAAAATTCCCCCAAACCCTGTGCGAACGCATGACCGTAGTGCTGCGCACTCTGTCCACTTGGGCAAAGAAAAACGGACTTGGACTGAACCCAGCGAAGACTGATCTTGTCCTCTTTACTAGGAAATATAAAATCCCGAATCTTAGGCCGCCCACCCTTGACGGGGTGGAACTAACCTTCAGCAAATCAGCCAAATACTTAGGGCTCACTTTAGACAGCAAAATGGACTGGAATCTTAACACCGAAGAGCGTGTTAGGAAAGCCCTAGTTGCTCTTTACACGTGCAGAAAGTCGATCGGACTGAAATGGGGCATGGCCCCCCACATAACTCTGTGGCTGTACACGGCCATCATTCGGCCAATCCTACTGTACGGAGTATCAGTATGGTGGCCAACACTCTCAAAGAAAAAGTCAGTTCGCTTGCTAGGCAAGGTGCAGCGCGCTGCAGGACTGACCGCCACTGGAGCCCTCAGAACAACCCCTAACGAGGCTCTCGATAATATACTGAATCTTTTGCCTATCGACCAGATGGGCAAACTAGTAGCAACCCTCTCAGCACTTCGCATGAGGGAAACAAACCAGTGGACCGCACAGACACACGGTCACTCAAGTATTCTCAATGGAAACTCGCTTCTTCCCCCAGCAACTGACTACTGCTGCCCTCAGGAGTTTCTAAATACTTCTTTCCACTCAATTATCCCATCGAGGGAAGAGTGGAGAGAAGGGATACCAGGGCCGACAGACTCAATTAGAATTTTTACGGACGGTTCAAAGCTAGACAACCGGGTAGGGGGAGGTGTCTTCTGCGAAGAACTGTCCATAAATAATTCCTTTAATATACCTGACCATTGCAGTGTTTTCCAGGCAGAAATCACCGCTATACAAGAAGCGCTCAAATCCTTACAAGGAATTGAACGCTCTGCAGCCAAAATCTGCATCTTTTCTGATAGCCAAGCAGCTATCAAATCGCTCAACGCGATATCGTCGAACTCGATATCCGTCACAAACTGCCGCAAATCTCTGCAAGAGATGGCAGAGCAGTTCGATCTCTACCTCATATGGGTGCCCGGTCACAAAGGCATCGAGGGCAATTGTAGGGCGGATGAGCTGGCAAGACATGGTACTACCATGCCCCTCCTCTCGGATAAGGAGGGTTTGGGCATGCCCATGGCCAGCTGTAAACTTAAGATTCGCGAGCATTTCGAACGCGAAGCAAATAAAAGGTGGCAACACACCACCGGTAGATGCAATATAGCCAGACAGACATGGCCAACGCGCTGTAAAAAGCGCTCTTCAAGCCTAATCCACCTAAATAGATCAGGTTGTGCCTCCGTAGTGAGGGCTGTTACGGGGCACTGGCTAGTGGGATCTCATGCAGCGAGACTACTAGCCCCTTCTAACGATTTCTGCAGAAGCTGTCGGGATGAGGAAGAGGAGGAAACTGTTTCCCATCTTTTCTGCGACTGTCCTGCACTCTGCAAAAATAGAAATCGCTTTCTCGGTTCCTATTTCCTAACAGACCTCTCAGAGATAGCGAACACCACCCCCAAGAGTATTCTCTCCTTTATTCATGCTTCGGGCTGGAACCACGCCCTCTCAAATAGTATCACACACCCTGTTCTCGGGTAGACGGAGTTGTGGACGCAGTCCATCGCGGCATCACAATGGGCCAACAATTGGCCTAAGTGAGTGGAAGGGTCTCTCACCTGCCCACTACCGCTCTAACCTAACCTAACCTATACCATTAAAAGTTTTTAAATTTTGTCTTAAATAAAAACATTCTGTATTATTGGGATGAAAAGTGCAAACTCTCCCAAAGCTGAATCTCTTTTAACTCCAGGGAAATTTGGCACATCATGCCCTCGTTTTCTTCTTTCAAATTCTTTATTGTTCCATGTAAAACACGATGGAACTTCACAATATAGAAGCGTTCTTGCAAACTCATCGCGTGTGCATAGCTCAAAGAAGGCTAGCAAAGTGGTTTTGGGTGTAGTGCTTAATTGTTAGTAATTGTTGCGGATTATTGGGGTTAAAATATATCCGTTGAACATTTTTTAAATGAACAGCTAAGTGTGTAATAGCCGGAAAACATTCATGTATGGGAAATGCAAGGATTCTCCATACCGCTTCTGAGCTACTTATATAACGGCCACTTTCGTGCATATTAATTTCATTACTTTGGTCTTCAAGAGTTATTTATTTATTTATTTATAATAGTTAGTTATAATTAACAAATTGACACTAACTTAATTTCTAAAAGCACTGGCTGCAAAGGCCTTCGGCTTTCTTCAAGAGTTAATGATGCTTGATCGCCCGTGTTAACATATTTACAAATAGACTTTACAGAACTACAATACTCAACATTTATGTGAGCTTCAAATGTTCTCAATAGTACACAGTTATAAGGCACAACCCAACGATTATCTATGCAATTACCATTTATATTAATTGCATTACCACCATCTTCTATCGCTCTTCTACGATATAGAGAGTAACTATCTTTTCCAGTCACAGTTTCTTCAAGTAATTGTCGAGGAAACCTTTTGGTACATTTACAATTTTTCATGCATGGCGATTTATTATTAAATACACCGCAAGGACCATGAATCATATTTGACTTAACAATGTTAAATAACAAAGGATCCTCATCTGCGTTTGGTATTTCGGCACAGATAATTTTATCAATTTTATCTGGTCTTATTTTATTTTCTAATCAAAGTAGAATATATATATGTGGTAAGCCCCGCTTTTGCCATTCCACAGAGTACATGAAACATTGCACGCTTCCAAACAAAGAACCTTTTGTCAATAGTGACATTAAAGATTTAACTTTTAAATGAAAAACTCGAGCTCTAATATCGTGACGATCATGCTGTTTTTGACCTGGTAATATAAAACACTTTTGATGTCATACCATTGTGGATTGAATGTGAATGTTATGAAAAGATCTGGTCGCCCATAATGGCGAACATATGTCATAGCATCTTGAGTCTTTTCAAGCATATATCGTGCAGAGCTTGTAATAAAAGATGGTAAAGTTACCATCTGACCAAGTTGAGCTGCGACAACATCTTTTGGCCTATTGCATCTTGTAGATGTATATAGCTATCTTCTCTGAGTTTCGCTTGATTGTAGCGAATATAATTTAACCTTTCTGTTTCAATTTTAGCATACATATCAACCAAAAACTGACTTAAAAGGGAACGGCAATGAATTAAATGATTTATCTCAGATTGACGAATCATTATTTTATAGCAGTAAAAGCTTAACGCAGATATCTTTTTTTTGGTTCCTCCTCTTTTAATAATGGATTCCATTGTAGTATATCCACTGAATAGCCATCTTCGTCATAAGGAAATTTGCAAAGGGTACTGTACAGCATCTTATGATCGATGCACCTCACTTATACGCTGTAATTTATTATTATGGCTTTCAATAATAATGTCGCGCTTTTCAAATTGCTGACCAACAATAACTATAGCTACTTCGCTTGATAGAGGTGCATTGTAAAGCCGTGGGCACCAGCGGGTGTTCGATCAGCATGTATAACCAATTTATAGTCTTTAGTACTTGTTGGTATTTTATTGAGACCCATTTTTAGATCTTTAACATAACGATTATACTGATGAAACATACATTGAAGATGCTTACTACGCTACAATCAACATTTGAAATATTTTTGCAACGTAGTTGAGCTTCCTTTTCATCATCACCAACAAAATAAATTTGAAGAAACTGCATTTCTTCATTCTCAAGGGTCGGACACTACCAATTAAGTGATACACTTGTCCTTGGACTTTAAAGGTTGAACAACTTTCATTTATAGTTTTTGTACTTCCAAAAGAAGTCATTTGTAAGCAGCTGTTATACTTTCTTATACGCTCAATGAAATGATCATGCTTGGGATGTCCACCAATTATAAAGCTTTTAAGATGATCAGGCAAACTTTCATTTTGGGAAAGCTTAACTTTTCCTGCCTTGCAACAGATACCCAGAGGCTTATTTTTTCTATTTTAAAGCATTACAATGTTTGCATATAAAATTCATACTATCAAGTTGAGAAATTTTATCTGACTTGTAAGCTATTTCAAAATCATAGTTTTAGCCAGACATGGCTTTAAGCTCCATGCCGCAAACGCCTTTCTTGACGTGCATCAGGATTATTAGCCGGATGTCTTCTCACTGCAACTCTATGAGCTTCAGGATAACTAGCCTGATCTCTTCTCACTACAACTCTAATAACATCAGGATTATTAACACGATATCTTTTTGATGCTTCTATGCGCTTACCCCTATTGATATCACTTTTTTTTCAAATGAACGTTTTTTTTTTAACCTTTTTTCTCTTTTGCCGGTGAATCGACTAAGTCTTTTAACAGGATTTTTAACATTTTCACTTCACGTATCAGAATCTTGAGTTAATACTTCCTCTAAAGGAATATAAACATCAAAATGTCCATTCATTTATGGACCGGTAAACACAATCTTTTTACAGGATGCATATTATTTCCGAATACTTGTAATAAATTTCCATTCTGAAAAACTTGAAAATTTACAGCGTAAATTTCTGCTGCTGCTTGAAGCTCACATGCAGTACCATAAGTATTTGAATTTGACATATCGCACTTATATTGTTCATAAGAGCTATAACACTCTCCATTTAAGTTTATGCTGAAGCAAGCAAAAGTTTCCCAGTTGGTTACAACATGTTCAACAATATTTTGGCGTATTGTGCCATGGAAGCCTTGCCTACCAAATAAAAGGTAGGAAATAAATCTAAAAAGGCAGGCTCAATAACCAATTATGGCAACAACTGAATACAGCACCAAAACACCACTAATATCTAAAGTTTCAATAGACATATTTTAATTTGGCTGTGAGTCAATTGAATTCACTGTAAAACGATTGTTACTACGTTATGCTTTATACGATTGTATACGTCTATACGTAAATATAAAATTCATAAAAATTGAATATACTAACTTATATTAATGTAATAGAATAATCAGACTGCTTAGTTTTATTTGATTTTTAAATGCACTAAAGCAGCGTTTATACAGCCATTTTTAACATGCAAAATAGAAGACAACTACATAAAATGTTGCTTCAATTATTAAGTCGAAAATCAACTTAATTTTCTTGTGTTTAAAAAAACAACAAAAGAAATTAAAATACGTTGATCGTTATTTAAATATTTAAATAATAGCAGTTAAATTTTATTACAACTTATCATCAAATACGTATTTTAAGTGAATTTATATATATATACGTATTTTAAAAGGAATGTATATATACATAATACAAAAATCAGAATATTGAAAAACTCACTGATTCAAAAAGTAACTTTCGATGTTATTATTCTCCTTAAAATAAACAAAATTAAAAAATTCACTGAAACGAAAAGTTACTTTCTTTGTTCACATTATATATAAACAAAAATGCATAACATATTCCCTTACCATTGTATGTAAAAATATAATGTTGGAAAGAGAACTACAGTTATTCCTCTAAGCAGCAGATCCCGAGCTCATACATACAACGCTTGCACTTAAGAGCTAGGTATGGGTGGTGCAAATTAGGCAATGCAATTCCTTAAACAGCAACCTCTTAGTTATGGTTAGCTTAGCTTAGTAAGTGCGGAGGAGATAGGGATATTAAGATTTATTTCTGAAAATAAAATAGAGAGTGAACGTAAATGAGCAACAACAAAGGAGCATGATCGGAGCGAGATTTCAAATTATCTGATTATCATAAGAGCAACACGCGCGCTTGTGTGAACGCCCTTTGCTTAGTCGAAATTGTATATCAATAATATATAAAAATGTTAGTTTGTTACGTTTTGTCTAAGTTATATAAGCAGCAAGTAGGCGAATCCATCCCCATAAAATATTCTGGTGTGGGAAATTTTTCCAGACGCACCAAGTTTTGTTATGTTATTGTTGTTTTTTTTTTAATCAATGACACCAGCAACAAGTAAGAAGGCTCTAGTCGGGAGAGCCCGACTAGAAGATACCCTGAACCCAGTGGCAATAAATAAATTAATTTTATGTAAGACTTTGGTATACTGACTTAGCTTCAATCGATTAAGTTCAATATCTCCGGTGTTTCTTAACCGGTTTGGACGAAATTTTCAGAAAAGTTCTATCATTACCCATTACGTCAACCCTCATTTTTAGATTTTCCAAATTCGATATTTTTTGTTATCGATATTATGTGTTTATCGGAAACCAGAATAGTTATCGATAATTTGAAGCAAACTTGTTCTGCTCATGGTATAAGAGAACTTATATCCAAAATCTGAAGTCTCTAGCTCTAGTAGTCTCTGAGATCTACGCGTTCATACAGACGGACAGACGCACAGACGGACAGACAGACGGACAGGGCTATATCGTCTCGGCTGTTGATGCTGATCAAGAATATATATACTTTATGGGGTCGGAGATGCTTCCTTCTGCCTGTTACATACTTTTGCACAAAACCATTATACCCTTATTTACCCATTTTATGGGTTAAGGGTATAAAAAGTAGCAGTGCGGGCCCAACAACAACAAAAGCTGCTTGGGTCGTAAATCAATTGTCAACGGCACTCAAATTTGAAAAAAAAATGTGCACTGTGCGAAGTTATACATGTACATAAAATTATGAAAATTATTTTCAAGCGCATTGTTCACTTAATTGTGTATGCACTTATTAATTAAGAAGCGGAAATCTGTTTCTTTTTTGCAAGTGTCGAACCTTTTCTTATGATTTTGTTTGTGCGACGCGAAGGCGTCACTGCGCATTTGTTTTGTATTTGTATTCTCGCTCGCGATCAAACTCTCAGCTTGTGCGACAATCAGGCGACAGTAGTGGAATGGGTACTTGTTGTAATTGTAATTTGTTTTTTAAAATGGGTAAAAAGTGCTTCAAATCGTATGGGAGGTACTTGAAGGAGTTGTCCAAATAAAAATTCCCTTCTTGGTGCTCACCTCCTACCTGCATGGAAAATTTTGTGAAAATTTCAGCATTCTAGCTCTTTTCGTTTAGGCTGTGGCTCTTCCATTCTCATCAGGACAAACTCTTTTATATATATAGATGTATGTTTTAAACATATCCACAAATAAATAATATATTCAATGTACCTTAAAATAAGTATAGTATTAAGTAGGCTTAAGATAAAATTTATGGGTTTTTTGAAAAATTGTTGTCCCTATTTTGAAATGCTAAAAATCAATACACTAAAATTATAAACTTAAATTAAAATGAACTAAGTAGAAAAGGTCAAATAGGCCTAAACTCTTTAATTGTATGATATTACTTATAAAAACACTATGTCAATATAAATAAGTAAAATAAAATAATAAAATGGGGGTTTAAATAATGGAAATTTCGTCCAAATCCGTTAATAAACACCGAAGATATCGAATTGAATCGATTGAAGTTTAGTCAGTATGCAGTGGTACATTCACTTTTATACTCCGAGCCTATGAAATGGTTTTGTAACTTTAGGTTTCAAATATAAGATCTCTTATAACATTATTATCGAGAACTCTTCCTGTTTTCGATATACACATGTAACTGATTACTGTAAAATCGTGAACAATTTTAAAAGTGAAGTAATTTTAAAAACTCCAAAGAGTATATTAGCAATATATTGATACATAATAAGGAAAACCACATTCTTTTATAAATTTAGTTTATTTATTGCAACTAGGTTTTCTAGTAGGGCTCTCCCAACTAGAGCCTTTTTACTTGTTAAGCTTAAATTATTTTGAAATTTCTCAAACTATGTTAATATTGTTTATAAATACATTGATATAATACACTGGATCTACGAGCCCAAACCACTATTAATTCGTACGACATGTTTTTTGAGGTATGAGCAATGTTTTTTGGGATGTATGGTCAAAGTACGGAGTCATTGGAAAGGTCATTAAATTTCTGTTTGAATGATACAGTACTGTTCTCAACCCATTAAGCACCCATTGAAAATTTACAATTCTTGTAAAAGTCTACTTTTTAAACTTTTTTTCCCTGGCTTAAACAAAAAATATTTTGATGCAAAAAAGTTACTTCGAACAATTCTAATAGTGCCTGAAAAAGAACATTTTCAAAAATCTCTTCCCATGTATTTTTTTATGATTTTTCGAGCGATGCATTCATATAACAAATTTGTTTTCTTTTTCTTGGGAGTAATTGCAAAAGTTTTAGAGCAAGTGGAAACGTTGCAGTCGGCATACTAGATACCTGTATTAAATGTTTTTAACGAGGCCTAATTGCAAAGGGGTACGGATGCGTCATGGGTGTACGCTATCTCAAAGATTGTCTGATACAGATGGAGATGCCACCAGCTATTTGCCTTCCAAATTTGGTGATTCTAGCTCAAAGTTTGTAAAAGCTGTGGAAAGGGGGGCGGGGGGCGGATTGGGTGGGTGTGGCATCCAAATTTTTGGTACAGATCTTTGTGAAATGTCAATTGCTATCTTCATAACAAATTTGGTGACTGCTGATCCATGTGGGATGTCTATTGCTATCTTTATACCATATTTGGTTATTCTAGCTCAAAGTTTATATAATGTGGGGAGAGGGGGGCTCGGTCTGAAGGGGTGGGCGTGGCATTCAAAGTTTTTGTGCAGATCTATGTGGAATGCCAATTGCTATCTTCATTGAAAATTTGGTGACTCTACCTCAAAGTTTGTAAAAGGTGGGGAGAGGGGAGCTGGGGCAGTTTGGGTGGGCGTGGCATCCAAATTTTCAATGCAGATCTTTGTGGAATGTTAGTTGCTATCTTCATACCAAATTTGGTGACTCTAGCTCGAAGTTTTTAAAACATTCAGAGAGGACGGCGTTATTGGTGGGCGTGGCATCCAACTATTTGATGCTGATCTTTGTGAAATGTCAATTGCTATCTTCATACCAAATTTGGTGACTCTAGCTCGAAGTTTGTAAAAGGTGGGGAATGGGGGGCTGGGTCTGAAGGGTTGGGCGTGGCATTCAAAGTTTTTGTGCAGATCTATGTGGAATGCCAATTGCTATCTTCATACCAAATTTGGTGACTCTAGCTCAAAGTTTGTAGATGGTGGGGAAGGAGGGGTGGAATGGGCGGGCGTGGCTCCAAAACTTTGATGCAGATTGCTGGGGTCGTTGCCAGCCATTTTTTTTTACCAAATTTGGTGGCTCTAGCTCCTTTACTTTGGAAGATACACGCATTCACGTTTTTGACGAAGCGTTCGGGCGAATGGGGGCTAGGGCAGTATTGGTGGGCGTGGCATCCAAACTTTTGATGCAGTGTTTGGGGGGTTATCATCACTTATCTTGGCACCAAATTTGGTGGCTCTAGCTTAAAAACTCTGGAAGACAAAGGCTTTTTTCACTAAGAAATGCGGGATGGCTTGGTGCGGAATGGGTGGGCGTGGCTCCAAAATTAGCTGTCTTCTCACCTAATTTGGTAGTTCTAGCTGTAAGGATTTGCGAAATATGTAGATTTATCGGTTTTGAGTTATCGAATTTATCGATTTTCCAGCCCCCAGTTATCTTAGAACCCCCATCTTGACACTTTAATTTACTATCCCATAGATAAAGAGAATTGGAAAGTTTTAAGTTTCTAGCTTAGAGGGTGTGGAAAAAAGTTGCGAACATACAGACGGACGGGCACTATGACGGACATTGCACAAACCCTTTACCTTTTACCTTCGGTAACGAGTATAAAAATTTTATACATCTATACAATAGTTTATCCTAAACGACAATCAACGTGGAGCCCAAAGTTAAAACTTTTCAACAATATTACTTAAATATGTGCCGAAAGCAAACACCAAGAAAGATTTGGAAAATCCCTCTCCTAACGGGTTTTACGGCCCCAGAAAAGTTTGCAAGGAAAACATTTTTAAAATCGTTGAAACTCGGTTTGGAAATAAAGAATATAAATTAAATAACGATATTGGAAAATCCACCCACTATAAAAATGATGGAAAATTCCCGCAAAATTCTCTATGAAAGTAATTTTCCCCGGATTGCTTTGAAACTCAGTTTGTGACAGTAAATAACGAGATTTATTTTCCGATTTTTAAAAATCCGGCCCCTAGGATTTATGTTTGTTTCAAACAGCTTAAGCAAAAATAGATTCATCAAGTTGTTGTCAACGGTATCTTGGTATTTAATCAAAAGCAGGTTTAAAAACTTAGATCCTTCAGATATTTTTAGACAATTATTTATTTCTTGTAATTGTTTTACAGATTGCCGATGCTCGTCATATGGTAGCCAATAAGAAGCCAATTCTCCGTCTCGGTTCAATTACGCCTAACGGGACAATTTGGCACCAGACTTCGACGTCGACACTTTTCTGCCTCGATATCAAACCAGCTACCCGCTTTGCAGCGACGCAACACACGGTTGCCGCCAAGACATTGGTAGTACCGCCGGCAGTGCTTCGAGTCCTGCAGAAAAACGCCTTCATGTCTGTTGAGGCAGTCGTTGCTGGATGAACTAATTAGGCTTAGCAGAGGGTTGGGGATTCGTTTGCTTATTACCTCCTTAAGCTCTTTAAGGGCTCTGATTGTTGTTTTATTACAGGATGTTGGAGTGAATTCTTGATCGTAAGAAGTTATTGGCGTAGACGTCTGTGGGGCGCATGGTGTTGTCTCTGGAAGTCGTGGAGGCGTGTCACATGTTGTCAAAGTTGATTGAATATGACAATGTCGATTTGTTGTAGGTTTACACGGTGCTGTTGGTGGATGTTGAGATGGTTCATGTGGTGTTGTCGATAAAGGAGATGGACGTGGACCAAATGATGTTGTTGTTGGCAAGGATTGTGGTGGTGCACTTAGTGTAGTTGATGGCACGGGTTGTTGGTCAATAGGTGTTGTGGAAGGTCGTGGTGGCGCCGTCGTCGTATGAGCAGGTTCTTCACGAGGCGTGGTTTTGGTTGGCTCAAGTTCCTCAGAAGGTGTTGCTGTTGGCAAGGATTGTGGTGTTGCACATGGAGTGGTTGATGGCGCTGGTTGTTTGTTAATAGGTGTTGTGGAAGGGGGCGGTGGTTTATATGATGGCTCAGGTGCCTCGGAAGTTTTTGTTGTTGACAGAGATTGTGGTGGTGCACATTTTGTGGTTGATGGCGCGGGTTTTTGGTCAATAGACGTTGTGGAAAGTGGAGGTGGTGGAGTAGCTGGTGTCGTCGTCGTAAGCACAGCTTCTGTACGAATCGTGGTTGAGGTTTGCTCAATTTCCTCCGATGGTGTTGTTGTTGTCAAAGATTGTGGTGACCTACATTGTGTAGTTGATGGCGCGGTTTGTTGGTCAATAGATGTTGTGGAAGGTGGTGGTCGTGCATATGGTGTCGTCGTCGTTTGAGCAGTTTCTTCACGAGGCGTAGTTCTGGTTGGCTCAGGTTCTCCAGATGGTGTTGCTGTTGGCAAGGATTGTAGTGGTGCACATGAAGTGGTTGACGGCGTGGGTTTTTGGTCAAAATACGTTGAGGAATGTAGTGGTAGTGCAGGTGCTGTCGTCGTCGTATGCACAGCTTCTGTACGAGCCGTGGTTGTGGTTAGCTCAAGTTCCTCGGATGGTGTTTTTGTTGACAAAGATTGTGGTGGACCACATTGTGTGGTTGATGGAGCGGGTTGTTGGTCAATATGTGTTGTGGAAGGTCGTGGTGGCGCCGTCGTCGTATGATCAGGTTCTTCACGAGGCGTGGTTCTGGTTGGCTCAAGTTCCTCGGAAGTTGTTGTTGTTGACAAATATTGTGATGGTGCACATTGTGTGGTTGATGCCGCGGGCTGTTGATCAATAGGTGTTGTGAAAGATGGCGGTGGTTTATATGATGGCTCAGGTGTCTCGGAAGTTTTTGTTGTTGACAGAGATTGTGGTGGTGCACATTTTGTGGTTGATGGCGCGGGTTTTTGGTCAATAGACGTTGTGGAAAGTGGAGGTGGTGGAGTAGCTGGTGTCGTCGTCGTAAGCACAGCTTCTGTACGAATCGTGGTTGTGGTTGGCTCAATTTCCTCCGATGGTGTTGTTGTCGACAAAGATTGTGGTGATCTACATTGTGTAGTTGATGGCGCGGTTTGTTGGTCAATAGATGTTGTGGAAGGTGGTGGTCGTGCATATGGTGTCGTTTTCGTTTGAGCAGTTTCTTCACGAGGCGTAGTTCTGGTTGGCTCAGGTTCCCCAGATGGTTTTGCTGTTGGCAAGGATTGTAGTGGTGCACATGAAGTGGTTGATGGAGCGGGTTTTTGGTCAATATGTGTTGTGGAAGGTCGTGGTGGCGCCGTCGTCGTATGAGCAGGTTCTACACGAGGCGTGGTTCTGGTTGGCTCAAGTTCCTCGGAAGTTGTTGTTGTTGACAAATATTGTGATGGTGCACATTGTGTGGTTGATGCCGCGGGCTGTTGATCAATAGGTGTTGTGAAATGTGGTGGTGGGTCATATAATGTCGTTGTTGTTTGAACAGATTCTTCACAGAACGTGGTTGTGGTTAGTGCAGGTTGCTCGGAGGGTATTGTTGCTGTCGGAGATTGACGTGGTACACATTGTTTTGTTGACGAAATTGGTGGTCGTAGTGGTTCCTCACAAGGAGTTGTGGCTAGAGAAATTATTTGGGATACACATGTTGTTACAGGCGGCAACATAATATTGGAATTAGATATCGTTTTAATTATGTTGCAAGGATGCTTTGGTAATAGCGGCGTTGTGTGCAAGCATGGCTTCGCTCTTTCAATGCCTATAGCATCAACATTTACAGCAACACGAATCGCCAAGCCCTTGAAATTGACACAGTTGACTAAATTGGCTAATTGACACAGCTTGCTGTTATTATCGAAAAGCTGTCCCATGCGGCAGCTGCGGTGCTCGGCTCTACCTTGATTACATAAATAAAAGCCGGCACATCTCAGGGGATCGGCAAAAAGGGTACCATCAGCCAGACTGTTGCAACGGAGCCGCAGTTGTCGTTTGTCGACACTTGGTTGTGTTCCGACCAGAGCGAGTGTCACAAAGACCACAAGTAAGAAGTTAACTACAAAGACGTTCGTTAAATGTATTATGCAATTCGTTTGCCTTACTTACTTCACTTACTGTGTTTCATTTAAAAGTAGCTTAAACTCCAAAGTGTGATACTTTTCAGCTAGCACTTTAAAATGGTTGCAGCTTCAACACCAGAGATCACTTTTATATTCAATTCACAGATGTTTGGGTTATCTTCAACTCAAGTGCTTTACATCCAAACAACCGTAATTTGGCTAATTGGAGCACTGTTTGAAAATTTTTCCCAACATACTAATACAGATAATGTGTTTACAAAATGTAGAACATGTACATAAATGTTTCTTTTAGTACTTGTTATTTGTTCCTGCATAGCTGTATGGTAGTTGCAATGCACAGTGGTTGCGCCCAAAGGCCAAAAATCAAAAAGTTCATAACAACAAAAATTTACGAAATAAAAACAAACCGCCTCTAAAATGTCCAAGCTTCTTCATTGCAAACCAGATTTTACTGTAAATCTAACGGGACTTTTTAAAAATAGAATTAAAGCATGTTCACGTGTTCATTTTCAAAGCGCAGCTGCGCGCATCGCGAATGCTTCGCAACAAAACCGAACTTTAAAGTGATCAGTTCATCATTTACGTGCCTAAATTTAAATTCTTTGTAATGGATTTTGAAATTGAAGGTATTTACTATAAAATGTGGTATAATTTGACTTATTAATAATTATTATTATATTAATTTGAAGTAATACATGTATTTTGTGTATATTGTGAACGTCTTTTCTATGTTTAGCTGGAGTTTTAGTTGTGACCCCACAAAGATCCACAATAAGTGTGTATGCCAATGTGTTTGTCTGGCTTTAAAGGTAATAAATGTGCAAAAATTTTCTGCATAAATTTGCATATTTGCCAAAAATCGTAAAAATACTAACACCGGCTTAACTTTTTCAGGGTCAGTTTGGCCGCACAAACATGTTTTTTCGTTTATCTACTTGTTGTGCTGTTGCTCTGTTTTCGTAAGTCGTGCTTGTGTTTAACTTTCCAAAACTATTTGTTCATTTATTAATAGTTTTTATTTTGTTTGATATTCCCTTGCATTAAATTTGAATAGGTTCTGCTTATAAGTTTGTGTTTGCACGTTCCTATGTTTTCAATTTATGGTGCGGCGAAAAGGAAAGCGCCGTAGAACGACAAAAAAAAATTGATTAAAGACATGGAAGCGAACATCATAAAAAAAGGGTATATTGCTGACATGAGTGAGCTAGCAAAGCGAATCGGATACATATGCAAAAGGAGCGTTTTGGGTAAAGCACAATCGCACGAAATCGTTAATTCTCCAAAATCAATCTGATTGGATGAATGAAAAAGAAAGAATTCCGTGAAGTTATTCCAAAAGTTATAGCCGATTTTATGGAAGCTTCTCAACGGACAAAACGACGAAGAATTGCTGAGCTGACAAATACTCACGAATCTATGGGTACTGTCTTACGCTCATGCAACTCATCTCAACTAACGCTTACTGAATTTAGTGTGGATGAAGTCTTGTCACTCTTTCTTGATGCAAATATGAGTAAACATCAATATTTGCTTATTCGTAGTTTTGTCAATAGTAAGACTTCCGTAAATTTACTACCAAGCTACGAAAAGCTTCTGGCAGCCAAGGCAACAAGCTATCCCGATAATATCAGTGTCAGCGAATCCCAAGCCGAAGTTGAGCTGCAAAGCTTGTTGGATCACACGGCGTTGCGTATTGTAGAGCTTCAAGCTGATGTCCTTGAGTGCATTGGTGATGATAGCGTGGCTGACTTGATTCTAATTGGCAAGTGGGGATTTGACGGCAGCTCTAGTAATTCCGAATTCAAGCAGAAAACATTGAACCATAACATTGATGATTCAAATTTGTTTGTGACTTCGTATGTACCACTGCAACTAGTAACTCAAGAAAATGATCCCAAGAAAAAGAAAGTAATTCGGAAAAAATCCTCGACCGTCATCCACACGTTACTGCAGACCAATAAGGTTTCAATTCAAACAAGTAAGAAGGCTCTAGTCGGGAGAGCCCGACTAGAAGATACCCTGAACCCAGTTGCAATAAATATATTTAATTTATATAAGACTTTGGTATACTGGCTTAGCTTCCATCGATTAAGTTCAATATCTCCGGTGTTTCTCAACCGATTTGGACGAAATTTTCAGAAAAGTTCTATCGTTATCCATTACTTCAACCCTCATTTTAAGATTTTCCAAATTCGATATTTTATTGACAGACGGACAGACAGACGGACAGGGCTATATCGTCTCGGCTGTTGATGCTGATCAAGAATATATATACTTTATAGGGTCGGAGATGCTTCCTTCTGCCTGTTACATACTTTTGCACAAAACCATTATACCCTTATTTACCCATTTTATGGGTTAAGGGTATAAAAAGAAACAACCCAATTGACTTTAGATGAGGCTAAATACTTTAGGGACAAAATTTCTTCGCTGAAGCCATAAATGTACATGTAAAGCACTAACCAAAAATATTACAATTACACATCGTTTGCAGTTAACAATGGTTAACGGAAAAGTCTGTAGTGCTTTAAGTGAAACATCTACTAGTAAATGCTTCATATGTGACGCAAACCCGAGCGAAATGAATGACTTGGAAAAATGCTTAAGCAAAAAAGTTCACGAAGAACATTATGAGTTTGGGTTGTCTCCATTGCACTCATATATTCGGTTTTTTGAATATTTCTTGCATGTGGCATATGGATTGCGTTTGAAAACTTGGCGAATTTGTACCACAGAAGATAAAAATGCCTTTAAGCATAGGAAAACACAAATTCAAGCAGACTTCCGCGCCCTAATGGTAGTGGAGGTAGTGGTACTTCAAATGATGGTAATACGGCAAGAAGATTTTTTAGCGATACGAAGTTGTCTGCTGATATAACAGGATTGGATGAAAATGTTTTAATTAGGTGTGCGACATTACTGCAATGCATGGCATCTGGGTATAAAACAAATACAGAAAAATTTGGAAGCTTTGCACTTGACACCGCAAAAACGCTAATTAAACTGTACCCATGGTATTACCTTCCACCTTCAGTTCACAAAGTTTTAGTACACGGTCCTGAAATTATAAGCTATGCGCTTGTTTCCATAGGAGAGTTATCTGAAGAAGCTGCCGAGTCAAAAAACAAAGATATAAAAAATTTTAGAGAGTTCCACACAAGAAAAATGTCACGAGTTGACACAAATAAGGATTTGTTGAATAGATTGCTCTTAAGCTCAGACCCTTTCATAACTGGGCAAAGAATATTACCGTGCACAAAAAAAAAAAGATTGTTAATCGGTGTGCATCTGTTGCTTGAAGAATAAAAAAAACATAGTATATGAATCTGTGATTGTTTTTACTTTTGGGGACTAAGATTTCGCCAACGTTCTCATTAAGAGGTCAAATATTATATTTAGGTTTTGAAAATTTGTTTTATTATTTTCCGATTTTAGCCAAATTTGGTAAGGATCACATAATCTGTGAGTTTGGTTAAGATATCTTGACAAACAAAAAGTTTTTCATACAAAATGTTGATTTTTAACCGATCGTTCCTATGGCAGCTAAATGATATAGACGTTCGATATGGCCAATTTTTTCATCATATATTTAAAATATTTTTCTAGATTTTTGGTATTAATTTTATAACTAGAAGAATTTATGACCGCGGCTCCATACAAGCCCGACCACTGTGCAATGGTATAAGTGTCATAGAGCTAAAAACATGAAAGAGTATATATGACCAGCAATGCAAAATTGATATTTGCTTGCTTATTTTACTAGACACTTGTTTATTTTCCTGTTCGCCTGTTCCTGCAAATAGTCGATCAGCACCATTTAGAAATTTTACTGCCTTTGAAGTATTGTTTTTCTTGTTTTTCTTAGTCAAAATACAAATATGCACCATATTTAATTTAAATATTGGCTGTTTAGAATTTGCCGAAATTCATAATAGTAGAGAAAGGTCAATGAATGCCAGGGCTACGCATACATTCAAATATCACATAAAAGCCTGGATCCCACGAAAACACAGCCATATGCAAACGCACATTCATAACAAAATATATGTACAGTGACAGCATCGCATAATCGGACACTTACTTCCTCAGTACAAGCGTGCTCAAAAAGTATAACGGAATGCGATAAAATTGTTCTTCTTTAACATTTACTATAACTTTATATCATTGGCTGTCTAAATCATAAAAAAAAAACTCATATTTTCTAAAGAGAACAGTTAGTTTACAGCGAAAAACGAAAACAAGTCATTTTATGAGGCTCAACGAATAATCGGACAAGGCAGAAGTAGTAATAGAAAACCCCGTTACTTTTCAAGATTTCACTCGAACGTCATTGTCACGAGCGAGACTTCGTCTTAAACGGCCACTTTTCTCTGCCGCAACACCAATACCCTCATGTTCGTTTTCAGGCAGAGACAATTGTTGTACAACAGCCATATACATACTATTTGCCTATCTGTGTGATTAACTGCAGCGAGTTACAGCAGCGAAATAACGCAGCGAGTTATGCATGGGAGTTACAGCAGCGAATTGACTTTGTGGTTTAACGCTACCCGAGCGTATAGATGTTAACACATCAATAACAATTTCGGGACATTTTTTTGGAGAAAAGTTTGAAATAAGTTTTTGAAACTAGTCAAGCAAGCGTTTTTAAACAAAGCAATGGCTGCGTTCAGGGAACTAAGCGCTTACAATACATGTTTAGTAATCTTTCGCTGAACGTTCTGCTTAGTAAGCGCTCTTTTAACATGTTTAGTCAGCGCCCGCCATCTTTGTAGGCGTAAAATTTGTTTGCTTTTGCGCTAAGTGGTTGAAAAGCTGTTTATTGTTTTGTGCAAATGGTTTATTTTAATACGACATGTGTTTTAGGACTTCATATAAATAAAAATAAAAACATGAAATTAATGGAAAATAAACTAGTAACAATAAGATAAATAATTTACATTTTTACATATCGATAATGATAATCAGCTGATCAACTAAGCAGTGCGTTCACAAGTTCTCAACGATTAGCACTAAGCGCTTAGTAAGCAGCTTTATAACCGCTTAGTTCCCGGGACGCAGCCAATGTTTATTCAATAACATTTAATTCATTTGCTACTACTATGCACAGCTGCGGAAAAAATACTAGCATCGCCAAGCAACTTTTCCCTTCCCTTAAGGCAGAGTATAAGGTTTTATTGATATGATAATTGAAAAGCATCACTTTTGCGATCTACTTCAAAATCGTAATGTTTATCAAATCTACCTTTCTTAAAGTATGTGTTTATTATATTTGACAACTTATTACTATTATTTCAATTATTGAGTAGCAAATATGCTAACATTAAACGGTAATTGGTAATCAAATGCTCTATAACACTGAAAAATAATGAATTTATCAAAAAAGTTTAGATATTTTTGAAAATCTCACAGGAAAAATGATAGATTGGTTAAGTTTTCGAATAAAATAATACACAAGTAAATAAAAAAAAAAAAATTGAAGACATGCTTTTACACGCTTTCTTGCATGCATATGTAATCGATAGTTTAAAAAAGTTTATAATTTAAAAAATAAATAAAAAGGTATGACTCGGTCAGAGATCCTATGCAACGGCAGTCTTATCTCTATGCCACCAGAGCTCGTCAATCTTACTAGTCAAATTAGTAAGTTAATCAAAAAGGAAAACAGGTTTTCGTGGTTTTTACATGAAATTACATATTTTATCGTGCCGAAAACTTTAAAAACATGTATTGTCATCTGAAACACATCTTTGGAGAAAATTTTAGAGTTCTAGCTGGTCGGGAACTTGGTGAAATTTTGATTACAAGAATCCAGTACAAACAAACAAACAAACAAACAAGTAAGAAGGCTCTATTCGGGAGAGCCCGACTAGAAGATACCCTGAACCCAGTTGCAATAAATAAATTAAATTTATGTAAGACTTTGGTATACTGACTTAGCTTCAATCGATTAAGTTCAATATCTCCGGTGTTTCTCAACCGATTTGGAAGAAATTTTCAGAAAAGTTCTATCATTACCCATTACGCCAATTTTTAGATTTTCCAAATTCGATATTTTTTGTTATCGATATTATGTGTTTATCGGAAACCAGAATAGTTATCGATAATTTGAAGCAAACTTGTTCTGCTCATGGTATAGGAGAACTTACATATATCCAAAATCTGAAGTCTCTAGCTCTTGTAGTCTCTGAGATCCACGCGTTCATACAGACGGACAGACGCACAGACGGACAGACGCACAGACGGACAGACGGACATGGCTATATCGTCTCGGCTGTTGATGCTGATCAAGAATATATATACTTTATGGGGTCGGAGATGCTTTCTTGTGCCTGTTACATACTTTTGCACAAAACCATTATACCCTTATTTACCCATTTTATGGGTTAAGGGTATAAAAAGCCAACAAACAGACAGACAAGTCAAGTTAAATAACAGCATGTAAAAATACTAAAAACTCTGAATAAAGGGCAAATACAAGTGATTTTTGAATTTTTTCCCCTAAACGTTTAAAAATTATTTATTTTAAAAAAATTGTCATTTGCAATAGCTTCCGGGTTTAAAAAACATTTCAAATCACATGTATTTGCCCTTTATTTAAAGTTTTTAGTTTTAAGCATTTTTTTTTTTTATCGAAAACCAATTGTTAATTTTTCTGAGATTTTTAAAAATATATACATTTTTTGATGATGATAATTAATGCTAGTATTATTGAGAAAACAACGTCTGGCGTTCAATATACGAAAAGTATAGCATTTTTCTAAAATTATTTTTTAAAGATTATTTTAAAAATTAATTTTAAAATTCCATGTTTTTAAAAAGCGTATTTATTTTAGTTTTTTTAAACAATATTTATTTAAATTTTATTTATTTTCTTGGTTCGCTTAAATTGAATGCAACGATATCGTTATGGATACCCAATAGATAGAACATGTTCTTGCTGTAAAATATTTCACTGTTTATTGACGCTTTGAAGGACTTGAGAATGAGCGAGTACAGGCGTTAAATCGATAATATCAGCTTCACTGCTTCTGATCTCTATCTTCTGAAACAGATCTGTCATTAAAGCCATCTTCATTCTATTCTTCCATTTCTTGTACACTTATTTTATTTTTTGACATAATTTGAGTCAAAATATCTAGATTTATTTGAAAAACTTCATCGCAGTCCTAGTTTTGTTGAATCAATTGTATTAGTGGCAAATCATCATCGCTGTCGTAATGCCCCGAGTTCCAGTTTAAAAATTTTTGCACTTTGTTTTACGTACTTCATACCAGTCGCATCTCGAACTGAACGGTTTTGAAAAATTATCAGATGTACAATACGCAAATATATATCCATCCTCACTTTGAAGTTTTTGCAATTGGTGCATGAGCAGAAAAGTTATAAATTTTCATCAAATCGTTCAGAATCGAACGACCTGCAAAACAAAAATGTTGGTAAATATGGAAATAATAATACGTAATGGATATATATTGATAAAAATCTTGTGAAACCAATTAAATAAGGTCCAAGTCATCCAAGCATTTTTCGAAAAATCATAAAAGTTGTTTATAGAATCCTTTGAAGCACATTCTTTTATTAGTTTTTCAAATAACTAATGGCTTTCTTCTTTAATTTTAAATCCTTGAGCACTTTTTTCACAAACGGCGACAAATGAGTAATTTGGTAGTCAACAGAAAAGTAATCCGCTTTCATCAGCATTATAAACATATGCGAAAATGAAAATAGCATCATCAGCAACTTTTTTTTACCGGCCAAAAAACAAACGTTAAGTCTTGCCAATTTTTTTCGAGTATTTTTAAACTCGTTACATTATATTGGGTTTGTGCAATGTCCGTCATGGTGTCTGTCCGTCCGTATGTGTGCAAGTTTTTTCCACACCTTTCAAGCTAGAGAAAATTTCCAGTTCTCTACATCAAAGGGATAGTGAACTAAGCTGTTAATATTGGGGTTCTACGATAAATGGGGGCCTGCAAAATCGATACAGCTAGACCTACCAAAATTGGTAAAAAAGATAGCTACTAGCAACCCCCAAAAACTGCATCAAACATTTTGGAGCCACGCTCACCCATTTCGCCCCCAGCCCCCCCCCCCTCCCTCATTTTGAAGTCAAAAAATCCAATATCTCCCACAAAAACTGCATCAAAAGTTTTGATGCCACACCAACCAATACTGCCCTAGCCGACCCCATCAGCCCCAACGCTTCCTTAACCCTCCGTCCGACACCATGGTCTGGCCAGGCCTTTTTCATTTCAGCACGTTAATTTAATATATTTAAATTTTTTTTAGCGATGTGAGCTTCCAGGTACCCTCCTAAAATTTCATTGGCTATCGATCTATGAAATAAAAAAATTCCCTTTTCTTTTTAGAAGTGGACGAAAAAAGGATTCCAAAAAAATACTTCTTTGGTCCGACACCTGGGGCCTGGCCAGACCTTTATACTGTACTGGCTTTTTTTCTCTCTTTTATCGTTACACAGAGTGACATGTATGTTAGCCTTGAACACATAATGTGCATTCCTAAGTCGAACTCTCCATACAGCGAGACGTCTCGCTCACACCCGCGGAGCCAAGTCCCTGTTGTGTACGTCAACACAACATCATGCGATTCCGAGCTGGGCCAAAGCTTCATACTTCTGTTCCGATTGAGGTATTCAAGATTGTTTTCACAACGAATATTTCATTTATTATCATAACCGAAACGAATCGATATGCAAAGTGTGCAACAGACAAATGGAATGAAGAAAATCCGGATGCAAAGCCAAAAGTATGGGTTGATTTGATTAGTACAGAACTCGATGGAATACTTTTAGCTGGTGGTGTTTCCAAAAATAATATGCAAGATTCAGCGCTTTTGTGGCGTTCAGATGCTTTGCCCATCTTTCGTGCGGGTATGTCGTATAGACGATTCCTTGCATTGGTTCGATATCTGCGTTTCGATGATGGTACGCGTCCATTTCGTCAAGCAACCGACAAAGCTGCCCCCATTCACGACACATGGAATTTTTTGAATGAAAACCTCGCCAAAAATTCTGAACTGCATGAAAACGTAACTATTGACGAGAAACTGTTTTCATATTGCGGCCGAACTAAATTCACCCAGTTTATTCCATCAAAACCAGCTAAATATGGAATCAAGGTTTGGTGGGCATGCGATTCCAAGACAAAATATCCATTACAAGGAAAATTGTACACGGGACAAGACGGGAATCAGCGTGAAGTGAGACAAGGCGAAAATGTGCTGTTGGAATTGTCAAACCCTTACAAACATAGTGGCCGAACAATTATTGCTGATAATTTCTTCACAACATTGGATGGAGTCAAACGTCTGTCTACTACTGGTCTCGCATTGGTCGGCACAATTCGAGCCAACAAACCATATTTACCACCAGAAATGAAGAAGAATTCACAGCGACCAATACTCTCACCTCTGTTTGGTTTTCACGATATTTTGGTTTCTGTTTGCAGTTACGTGCCAAAACCAAATAAGGCCGTAAATCTTCTTTCAGCCGTTCATTATACGAATATATGTGAAGGCAAAGCACAAAAACCAGAGGCAATTTTGTTTTATAATAAAAACAAAGCCGGCGTCGATTGCATGGATCAAATGGCCACACATTTTACCACAAAACGATCAACCATGCGATGGACTTTGACATTCTTTTACAACATTTTGGATGTTATGGCATTGGCTGCTTATATCATTTGTAAGGAAAAAGATTTGATCAACAGGCATGATGCTCGTCGCACTTTTTTGAACACACTAGCCAAAACATTGATTGTTCCAAACAGTGAAAACCGTATGAACAATCCAAAAGTCAGTTCTCAGTTTTCAACTCGAATTGCTATTGAATCGTTCTTCGTAAAACCAATAAACATCTCAACCATGCCTCGAAGTGGCCCTGACACATTTACAAGCAGGAGAAACTGTCAACTTTGTTCACAAGGAAGCGATAAGCTGCGACTAAAAACTCGTTATTTTTGTTCAGTCTGCTCAAATTCAGTTTGTCAACATTCAAAAATCAATTATACATGCTTTGCATGCATTCCATAGAGCCCATTTTTTCAAACAGTATTGATTTGCTTCACAATAAAATGAGAAAAAAAGTTAACAAAAACTCATATTTTTTTTCGTTCCAAAGTTTTTTGTAAATTTTTATACTCGATACCGAAGGTAAAGAGTATATTGGGTTTGTGCAATGTCCGTCATGGTGTCCGTCCGTCTGTCCGTCTGTATGTTCGCAACTTTTTTCCACACCCTTCAAGCTAGAGACTTGAAACTTTCCAATTCTCTTTATCTATGGGATAGTAAATTAAAGTGTCAAGATGGGGGTTCTACGATAACTGGGTGGCAGGCAAATCGATAAATTCGATAACTCAAAACCGATAAATCCTCATATTTCGCACATCCTTACAGCTAGAACTACGAAATTTGGTGGGCAGATAGCTACTAGCAACCCCCAAAAACTGCATAAAAATTTTGGAGCCACGCCCACCCATTCCGCCCCCAGCCCCCCGCAATTTAAAGTCAAAAAAGCTTATATCTCCCACAGTTTTTGAGCTATAGCTACCAAATTTGGTGCCAAGATAGGTGATGATGACCCCCCAAAAACTGCATCAAAAGTTTGGATGCCACGCCCACCAATACTGCCCTAGCCGCCCCCATCCGCCCCAACGCTTCGTCAAAAACGGGAATGCGTGTATCTTCCAGAGTTGTTGAGCTAGAGCCACCAAATTTGGCAGGAAGGTAGCTGGCAACGACCCCCAAAAAACTGCATCAAAGTTTTGGAGCCACGCCCACCCATTCCGCCCTCAGCCCCACCGCATTCTTGAATCAGAAAAGCCTATATCTCCCACAGTTTTGGAGCTATAGCCACCAAATTTGGTGCCAAGATAGGTGATGATGACCCCCCAAAAACTGCATCAAAAGTTTGGATGCCACGCCCACCAATACTGCCCTAGCCGCCCCAACCCTTCGTCAAAAACGGGAAAGCGTGTATCTTCCAGAGTTGTGGAGCTAGAGCCACCAAATTTGGCAGGAAGATAGCTTGCAACGACCCCCAATAAACTGCATCAAAGTTTTGGAGCCACGCCAAACCATTCCGCCCCCCTTTCCCCACCTTTAACAAACTTTTAGCTAGAGTCACCAAATTTAGTATGAAGGTAGCAATTGAATCTTTAAGGCAGCGTACACCCCTGCCCCATCCGTACCCCTTTGCAATCAGGCCTCTTTTTACATGTTTTAATACTGGTATCGAGTATGCCGCAGTCGGTTGCGTCCGACTGCAACGTTTCCACTTGTTTTTACATAGAATAGTAGCTATATATGTGCTCGAAGCAATGGAAAGGTAAGAAACAAAAAGTATTTACCTGAACCACACATATAAATCTTCATATACAGTACTTTTTCTTATATAAACCCATGCAAATACATACATAGGTCTGGCCAGGCCCCAGGTGTCGGACCAAAGGTTTATCGTTTGGTGTCGGACGGAGGGTTAAAAAACGATAATGCGTGTATCTTCCAGAGTTGTGGAGCAAGAGCCACCAAATTTGGAAGCAAGATAGCAATTGACATCCCACATAGATCCTCATAAAATGGATGCCACGCCCACCCATACTGCCCCCAGCCCCCCTTTCACCACCACTTTTGACCACGGTATGGTAGCAACTGCTCGTCGACGGTTATATTTTTGCCAGCAATATAGCACAATTTGGGTCATGTTGACAATGGTCTGCTCCATGGGTTCGAGATATAAGAGCATTGCTGTTAGCTTATCAACACAGCGTGATATTCCGAACACTGTGGCACCTGACAACGGAAACAAGATGAATAACAAATACCCTGTTGAATACTAAGTTTGCGACGCAAATTATTTGTACCTGAGCTTACACGCAGGTTACAAATAGCTTGTCGTAATTTGATTCAAACAGATCGATCTAATCGTACTCCTCGTTGCTCATCACTATATTTCAAGCTTGAACAAGTTGTGAATTGAAAGAAGAAAAACACCCATGCCAACTATTTTGGTAGTACATACTTAGTAGGTAACAGGCAATAAGGAAAAACCATAGTTTTCCAACTATTTAGGTATTTGTAGGTAGCAGGCAATAAGGAAAAACCAAAGTGTCCGTAGTTTTCCCATATGTGTCAAATTGACACGCCAGGTACTCTTTTGTAACTTTTTCATTTGCAACGAAAATAACAATGGAAATATATTTATACTATGATTTTCGGAAAGTTCGTCAAAATCCGTTCAGTGAGGCAAAATTTTATTCACATTTGATAAGTAGCAATGCTGTTAAAGCATTTTGAATTTCTAAATTGTGTCAAATTGACACAAGGGACTGATGCGTGTTAAGGACTGCAACAAAGCAACCAAATGTCCTAAGTATTCATGAGACAGCGCAAAAAGTTGCTTATATACCAGAAAACATATTTTAAAAACCAGAAGCCTCCGGAGATGCCAACTTTTTAAGTTCGACACGGTAAAATTGAAAATTTTTTGGGCCTTCTTTAAAGCTTTTTTTTACCAATCATACCGACCTTATATGCTTCCGACCATAAAATATTCCACCATGCATACTTTGACCAATTTAGACTTATTTTTTGCAACTTCTTGCGTTTGAAAATTGTTGAGGTTTACTCTAAGTTTAGGGAAACTCTTAACATTATTAAAAACATACTCATTTGAAGAAATTGCTAAACTTGATGTTTGTTTTTTGGAATGTAAAAAAAAGTTGCTTAGTGATGCTTTTTCATTTTCGCAGCTATATATATATTTTGCAACTAACTCAATTATCGCCAAAAATAATCAAAAAATCATATATTTATCACCATCACATGAAGAATTTTTGTTGCTTCCTGATCCTTTATTATTTATTTTTTATACCCTTCACATGTGAAACAGGGTATATTGACTTTGTCATGAATCTGTAACGCCTTAAAGGAATGATGGGAGAAACCATAAACTACATATATATCAAAATGATCAGGACGAGCTCAGGAATTGATTTGCGTCCGTCCGTCCGTCCGTGCGTCTGTCTGTTTCAACACGATTTCCGGCCAAACTGCTGAACCGATCTTGATGAAACTTTCACAGATTGCTTAGATCATGTCGGGTTTGTTCACTATGAAATTTCATCCCGATCGAGCATTCTACGACATAGCCACCATACAAATTTACTATATCAACACGATTTCCGGCCAAACTTGCTTAGATCATGTCGGGTTTGTTCACTATGAAATTTCATTTCGATGGGAGCATTCTACGACAGCACCATACAAATTTACCATATCGTACTATCAACTGTTGTCTCTGTCGTGCACTTTCAAGTACCTACATGTCAAATTGTTGTTGTTGTCGCACACGAACAAGTAAATGACGCTCAAGTGTAAAAATATTAGCGAAAAATTACCAACAACTGCACAGAAACATAAGAGGAGGGAGCATTGATTTGGCTGTGTGAAGGGCATCATAGTCTTGGCATAGCCAAAATTAACTATGCGCCACTACGTTTTTTTTATGTATCTAGCAGATCATTTGCACACATTAAAATCTTGAGCTAGACGATTTCCATGCACTTTTAAGCACTTTAACTAAAGTAGCCAACGGTATGGTGTTTTTATACGTTTGTGACATTTTGTTTTTAAAACTTTTAACTGAATGCTCACTTTTCACCTTAAAATTTTATCATCAACACATTTTTGGTAGCTAATCAAACTTAACCTAACTAACTAAGCAAAAGCCGCAGAGCAATAGCTTTGTAATTAAAAAAAAAAAAATCAATGAGTGTTCGAATTCATGGGCGATGTGTTAACACCTGTTTGTTGGTGTGTTTATAACTGTATTGTTGCTATGAGCACGTTTTCTTAAACAAAAATAATATTTTATTGAATTTGGGTTTGCATTTTGAATTTGGGTTCATCAAACGTCATTCTCTAATTAAAAAAGTCCGCTGTTGTGTATGTGTGTATCTGTAAGTGTGTATGTGTGTGTATTTACAAACGAAACAATACAGAATTGCACTAGAAGAATGATCGAAGGGAAATATCGACTAAACATCGTGCTCTTCCCATCTTAACTTTGTTGAAACTTGAAACACTTTTTCTATACATAGGCTGGGGTGTTTCAAAGTTGCAAGAAATTTTCTATGTAAGTTGTTGTTGCGGGACGTTTCAAGTTTGAAACGTAAACGATTAAACGAGCTGTTGAACACCCTCATTGAAATTTAGTTTTATGAAATATCTTTTAAAAAAAATAAAAACAAGTAAGCAGGCTCTAGTCGGGAGGACTCGACTAGAAGATACCCTGAACCCAGTTGCAACAAACATATTAAATGTATATAAGACTTTGGTATACTGACTTAACTTCAATCGATTAAATTCAATATCTCCGGTGTTTCTTAACCGATTTGGACGAAACTTTTAGAAAAGTTCTATTGTTACCCAGAATAGTTATCCATAATTTGAAGCAAACTTGTTCTGCTCATGGTATATATTCGATCACGACAACAAACGAGCAAAAAGAGCTGGTCATCGCAGCTTCAAAGATACAATTTACAGTAGTTTGATTTCAGGAATAAATTAAGCATTGAGAAACCGTTTTTGAAAATTCTATCCGCAAACCCGTAAATTCAGAAAATCCATTATATTAGGTGTAGTAAAAAGAAATCCATTATTTTTGCATGAAATTAAAGGCTTTAAAAACCATAGTAATAATGATCCAATTTAGGTCAAATATGCGCCGTTTTGTTCGATAATTGGTTGCCATTTTGAAGGTAATTTCATATAGTTTATATCTCATAGAAGCCCTCGTTCCTATTAGCAAAAAATTGAGACAATCGATTTTCACAAGCCTCTCTTGAAGAGCATTGTTCACCAGCAAAATGGTTCGCCATGGAGAGGAATAGATGATAATCACTTTGTGCCAGGTCCGGACTATAATGTCGGACTCGACGATGTCCATGATTTCATCGACATTTTCGATTGTTGGCCTTCCAGTGCGTGGTGCATCTTCGACATCGAAACTACCGGAACGGAATCGAATTGCGCGTGTTTGGATGTTACAGAATCAGGACCATAAACGCTATTCACATTTTCAGACGCCTGGCTTGCGGTTTCGCCCTTATCGAAAAAAACGGTATAATATAGCGTATTTTCTCTTTGCTAGTGTCCATCTTTGACGCGCGCTCAAGCAGAACTTAACCAACCAACCACAAAACTTTCAGAAAAGCTTTTTTAGTACAAAATGTCGTTTTTCTAACGCTATGTATATAGCGAAAACCGATCGGACTTATACAACGAGAGATACAGAAAAATAACACCAACTATTGAAAAATAATGGATTTCTTTTTACTACACTTAATACAGCAGTACTACAGTTCATACAGCAGGCAGACACCATGACGGACATCGCACAAAACCCATCGTTATCGAGTATAAAAAATTAAATATTTTGAAAATTATGACATACAATATGATATATTTTTGAAAGAAATGTACTCAAAATTACATATGTACAATATTTGAGTCTAATTATGAGCTGAGGACACAATTGCGGCTCACCGATTACACTATATGACCACCCATTCACTTAGGCACCCTAATAGAAACTACGTACAAGGTGTACATGAAGTGAACTGTGTCGCACGTAGATATGATAAACAAGTGGAAAAGTTGCAGTCGGACCCAACCGACTGCGGCATACACGATACCAGTATTAAAACCGGTAAAAATAGGCCTGATTCCAAAAAAGAAGAAGATGCTCTCCGATGCAGATAGGGATGCCACCAGCTATCTTCCTTCCAAATTTGGTGACCCTAGCTCAAAGCTCGATATGGGTGGGTGTGGCATCCAAATTTTTGATACGATTTTTGTGGAATGTCAATTGCTACCTTCATACTAAATTTGGTGACTATAGCTAAGTTTGTAAAATGTGGGGAAAGGGGGGCGGAATGGTTTGGCGTGGCTCCAAAACTTTGATGCAGTTTATTGGGGGTCGTTGCAAGCTATCTTCCTGCCAAATTTGGTGGCTCTAGCTCCACAACTCTGGAAGATACACGCATTCCCGTTTTTGACGAAGGGTTGGGGCGGATGGGGGCGGCTAGGGCAGTATTAGTGGGCGTGGCATCCAAACTTTTGATGCAGTTTTTGGGGGGTCATCATCACCTATCTTGGCACCAAATTTGGTTTATAGCTCCAAAACTGTGGGAGATATAGGCTTGTCTGATTCAAGAATGCGGTGGGGCTGAGGGCGGAATGGGTGGGCGTGGCCAGAAAACATATTTTAAAAACCAGAAGCCTTCGGAGATGCCAACTTTTTAAGTTCGACACGGTAAAATTGAAAATTTTTTGGGCGTTCTTTAAAGCTTTTTTTACCAATCATACCGACCTTATATGCTTCCGACCATAAAATATTCCACCATGCATACTTTGACCAATTTAGACTTATTTATTGCAACTTCTTGCGTTTGAAAATTGTTGAGGTTTACTCTAAGTTTAGGGAAACTCTTAACATTATTAAAAACATACTCATTTGAAGAAATTGCAAAACTTGATGTTTGTTTTTTGGAATGTAAAAAAAAGTTGCTTAGTGATGCTTTTTCATTTTCGCAGCTATATATATATTTTGCAACTAACTCAATTATCGCCAAAAATAATCAAAAAATCATATATTTATCACCATCACATGAAGAATTTTTGTTGCTTCCTGATCCTTTATTATTTATTTTTTATACCCTTCACATGTGAAACAGGGTATATTGACTTTGTCATGAATCTGTAACGCCTTAAAGGAATGATGGGAGAAACCATAAACTACATTTATATCAAAATGATCAGGACGAGCTCAGGAATTGATTTCCGTCCGTCCGTCCGTCCGTCTGTCTGTTTCAACACGATTTCCGGCCAAACTGCTGAACCGATCTTGATGAAACTTTCACAGATTGCTTAGATCATGTCGGGTTTGTTCACTATGAAATTTCATCCCGATCGAGCATTCTACGACATAGCCACCATACAAATTTACTATATCAACACGATTTCCGGCCAAACTTGCTTAGATCATGTCGGGTTTGTTCACTATGAAATTTCATTTCGATGGGAGCATTCTACGATATAGCCACCATATAAATTTACCATATCAACACGATTTCCGGCCAAACTGCTTAACCGATCTTGATGAAACTTTCACAGATTGCTTAGATCATGTCGGGTTTGTTCACTATGAAATTTCATCCCGATCGGAGCATTCTACGATATAGCCACCATATAAATTTACCATATCGTACTATCAACTGTTGTCTCTGTCGTGCACTTTCAAGTACCTACATGTCAATATGTTGTTGTTGTCGCACACGAACAAGTAAATGACGCTCAAGTGTAAAAATATTAGCGAAAAATTACCAACAACTGCACAGAAACATAAGAGGAGGGAGCATTGATTTGGCTGTGTGAAGGGCATCATAGTCTTGGCATAGCCAAAATTAACTATGCGCCACTATGTTTTTTTTTATGTATCTAGCAGATCATTTGCACACATTAAAATCTTGAGCTAGACGATTTCCATGCACTTTTAAGCACTTTAACTAAAGTAGCCAACGGTATGGTGTTTTTATACGTTTGTGACATTTTGTTTTTAAAACTTTTAACTGAATGCTCACTTTTCACCTTAAAATTTTATCATCAACACATTTTTGGTAGCTAATCAAACTTAACCTAACTAACTAAGCAAAAGCCGCAGAGCAATAGCTTTGTAATTAAAAAAAAAAAAAAATCAATGAGTGTTCGAATTCATGGGCGATGTGTTAACACCTGTTTGTTGGTGTGTTTATAACTGTATTGTTGCTATGAGCACGTTTTCTTAAACAAAAATAATATTTTATTGAATTTGGGTTTGCATTTTGAATTTGGGTTCATCAAACGTCATTCTCTAATTAAAAAAGTCCGCTGTTGTGTATGTGTGTATCTGTAAGTGTGTATGTGTGTGTATTTACAAACGAAACAATACAGAATTGCACTAGAAGAATGATCGAAGGGAAATATCGACTAAACATCGTGCTCTTCCCATCTTAACTTTGTTGAAACTTGAAACACTTTTTCTATACATAGGCTGGGGTGTTTCAAAGTTGCAAGAAATTTTCTATGTAAGTTGTTGTTGCGGGACGTTTCAAGTTTGAAACGTAAACGATTAAACGAGCTGTTGAACACCCTCATTGAAATTTAGTTTTATGAAATATCTTTTAAAAAAAATAAAAAACAAGTAAGCAGGCTCTAGTCGGGAGGACTCGACTAGAAGATACCCTGAACCCAGTTGCAACAAACATATTAAATGTATATAAGACTTTGGTATACTGACTTAACTTCAATCGATTAAATTCAATATCTCCGGTGTTTCTTAACCGATTTGGACGAAACTTTTAGAAAAGTTCTATTGTTACCCAGAATAGTTATCCATAATTTGAAGCAAACTTGTTCTGCTCATGGTATATATTCGATCACGACAACAAACGAGCAAAAAGAGCTGGTCATCGCAGCTTCAAAGATACAATTTACAGTAGTTTGATTTCAGGAATAAATTAAGCATTGAGAAACCGTTTTTGAAAATTCTATCCGCAAACCCGTAAATTCAGAAAATCCATTATATTAGGTGTAGTAAAAAGAAATCCATTATTTTTGCATGAAATTAAAGGCTTTAAAAACCATAGTAATAATGATCCAATTTAGGTCAAATATGCGCCGTTTTGTTCGATAATTGGTTGCCATTTTGAAGGTAATTTCATATAGTTTATATCTCATAGAAGCCCTCGTTCCTATTAGCAAAAAATTGAGACAATCGATTTTCACAAGCCTCTCTTGAAGAGCATTGTTCACCAGCAAAATGGTTCGCCATGGAGAGGAAAAGATGATAATCACTTTGTGCCAGGTCCGGACTATAATGTCGGACTCGACGATGTCCATGATTTCATCGACATTTTCGATTGTTGGCCTTCCAGTGCGTGGTGCATCTTCGACATCGAAACTACCGGAACGGAATCGAATTGCGCGTGTTTGGATGTTACAGAATCAGGACCATAAACGCTATTCACATTTTCAGACGCCTGGCTTGCGGTTTCGCCCTTATCGAAAAAAACGGTATAATATAGCGTATTTTCTCTTTGCTAGTGTCCATCTTTGACGCGCGCTCAAGCAGAACTTAACCAACCAACCACAAAACTTTCAGAAAAGCTTTTTTAGTACAAAATGTCGTTTTTCTAACGCTATGTATATAGCGAAAACCGATCGGACTTATACAACGAGAGATACAGAAAAATAACACCAACTATTGAAAAATAATGGATTTCTTTTTACTACACTTAATATAAGCCTGAACCCATGTTGATTAAGCCTGTCCATTCGAATATATTAATGCGTCAATCTAAATTAACATAAATTTGGATTATAAGTTCTTCTAAACCATCAAATCAAGTTTGTTTTTATTTACCGATAGCTTATACTAACGTTAACCATATACAAATACTATCGATAACAATTAAATCTTGAACAATATAAATTTTAATTTCCAAAATGTTAAATTATGAAGCCTAAAATAGAATATAAAATATAATTTCAATCTACAAGAGAATGAAAACCAAGTAGTCGGACGCAACAAACTCCGGTAAACTCGGTACCTGTATTAAAGCCGGTAAACATAGGCTTTATTGCCAAGGTACGGATGCGGCAGGGGTGTACGCTGTCTCAAAGGTTTTCTGATGGAATTGGAGTCTATGGTAGAAGAAGTGGGAAGTGGCGCTGGGGATGGTACGCAAGGGCGTGGCATCCAAATTTTTTATGCAGATCTTTGTGGGATTTCAATTTCTATCTTTTCCTACCAAAATTGGAGATAAGCTCAACGTTTTTAATAAGTAGAGTATGGGGGCGATATGGGTGGGCGTGGCATACAAATCTTTGATGCATTTTTATGGGGGTCGTCAACACCTGTCATTGCACCAAATTTGCTGGCTCTAGCTCAAAAACTGTTGAAGTTATAGGCGTTTCTGATTTCAAACTGCTGGGGAGGAGTGGATGGGGGGGGGGGGAAACTGGGGTTAGAATAGGAATTTTTGATGCAATTTTTTGGGGAAAGCCAAAAGCTATCTTATTACCAAATTTGATAGGTCTAGCTGTAAGGATGTGCAAAATATGTGGATTTATCGATTTTGAGCTGTCGAATTGATTAGCCAGACCCCCAGTTATTGCACTTGTATCTTGACACTTTATCTTTCTCGGCCATAAATAAAGATATTTGGAATGTTTCAAGTCTCTATGTAGCTTGAAGGGTGTGGATAAAAGTTGCGTTCATACAGACGGGCAGACACCATGACGGACATCGCACAAAACCCATCGTTATCGAGTATAAAAAATTAAATATTTTGAAAATTATGACATACAATATGATATATTTTTGAAAGAAATGTACTCAAAATTACATATGTACAATATTTGAGTCTAATTATGAGCTGAGGACACAATTGCGGCTCACCGATTACACTATATGACCACCCATTCTACTACGTACAAGGTGTACATGAAGTGAACTGTGTCGCACGTAGATATGATAAACAAGTGGAAAAGTTGCAGTCGGACCCAACCGACTGCGGCATACACGATACCAGTATTAAAACCGGTAAAAATAGGCCTGATTCCAAAAAAGAAGAAGATGCTCTCCGATGCAGATAGGGATGCCACCAGCTATCTTCCTTCCAAATTTGGTGACCCTAGCTCAAAGCTCGATATGGGTGGGTGTGGCATCCAAATTTTTGATACGATTTTTGTGGAATGTCAATTGCTACCTTCATACTAAATTTGGTGACTATAGCTAAAAGTTTGTAAAATGTGGGGAAAGGGGGGCGGAATGGTTTGGCGTGGCTCCAAAACTTTGATGCAGTTTATTGGGGGTCGTTGCAAGCTATCTTCCTGCCAAATTTGGTGGCTCTAGCTCCACAACTCTGGAAGATACACGCATTCCCGTTTTTGACGAAGGGTTGGGGCGGATGGGGGCGGCTAGGGCAGTATTAGTGGGCGTGGCATCCAAACTTTTGATGCAGTTTTTGGGGGGTCATCATCACCTATCTTGGCACCAAATTTGGTTTATAGCTCCAAAACTGTGGGAGATATAGGCTTGTCTGATTCAAGAATGCGGTGGGGCTGAGGGCGGAATGGGTGGGCGTGGCCAGAAAACATATTTTAAAAACCAGAAGCCTTCGGAGATGCCAACTTTTTAAGTTCGACACGGTAAAATTGAAAATTTTTTGGGCGTTCTTTAAAGCTTTTTTTACCAATCATACCCAACTTTATATGCTTCCGACCATAAAATATTCCACCATGCATACTTTGACCAATTTAGACTTATTTATTGCAACTTCTTGCGTTTGAAAATTGTTGAGGTTTACTCTAAGTTTAGGGAAACTCTTAACATTATTAAAAACATACTCATTTGAAGAAATTGCAAAACTTGATGTTTGTTTTTTGGAATGTAAAAAAAAGTTGCTTAGTGATGCTTTTTCATTTTCGCAGCTATATATATATTTTGCAACTAACTCAATTATCGCCAAAAATAATCAAAAAACAAGTGGAAACGTTGCAGTCGGACGCAACCGACTGCGGTATACTCGATACCAGTATTAAAAATTTTGATGCCCATCCATGTGGGATGTCAATTGTTATCTTCATACCAAATTTGGTGACTCTAGCTCGAAGTTTGTATAAAGTGGGGAAAGGGGGGCTGGGGGCGGTATGGTTGGGCGTGGCATTCAAATTTTTGCGCAGATCTATGTGGGATGTCAATTGCTATCTTCATAGCGAATTTGTTGACTCTAGCTCGAAGTTTGTATAAAGTGGGGAAAGGGGGGCTGGGGGCGGTATGGTTGGGCGTGGCATCCAAATTTTTGCTGCAGATCCTTGTGGAATGTCAAATGCTACCTTCATACCAAATTTGGTGACTCTAGCTCAGTTTGTATAAAGTGGGGAAAGGGGGGCTGGGGGCGGTATGGTTGGGCGTGGCATCCAAATTTTTGCTGCAGATCTTTGTGGAATGTCAATTGCTATCTTCATACCAAATTTGGTGACTCTAGCTGAAAGTTTGTAAATGGTGGGGAAAGGGGGGCGGAATGGGTGGGCTTGGCTCCAAAACTTTGATGCAGATTTTTGAAAGTCACAGCCAGCTATCTTCGTACCAAATTTGGTGGCTCTAGCTCCACAACTCTGGAAGATACACGCATTCCCGTTTTTGACAAAGCGTTGGGGTGGATGGGGGCGGCTAGGGTAGGATCGGTGGGCGTGGCATCCAAACTTTTGATGCAGTTTTTAGGGGGTCATCATCACCTATCTTGGCACCAAATTTGGTGGCTCTAGCTCAAAAACTTTGGGAGATATAGCCGTTTCTGATTTCAAAATGCGGGGGGGCTGGGGGCGGAATGGGTGGGCGCGGCTCCAAAACTTTGATGCAGTTTTTTGGGGATCGCTACTAGCTATCTTCCCACCAAATTTGGAAGCTCTAGCTCCACAACTCTGGAAGATACACGCATTCCCGTTTTTGACGAAGCGTTGGGGTGGATGGGGGTAGCTAGGGCAGTGTCGGTGGGCGTGGCATCCAAACTTTTGATGCAGTTTTTAGGGGGTCATCAGCACCTATCTTGGCACCAAATTTGGTGGCTATAGCTCAAAAACTGAGGGAGATATATGCTTTTTTGACTTTAAAATTCGGGTGGGCTGGGGGCGGAATGGGGGGGCGTGGCTCCAAAATTATTGATGCAGTTTTTTGGGGGTTGCTAGTAGCTATCTTCTTACCAAATTCGGTAGTTCTAGCTGTAAGGATGTGCGAAATATGTGGATTTATCGGTTTTGAGTTATCGAATTTATCGATTTGCCAGCCCCCCAGTTATCGTAGAACCCCCATCTTGACACTTTAATTTACTATCCCATAGATAAAGAGAATTGGAAAGTTTCAAGTCTCTAGCTTGAAGGGTGTGGAAAAAACTTGCATACATACGGACGGACAGACGGACAGACACCATGACGGACATTGCACAAAACCAATACTAGTTACCTTCGGTATCGAGTATAATCATATATTTATCACCATCACATGAAGAATTTTTGTTGCTTCCTGATCCTTTATTATTTATTTTTTATACCCTTCACATGTGAAACAGGGTATATTGACTTTGTCATGAATCTGTAACGCCTTAAAGGAATGATGGGAGAAACCATAAACTACATTTATATCAAAATGATCAGGACGAGCTCAGGAATTGATTTCCGTCCGTCCGTCCGTCCGTCTGTCTGTTTCAACACGATTTCCGGCCAAACTGCTGAACCGATCTTGATGAAACTTTCACAGATTGCTTAGATCATGTCGGGTTTGTTCACTATGAAATTTCATCCCGATCGAGCATTCTACGACATAGCCACCATACAAATTTACTATATCAACACGATTTCCGGCCAAACTTGCTTAGATCATGTCGGGTTTGTTCACTATGAAATTTCATTTCGATGGGAGCATTCTACGACCATACAAATTTACCATATCGTACTATCAACTGTTGTCTCTGTCGTGCACTTTCAAGTACCTACATGTCAAATTGTTGTTGTTGTCGCACACGAACAAGTAAATGACGCTCAAGTGTAAAAATATTAGCGAAAAATTACCAACAACTGCACAGAAACATAAGAGGAGGGAGCATTGATTTGGCTGTGTGAAGGGCATCATAGTCTTGGCATAGCCAAAATTAACTATGCGCCTCTATGTTTTTTTTATGTATCAAGCAGATCATTTGCACACATTAAAATCTTGAGCTAGACGATTTCCATGCACTTTTAAGCACTTTAACTAAAGTGGCCAACGGTATGGTGTTTTTATACGTTTGTGACATTTTGTTTTTAAAACTTTTAACTGAATGCTCACTTTTCACCTTAAAATTTTATCAACACATTTTTGGTAGCTAATCAAACTTAACCTAACTAACTAAGCAAAAGCCGCAGAGCAATAGCTTTGTAATTAAAAAAAAAAAAATCAATGAGTGTTCGAATTCAAGGGCGATGTGTTAACACCTGTTTGTTGGTGTGTTTGTAACTGTATTGTTGCTATGAGCACGTTTTCTTAAACAAAAATAATATTTTATTGAATTTGGGTTTGCATTTTGAATTTGGGTTCATCAAACGTCATTCTCTAATTAAAAAAGTCCGCTGTTGTGTATGTGTGTATCTGTAAGTGTGTATGTGTGTGTATTTACAAACGAAACAATACAGAATTGCACTAGAAGAATGATCGAAGGGAAATATCGACTAAACATCGTGCTCTTCCCATCTTAACTTTGTTGAAACTTGAAACACTTTTTCTATACATAGGCTGGGGTGTTTCAAAGTTGCAAGAAATTTTCTATGTAAGTTGTTGTTGCGGGACGCTTCAAGTTTGAAACGTAAACGATTAAACGAGCTGTTGAACACCCTCATTGAAATTTAGTTTTATGAAATATCTTTTAAAAAAAATAAAAAACAAGTAAGCAGGCTCTAGTCGGGAGGACTCGACTAGAAGATACCCTGAACCCAGTTGCAACAAACATATTAAATGTATATAAGACTTTGGTATACTGACTTAACTTCAATGGATTAAATTCAATATCTCCGGTGTTTCTTAATCGATTTGGACGAAACTTTTAGAAAAGTTCTATTGTTACCCAGAATAGTTATCCATAATTTGAAGCAAACTTGTTCTGCTCATGGTATATATTCGATCACGACAACAAACGAGCAAAAAGAGCTGGTCATCGCAGCTTCAAAGATACAATTTACAGTAGTTTGATTTCAGGAATAAATTAAGCATTGAGAAACCGTTTTTGAAAATTCTATCCGCAAACCCGTAAATTCAGAAAATCCATTATATTAGGTGTAGTAAAAAGAAATCCATTATTTTTGCATGAAATTAAAGGCTTTAAAAACCATAGTAATAATGATCCAATTTAGGTCAAATATGCGCCGTTTTGTTCGATAATTGGTTGCCATTTTGAAGGTAATTTCATATAGTTTATATCTCATAGAAGCCCTCGTTCCTATTAGCAAAAATTGAGACAATCGATTTTCACAAGCCTCTCTTTAAGAGCATTGTTCACCAGCAAAATGGTTCGCCATGGAGAGGAAAAGATGATAATCACTTTGTGCCAGGTCCGGACTATAATGTCGGACTCGACGATGTCCATGATTTCATCGACATTTTCGATTGTTGGCCTTCCAGTGCGTGGTGCATCTTCGACATCGAAACTACCGGAACGGAATCGAATTGCGCGTGTTTGGATGTTACAGAATCAGGACCATAAACGCTATTCACATTTCAGACGCCTGGCTTGCGGTTTCGCCCTTATCGAAAAAAACGGTATAATATAGCGTATTTTCTCTTTGCTAGTGTCCATCTTTGACGCGCGCTCAAGCAGAACTTAACCAACCAACCACAAAACTTTCAGAAAAGCTTTTTTAGTACAAAATGTCGTTTTTCTAACGCTATGTATATAGCGAAAACCGATCGGACTTATACAACGAGAGATACAGAAAAATAACACCAACTATTGAAAAATAATGGATTTCTTTTTACTACACTTAATATAAGCCTGAACCCATGTTGATTAAGCCTGTCCATTCGAATATATTAATGCGTCAATCTAAATTAACATAAATTTGGATTATAAGTTCTTCTAAACCATCAAATCAAGTTTGTTTTTATTTACCGATAGCTTATACTAACGTTAACCATATACAAATACTATCGATAACAATTAAATCTTGAACAATATAAATTTTAATTTCCAAAATGTTAAATTATGAAGCCTAAAATAGAATATAAAATATAATTTCAATCTACAAGAGAATGAAAACCAAGTAGTCGGACGCAACAAACTTCGGTAAACTCGGTACCTGTATTAAAGCCGGTAAACATAGGCTTTATTGCCAAGGTACGGATGCGGCAGGGGTGTACGCTGTCTCAAAGGTTTTCTGATGGAATTGGAGTCTATGGTAGAAGAAGTGGGAAGTGGCGCTGGGGATGGTACGCAAGGGCGTGGCATCCAAATTTTTATGCAGATCTTTGTGGGATTTCAATTTCTATCTTTTCCTACCAAAATTGGAGATAAGCTCAAAGTTTTTAATAAGTAGAGTATGGGGGCGATATGGGTGGGCGTGGCATACAAATCTTTGATGCATTTTTATGGGGGTCGTCAACACCTGTCATTGCACCAAATTTGCTGGCTCTAGCTCAAAAACTGTTGAAGTTATAGGCGTTTCTGATTTCAAACTGCTGGGGAGGAGTGGATGGGGGGGGGGGGGGAAACTGGGGTTAGAATAGGAATTTTTGATGCAATTTTTTGGGGAAAGCCAAAAGCTATCTTATTACCAAATTTGATAGGTCTAGCTGTAAGGATGTGCAAAATATGTGGATTTATCGATTTTGAGCTGTCGAATTGATTAGCCAGACCCCCAGTTATTGCACTTGTATCTTGACACTTTATCTTTCTCGGCCATAAATAAAGATATTTAGAATGTTTCAAGTCTCTATGTAGCTTGAAGGGTGTGGATAAAAGTTGCGTTCATACAGACGGGCAGACACCATGACGGACATCGCACAAAACCCATCGTTATCGAGTATAAAAAATTAAATATTTTGAAAATTATGACATACAATATGATATATTTTTGAAAGAAATGTACTCATAATTACATATGTACAATATTTGAGTCTAATTATGAGCTGAGGACACAATTGCGGCTCACCGATTACACTATATGACCACCCATTCACTTAGGCACCCTAATAGAAACTACGTACAAGGTGTACATGAAGTGAACTGTGTCGCACGTAGATATGATAAACAAGTGGAAAAGTTGCAGTCGGACCCAACCGACTGCGGCATACACGATACCAGTATTAAAACCGGTAAAAATAGGCCTGATTCCAAAAAAGAAGAAGATGCTCTCCGATGCAGATAGGGATGCCACCAGCTATCTTCCTTCCAAATTTGGTGACCCTAGCTCAAAGCTCGATATGGGTGGGTGTGGCATCCAAATTTTTGATACGATTTTTGTGGAATGTCAATTGCTACCTTCATACTAAATTTGGTGACTCTAGCTAAAAGTTTTGTAAAATGTGGGGAAAGGGGGGCGGAATGGTTTGGCGTGGCTCCAAAACTTTGATGCAGTTTATTGGGGGTCGTTGCAAGCTATCTTCCTGCCAAATTTGGTGGCTCTAGCTCCACAACTCTGGAAGATACACGCATTCCCGTTTTTGACGAAGGGTTGGGGCGGATGGGGGCGGCTAGGGCAGTATTAGTGGGCGTGGCATCCAAACTTTTGATGCAGTTTTTGGGGGGTCATCATCACCTATCTTGGCACCAAATTTGGTTTATAGCTCCAAAACTGTGGGAGATATAGGCTTGTCTGATTCAAGAATGCGGTGGGGCTGAGGGCGGAATGGGTGGGCGTGGGCAGAAAACATATTTTAAAAACCAGAAGCCTTCGGAGATGCCAACTTTTTAAGTTCGACACGGTAAAATTGAAAATTTTTTGGGCCTTCTTTAAAGCTTTTTTACCAATCATACCGACCTTATATGCTTCCGACCATAAAATATTCCACCATGCATACTTTGACCAATTTAGACTTATTTTTTGCAACTTCTTGCGTTTGAAAATTGTTGAGGTTTACTCTAAGTTTAGGGAAACTCTTAACATTATTAAAAACATACTCATTTGAAGAAATTGCAAAACTTGATGTTTGTTTTTTGGAATGTAAAAAAGAGTTGCTTAGTGATGCTTTTTCATTTTCGCAGCTATATATATATTTTGCAACTAACTCAATTATCGCCAAAAATAATCAAAAAATCATATATTTATCACCATCACATGAAGAATTTTTGTTGCTTCCTGATCCTTTATTATTTATTTTTTATACCCTTCACATGTGAAACAGGGTATATTGACTTTGTCATGAATCTGTAACGCCTTAAAGGAATGATGGGAGAAACCATAAACTACATTTATATCAAAATGATCAGGACGAGCTCAGGAATTGATTTCCGTCCGTCCGTCCGTCCGTCCGTCTGTCTGTTTCAACACGATTTCCGGCCAAACTGCTGAACCGATCTTGATGAAACTTTCACAGATTGCTTAGATCATGTCGGGTTTGTTCACTATGAAATTTCATCCCGATCGAGCATTCTACGACATAGCCACCATACAAATTTACTATATCAACACGATTTCCGGCCAAACTTGCTTAGATCATGTCGGGTTTGTTCACTATGAAATTTCATTTCGATGGGAGCATTCTACGACCATACAAATTTACCATATCGTACTATCAACTGTTGTCTCTGTCGTGCACTTTCAAGTACCTACATGTCAAATTGTTGTTGTTGTCGCACACGAACAAGTAAATGACGCTCAAGTGTAAAAATATTAGCGAAAAATTACCAACAACTGCACAGAAACATAAGAGGAGGGAGCATTGATTTGGCTGTGTGAAGGGCATCATAGTCTTGGCATAGCCAAAATTAACTATGCGCCTCTATGTTTTTTTTATGTATCAAGCAGATCATTTGCACACATTAAAATCTTGAGCTAGACGATTTCCATGCACTTTTAAGCACTTTAACTAAAGTAGCCAACGGTATGGTGTTTTTATACGTTTGTGACATTTTGTTTTTAAAACTTTTAACTGAATGCTCACTTTTCACCTTAAAATTTTATCAACACATTTTTGGTAGCTAATCAAACTTAACCTAACTAACTAAGCAAAAGCCGCAGAGCAATAGCTTTGTAATTAAAAAAAAAAAAAATCAATGAGTGTTCGAATTCAAGGGCGATGTGTTAACACCTGTTTGTTGGTGTGTTTGTAACTGTATTGTTGCTATGAGCACGTTTTCTTAAACAAAAATAATATTTTATTGAATTTGGGTTTGCATTTTGAATTTGGGTTCATCAAACGTCATTCTCTAATTAAAAAAGTCCGCTGTTGTGTATGTGTGTATCTGTAAGTGTGTATGTGTGTGTATTTACAAACGAAACAATACAGAATTGCACTAGAAGAATGATCGAAGGGAAATATCGACTAAACATCGTGCTCTTCCCATCTTAACTTTGTTGAAACTTGAAACACTTTTTCTATACATAGGCTGGGGTGTTTCAAAGTTGCAAGAAATTTTCTATGTAAGTTGTTGTTGCGGGACGCTTCAAGTTTGAAACGTAAACGATTAAACGAGCTGTTGAACACCCTCATTGAAATTTAGTTTTATGAAATATCTTTTAAAAAAAATAAAAAACAAGTAAGCAGGCTCTAGTCGGGAGGACTCGACTAGAAGATACCCTGAACCCAGTTGCAACAAACATATTAAATGTATATAAGACTTTGGTATACTGACTTAACTTCAATCGATTAAATTCAATATCTCCGGTGTTTCTTAACCGATTTGGACGAAACTTTTAGAAAAGTTCTATTGTTACCCAGAATAGTTATCCATAATTTGAAGCAAACTTGTTCTGCTCATGGTATATATTCGATCACGACAACAAACGAGCAAAAAGAGCTGGTCATCGCAGCTTCAAAGATACAATTTACAGTAGTTTGATTTCAGGAATAAATTAAGCATTGAGAAACCGTTTTTGAAAATTCTATCCGCAAACCCGTAAATTCAGAAAATCCATTATATTAGGTGTAGTAAAAAGAAATCCATTATTTTTGCATGAAATTAAAGGCTTTAAAAACCATAGTAATAATGATCCAATTTAGGTCAAATATGCGCCGTTTTGTTCGATAATTGGTTGCCATTTTGAAGGTAATTTCATATAGTTTATATCTCATAGAAGCCCTCGTTCCTATTAGCAAAAAATTGAGACAATCGATTTTCACAAGCCTCTCTTGAAGAGCATTGTTCACCAGCAAAATGGTTCGCCATGGAGAGGAAAAGATGATAATCACTTTGTGCCAGGTCCGGACTATAATGTCGGATTCGACAATGTCCATGATTTCATCGACATTTTCGATTGTTGGCCTTCCAGTGCGTGGTGCATCTTCGACATCGAAACTACCGGAACGGAATCGAATTGCGCGTGTTTGGCTGTTACAGAATCAGGACCATAAACGCTATTCACATTTTCAGCCGCCTGGCTTGTGGTTTCGCCCTTATCGAAAAAAACGGTATAATATAGCGTATTTTCTCTTTGCTAGTGTCCATCTTTGACGCGCGCTCAAGCAGAACTTAACCAACCAACCACAAAACTTTCAGAAAAGCTTTTTTAGTACAAAATGTCGTTTTTCTAACGCTTTGTATATAGCGAAAACCGATCGGACTTATACAACGAGAGATACATAAAAATAACACCAACTATTGAAAAATAATGGATTTCTTTTTACTACACTTAATATAAGCCTGAACCCATGTTGATTAAGCCTGTCCATTCGAATATATTAATGCGTCAATCTAAATTAACATAAATTTGGATTATAAGTTCTTCTAAACCATCAATCAAGTTGTTTTTATTACCGATAGCTTATACTAACGTTAACCATATACAAATACTATCGATAACAATTAAATCTTGAACAATATAAATTTTAATTTCCAAAATGTTAAATTATGAAGCCTAAAATAGAATACAAAATATAATTTCAATCTACAAGAGAATGAAAACCAAGTAGTCGGACGCAACAAACTCCGGTAAACTCGGTACCTGTATTAAAGCCGGTAAACATAGGCTTTATTGCCAAGGTACGGATGCGGCAGGGGTGTACGCTGTCTCAAAGGTTTTCTGATGGAATTGGAGTCTATGGTAGAAGAAGTGGGAAGTGGCGCTGGGGATGGTACGCAAGGGCGTGGCATCCAAATTTTTTATGCAGATCTTTGTGGGATTTCAATTTCTATCTTTTCCTACCAAAATTGGAGATAAGCTCAAAGTTTTTAATAAGTGGAGTATGGGGGCGATATGGGTGGGCGTACATACAAATCTTTGATGCATTTTTATGGGGGTCGTCAACACCTGTCATTGCACCAAATTTGCTGGCTCTAGCTCAAAAACTGTTGAAGTTATAGGCGTTTCTGATTTCAAACTGCTGGGGAGGAGTGGATGGGGGGGGGGGGGGGGAACTGGGGTTAGAATAGGAATTTTTGATGCAGTTTTTTGGGGAAAGCCAAAAGCTATCTTATCACCAAATTTGATAGGTCTAGCTGTAAGGATGTGCCAAATATGTGGATTTATCGATTTTGAGCTGTCGAATTGATTAGCCAGACCCCCAGTTATTGCACTTGTATCTTGACACTTTATCTTTCTCGGCCATAAATAAAGATATTTGGAATGTTTCAAGTCTCTATGTAGCTTGAAGGGTGTGGATAAAAGTTGCGTTCATACAGACGGGCAGACACCATGACGGACATCGCACAAAACCCATCGTTATCGAGTATAAAAAATTAAATATTTTGAAAATTATGACATACAATATGATATATTTTTGAAAGAAATGTACTCAAAATTACATATGTACAATATTTGAGTCTAATTATGAGCTGAGGACACAATTGCGGCTCACCGATTACACTATATGACCACCCATTCACTTAGGCACCCTAATAGAAACTACGTACAAGGTGTACATGAAGTGAACTGTGTCGCACGTAGATATGATAAACAAGTGGAAAAGTTGCAGTCGGACCCAACCGACTGCGGCATACACGATACCAGTATTAAAACCGGTAAAAATAGGCCTGATTCCAAAAAAGAAGAAGATGCTCTCCGATGCAGATAGGGATGCCACCAGCTATCTTCCTTCCAAATTTGGTGACCCTAGCTCAAAGCTCGATATGGGTGGGTGTGGCATCCAAATTTTTGATACGATTTTTGTGAAATGGCAATTGCTATCTTCATAAAACATATGGTGACTCCAGCTCAAATTTTTTAAAATGTGGAGAAAGGGGGGCTGGGGGCAGTTTAGGTGGGCGTGGCATCCAAATTTTTGATGCAGATCTTTGTTGAATGTCAATTGCTATCTGCATACCAAATTTGGTGACTCTAGCTAGAGGTTTGTAAAAGGCCGTTCATTATACGAATATATGTGAAGGCAAAGCACAAAAACCAGAGGCAATTTTGTTTTATAATAAAAACAAAGCCGGCGTCGATTGCATGGATCAAATGGCCACACATTTTACCACAAAACGATCAACCATGCGATGGACTTTGACATTCTTTTACAACATTTTGGATGTTATGGCATTGGCTGCTTATATCATTTGTAAGGAAAAAGATTTGATCAACAGGCATGATGCTCGTCGCACTTTTTTGAACACACTAGCCAAAACATTGATTGTTCCAAACAGTGAAAACCGTATGAACAATCCAAAAGTCAGTTCTCAGTTTTCAACTCGAATTGCTATTGAATCGTTCTTCGTAAAACCAATAAACATCTCAACCATGCCTCGAAGTGGCCCTGACACATTTACAAGCAGGAGAAACTGTCAACTTTGTTCACAAGGAAGCGATAAGCTGCGACTAAAAACTCGTTATTTTTGTTCAGTCTGCTCAAATTCAGTTTGTCAACATTCAAAAATCAATTATACATGCTTTGCATGCATTCCATAGAGCCCATTTGTTCAAACAGTATTGATTTGCTTCATAATAAAATGAGAAAAAAGGTTAACAAAAACTCATATTTTTTTTCGTTCCAAAGTTTTTTGTAAATTTTTATACTCGAAACCGAAGGTAAAGAGTATATTGGGTTTGTGCAATGTCCGTCATGGTGTCCGTCCGTCTGTCCGTCTGTATGTTCGCAACTTTTTTCCACACCCTTCAAGCTAGAGACTTGAAACTTTCCAATTCTCTTTATCTATGGGATAGTAAATTAAAGTGTCAAGATGGGGGTTCTACGATAACTGGGTGGCTGGCAAATCGATAAATTCGATAACTCAAAACAGATAAATCCTCATATTTCGCACATCCTTACAGCTAGAACTACGAAATTTGGTGGGCAGATAGCTACTAGCAACCCCCAAAAACTGCATAAAAATTTTGGAGCCACGCCCACCCATTCCGCCCCCAGCCCCCCGCAATTTAAAGTCGAAAAAGCTTATATCTCCCACAGTTTTGGAGCTATAGCCACCAAATTTGGTGCCAAGATAGGTGATGATGACCCCCCAAAAACTGCATCAAAAGTTTGGATGCCACGCCCACCAATACTGCCCTAGCCGCCCCCATCCGCCCCAACCCTTCGTCAAAAACGGGAATGCGTGTATCTTCCAGAGTTGTGGAGCTAGAGCCACCAAATTTGGCAGGAAGGTAGCTGGCAACGACCCCCAAAAAACTGCATCAAAGTTTTGGAGCCACGCCCACCCATTTCGCCCCCCTTTCCCCACATTTTACAAGCTTCGAGCTAGAGTCACCAAATTTGGTATGAAGATAGCAATTGGTATTTCACATAGATCTGCACCAACAATTTTGATGCCACGCCTACCCATACCTTCCCCACCACCCTTTCCACACTTTTCACAATCTTTGAGCTAGAGTCACCAAATTTGAAAGGAAGATATCTGGTGGCATCCCCATCTGCATCGGAGAATCAGGCAGCGTAAACCCCGCCGCATCCGCACCCCTTTGAAATCAGGCCTCTTTTTATTGGTTTTAATACTGGTAACGAGTATACCAGTTTTCGTTCAACTCTGTGAACAAAATGAACGCATTCAACGCAGATATATCTATCATATTGCAAAATACTGCGACAGGCCATCTGTTTACTTTTCGTTTGCAGCGATTAGTGCACTAATCTACCATTTCATCCATAATTTATAATTTCCGGTTTTTTTTAACGTCTTTCTCTTCTATTTGTGAAGATAGATGCATTGTGCTGAGCAACGAATGAAACGAAGTCTCTTCACTGCCGAGTTCAGCACGTAATCAAACACAATTTGAGAATAGTACAGTGGTTTGTTCTTTATGTCCAGTACCAGAGGTGGCAGCTCCTTTCTGTTTTTACGAATATATATATTATTATATTTTTGCCAGTAATATAGCACAATTTGAGTTGAAATGCCCATTTATCAAAAATTGCTCGAACTGGAGCGAATTCGTCTCGAAAACGGAAGTTTGCTCTCTCTCCCCGATCTTCGAACCGCAAACACAAAGTGATCTGCTTATAACGCTTGAGCGACATTGTTGCTCTTTTGATTCCACAGCTCAGTGATGCATTCAACTTGCGACCAATACACTCCTGCAAGCAGCAAAACTCCATAATATGCTCGCGTTGCGCAGATGTCGACATTCTTCCATTCACTTCCACATTTCCGTATGCCGTACAAATTGGTCCTGTTGACAATGGTCTGCTCCATGGGTTCGAGATATAAGAGCATTGCTGTTAGCTTATCAACACAGCGTGATATTGCGAACACCGTGGCACCTGACAACGGAAACAAGATGAATAACAAATACCCTGTTGAATACTAAGTTTGCGACGCAAATTGACACGCCAGGGACTCTTTTGTAACTTTTTCATTTGCAACGAAAATAACAATGGAAATATATTTATACTATGATTTTCGGAAAGTTCGTCAAAATCCGTTCAGTGAGGCAAAATTTTATTCACATTTGATAAGTAGCAATGCTGTTAAAGCATTTTGAATTTCTAAATTGTGTCAAATTGACAAGGACTGCAACAAAGCAACAAAATGTCCTAAGTATTCATGAGACAGCGCAAAAAGTTGCTTATATACCAGAAAACATATTTTAAAAACCAGAAGCCTTCGGAGATGCCAACTTTTTAAGTTCGACACGGTAAAATTGAAAATTTTTTGGGCCTTCTTTAAAGCTTTTTTTACCAATCATAGCGACCTACCTTATATGCTTCCGACCATAAAATATTCCACCATGCATGCTTTGACCAATTTAGACTTATTTTTTGCAACTTCTTGCGTTTGAAAATTGTTGAGGTTTACTCTAAGTTTAGGGAAACTCTTAACATTATTAAAAACATACTCATTTGAAGAAATTGCAAAACTTGATGTTTGTTTTTTGGAATGTAACATACACATAATAAACAAAACACAGACGCATACTTTTCACAAACTAAAAGACATACTTAAGGAACAAGACCTGGACAAATTGGAATCCAAACAGAAACTGGCCTATCAACGACTAAGAACGGACACAGATGAGAATACGAATAAAAAACTGGAAAAAGCTAAAATACAAGTACAGGAAAAACTAAACATTAAATTAAATGAGGAATGGTTCATAAACCAAACGGACGTATATTTTCCTAGAGAAAACAAATGGCTGCTCTCACTCGGACCTAAATTTGCGTTACCGGTAATAAAGAAGAACGTATCACCAATACACGTAATAGCAGATTTAGAACAAGGGATACAAACTATCAAAGAAGAAAAACTGAAGGATGCTGCGAGGGGAAAGCTTACAGGTGCTATACATAATTTCAAACACAACAGAAGACCAGACCAAAAAGAAAAAGTTATCCTAACAATAGCAAAAAATACTGAGAATTTAATTAAGGAACATAAGGACAAAATAGTGATAACACAGGCAGATAAAGGGAACAAAACTGTAGTGATGTATAAAAAAGACTATCATAACAAAATGGAAAGCCTATTGGAGGATAAATCTACATACAAAACAGTGAGAAAGGATCCAACACAACTACTAATAAGGAAAAACAACACTATCGTAAATGACCTGTACAAACAAAACTATATAGATTACAAATTAAAAGCGACACTAACTGTTCAAGTGGGCACGCTCCCAGATTATACGGATTACCTAAAATACATAAAAAAGACACACCCCTAAGACCAATAGCATCATCGACGAACGTACCATGTTACAAATTGGCAAAACATATAGGCAACATTTTAAATAATATAACTTCAAAACAATACAATATATTGAACGCGGTACAATTAAAAGGAAAACTCAAAAACGAAAAAATTGAAAATGATGATAGACTCGTATCGTTCGACGTGGTATCATTATTTACAAATATACCCATAAGCACAGCAATACAAACCATAATGGGTAGATGGACGGAGATTACAGAACATACACAGATACCAAGGAAAAAGTTTAAGGAAATACTTGACTTTATTTTAATCGATAACAACTACCTGACATACAACAACAAAACTTACCACCAGATTTTTGGTATGCCCATGGGCAACCCCATCTCCCCCACCATAGCGAACATTGTACTAGACAAGATATTAGACAACGCAATACAGGACTTAGCCAAAAATAACATACACATCAAACATATATACAAGTACGTAGATGACATCATATGCATATTAAAAGAAAAGGATGCACAACACATACTTGACACACTCAATAAGCAACACATAAGAATACAATTTACAATGGAAAAGGAACTGAACAACAAAATTGCTTATCTTGACATGGAATTAACAAGAAATAGGAAAAACATCGGATTCAAATGGTATACCAAGACGATCGCATCAAATAGGATTATGAGTTTCCACTCACACCAGCCAATGAACCAAAAAATAAACACTGCAAAAAACATGGTCAGAAAAGCATACACACTGAGCGACGAACAACACAGGCCCGAAATATATATAAAATTAAAATCTATATTATTAAAGAACAGCTACCCGGAACGATTAGTGGACAACATAATACTAGAAATCACAAACGAAAACAACAAAATCTTAAAAGAACAAAACGACAATTCGAACGAAGAAAAAATTAACCAATACGTAAGCATACCATATATAGAACATTTAACTAATAAACAAACACTCGCGAAAATTATGCCAGCTTATGCTACCAAACACCTAACATATGCATATAAAGCGCACAAAAATACACGTAGGTTGTTTACGAATACGAAAGACAAGATCGACAAGGAACAACAACAAAACGTCATTTACCAAATCAGCTGCATGGGAAGAGAGGGAGAGCGATGTAACGGTGTCTATATCGGGACAACCAAGAGAGCGTTTGGAGCGAGACTCAACGAACACCGGGGGGATGCGAGAAAGGGAAAAATGACCACAGCTCTTGACCACAGCACACAACAACAACAGGTCACACAGCTGACTTCGAAAACGCTAAACTGTTGGACATTGAACGGAGAGAGAGAACGAGACTGACGTTAGAAAGCTTACGAATACAACAAAGCAGCATGAACGCTGTGAACCACAAAGAAGACTTAGAACAGACAAACAACATTTATTCGACAGTAATAACAGATGACTGCAGCAGCAAACATGCAAAACGGACAAAAACGACCAACGTCAATAGAAAGTAGTGCAATTTTAAATTTATTTTTAATTTAAATGTGATGACAATGCTGTAAGGTTTTTAGTGAAAAAGATGTATGTATGTATTCATAAGTGGTTGTTTGTAATATTTGTTTTTGTATTTTAATTATAAAAACACAAAATGTTATGCAGGCTCCCTGAAGAAGGCTTAATATAAGCCGAAACGACGTAGGAGAAAATTGATGGGGAAATAAACAAAAAACACCATTAAAAAACAACACGTAAAAAAAAGTTGCTTAGTGATGCTTTTTCATTTTCGCAGCTATATATATATTTTGCAACTAACTCAATTATCGCCAAAAATAATCAAAAAATCATATATTTATCACCATCACATGAAGAATTTTTGTTGCTTCCTGATCCTTTATTATTTATTTTTTATACCCTTCACATGTGAAACAGGGTATATTGACTTTGTCATGAATCTGTAACGCCTTAAAGGAATGATGGGAGAAACCATAAACTACATTTATATCAAAATGATCAGGACGAGCTCAGGAATTGATTTCCGTCCGTCCGTCCGTCCGTCCGTCTGTCTGTTTCAACACGATTTCCGGCCAAACTGCTGAACCGATCTTGATGAAACTTTCACAGATTGCTTAGATCATGTCGGGTTTGTTCACTATGAAATTTCATCCCGATCGAGCATTCTACGACATAGCCACCATACAAATTTACTATATCAACACGATTTCCGGCCAAACTTGCTTAGATCATGTCGGGTTTGTTCACTATGAAATTTCATTTCGATGGGAGCATTCTACGACATAGCCACCATACAAATTTACCATATCGTACTATCAACTGTTGTCTCTGTCGTGCACTTTCAAGTACCTACATGTCAAATTGTTGTTGTTGTCGCACACGAACAAGTAAATGACGCTCAAGTGTAAAAATATTAGCGAAAAATTACCAACAACTGCACAGAAACATAAGAGGAGGGAGCATTGATTTGGCTGTGTGAAGGGCATCATAGTCTTGGCATAGCCAAAATTAACTATGCGCCACTATGTTTTTTTTATGTATCTAGCAGATCATTTGCACACATTAAAATCTTGAGCTAGACGATTTCCATGCACTTTTAAGCACTTTAACTAAAGTAGCCAACGGTATGGTGTTTTTATACGTTTGTGACATTTTGTTTTTAAAACTTTTAAATGAATGCTCAATTTTCACCTTAAAATTTTATCTTCAACACATTTTTGGTAGCTAATCAAACTTAACCTAACTAACTAAGCAAAAGCCGCAGAGCAATAGCTTTGTAATTAAAAAAAAAAAAAAATCAATGAGTGTTCGAATTCATGGGCGATGTGTTAACACCTGTTTGTTGGTGTGTTTGTAACTGTATTGTTGCTATGAGCACGTTTTCTTAAACAAAAATAATATTTTATTGAATTTGGGTTTGCATTTTGAATTTGGGTTCATCAAACGTCATTCTCTAATTAAAAAAGTCCGCTGTTGTGTATGTGTGTATCTGTAAGTGTGTATGTGTGTGTATTTACAAACGAAACAATACAGAATTGCACTAGAAGAATGATCGAAGGCAAATATCGACTAAACATCGTGCTCTTCCCATCTTAACTTTGTTGAAACTTGAAACACTTTTTGTATGCATAGGCTAGGGTGTTTCAAAGTTGCAAGAAATTTTCTATGTAAGTTGTTGTTGCGGGACGTTTCAAGTTTGAAACGTAAACGATTAAACGAGCTGTTGAACACCCTCATTGAAATTTAGTTTTATGAAATATCTTTTAAAAAAAATAAAAAACAAGTAAGCAGGCTCTAATCGGGAGGACTCGACTAAAAGATACCCTGAACCCAGTTGCAACAAACATATGAAATGTATATAAGACTTTGGTATACCGACTTAACTTCAATCGATTAAATTCAATATCTCCGGTGTTTCTTAACCGATTTGGACGAAACTTTTAGAAAAGTTCTATCGTTACCCAGAATAGTTATCCATAATTTGAAGCAAACTTGTTCTGCTCATGGTATATATTCGATCACGACAACAAACGAGCAAAAAGAGCTGGTCATCGCAGCTTCAAAGATACAATTTACAGTAGTTTGATTTCAGGAATAAATTAAGCATTGAGAAACCGTTTTTGAAAATTCTATCCGCAAACCCGTAAATTCAGAAAATCCATTATATTAGGTGTAGTAAAAAGAAATCCATTATTTTTGCATGAAATTAAAGGCTTTAAAAACCATAGTAATAATGATCCAATTTAGGTCAAATATGCGCCGTTTTGTTCGATAATTGGTTGCCATTTTGAAGGTAATTTCATATAGTTTATATCTCATAGAAGCCCTCGTTCCTATTAGCAAAAAATTGAGACAATCGATTTTCACAAGCCTCTCTTGAAGAGCATTGTTCACCAGCAAAATGGTTCGCCATGGAGAGGAAAAGATGATAATCACTTTGTGCCAGGTCCGGACTATAATGTCGGACTCGACAATCATTCATCGACATTTTCGATTGTTGGCCTTCCAGTGCGTGGTGCATCTTCGACATCGAAACTACCGGAACGGAATCGAATTGCGCGTGTTTGGCTGTTACAGAATCAGGACCATAAACGCTATTCACATTTTCAGCCGCCTGGCTTGCGGTTTCGCCCTTATCGAAAAAAACGGTATAATATAGCGTATTTTCTCTTTGCTAGTGTCCATCTTTGACGCGCGCTCAAGCAGAACTTAACCAACCAACCACAAAACTTTCAGAAAAGCTTTTTTAGTACAAAATGTCGTTTTTCTAACGCTTTGTATATAGCGAAAACCGATCGGACTTATACAACGAGAGATACATAAAAATAACACCAACTATTGAAAAATAATGGATTTCTTTTTACTACACTTAATATAAGCCTGAACCCATGTTGATTAAGCCTGTCCATTCGAATATATTAATGCGTCAATCTAAATTAACATAAATTTGGATTATAAGTTAACCGTTAACGTTAACCATATACAAATACTATCGATAACAATTAAATCTTGAACAATATAAATTTTAATTTCCAAAATGTTAAATTATGAAGCCTAAAATAGAATATAAAATATAATTTCAATCTACAAGAGAATGAAAACCAAGTAGTCGGACGCAACAAACTCCGGTAAACTCGGTACCTGTATTAAAGCCGGTAAACATAGGCTTTATTGCCAAGGTACGGATGCGGCAGGGGTGTACGCTGTCTCAAAGGTTTTCTGATGGAATTGGAGTCTATGGTAGAAGAAGTGGGAAGTGGCGCTGGGGATGGTACGCAAGGGCGTGGCATCCAAATTTTTTATGCAGATCTTTGTGGGATTTCAATTTCTATCTTCCTACCAAATTTGGAGATAAGCTCGAAGTTTTTAATAGGTGGAGTATGGGGGCGATATGGGTGGGTGTGGCATACAAATCTTTGATGCATTTTTATGGGGGTCGTCAACACCTGTCATTGCACCAAATTTGCTGGCTCTAGCTCAAAAACTGTTGAAGTTATAGGCGTTTCTGATTTCAAACTGCTGGGGAGGAGTGGATGGGGGGGGGGGGGAACTGGGTTAGAATAGGAATTTTTGATGCAATTTTTTGGGGAAAGCCAAAAGCTATCTTATTACCAAATTTGATAGGTCTAGCTGTAAGGATGTGCCAAATATGTGGATTTATCGATTTTGAGCTGTCGAATTGATTAGCCAGACCGCCAGTTATTGCACTTGTATCTTGACACTTTATCTTTCTCGGCCATAAATAAAGATATTTGGAATGTTTCAAGTCTCTATGTAGCTTGAAGGGTGTGGATAAAAGTTGCGTTCATACAGACGGGCAGACACCATGACGGACATCGCACAAAACCCATCGTTATCGAGTATAAAAAATTAAATATTTTGAAAATTATGACATACAATATGATATATTTTTGAAAGAAATGTACTCAAAATTACATATGTACAATATTTGAGTCTAATTATGAGCAGAGGAAACAATTGCGGCTCACTGATTACACTATATGACCACCCATTCACTTAGGCACCCTAATAGAAACTACGTACAAGGTGTACATGAAGTGAACTGTAAACAAGTGGAAAAGTTGCAGTCGGACCCAACCGACTGCGGCATACACGATACCAGTATTAAAACCGGTAAAAATAGGCCTGATTCCAAAAAAGAAGAAGATGCTCTCCGATGCAGATAGGGATGCCACCAGCTATCTTCCTTCCAAATTTGGTGACCCTAGCTCAAAGCTCGATATGGGTGGGTGTGGCATCCAAATTTTTGATACGATTTTTGTGAAATGGCAATTGCTATCTTCATAAAACATATGGTGACTCTAGCTCGAAGTTTTTAAAATGTGGAGAAAGGGGGGCTGGGAGCAGTTTAGGTGGGCGTGGCATCCAAATTTGTAATGCAGATCTTTGTTGAATGTCAATTGCTATCTGCATACCAAATTTGGTGACTCTAGCTCGAGGTTTGTAAAAGGTGGGGAGAGGGGTGCTGGGGGCAGTATAGGTGGGTTTGGAATCAAAACTTTTGATGCAGATCTTTGTGAAATGTCAATTGCTATCTTTATATCAAATTTGGTGACTCTAGCTCGAAGTTTGTAATAGGTGGGGAAAGGGGGGCTGGGGGCAGTATGGGTGGGTGTGGCATCCAAATTTTTGATGCAGATCTTTGTGAAATGTCAATTGCTATCTGCATACCAAATTTGGTGACTCTAGCTCGAAATTTGTAAAAAGTGGGGAAAGGGGGTTGCGGCGAAATGGGTGGGCGTGACTCACACATTCACGCATTCCCGTTTTTGACGAAGCGTTGGGGTGGATGGGGCGGCTAGGGCAGTAATGCGAAATATGTGGATTTATCGGTTTTTTGAGCTATGGAATGTATCGATTTGCCAGCCCCCCAGTTATCGTAGAACCCTAATCTTGACACTTTGATGTACTTTTCTATAGATAAAGAGAATTGGAAAGTTTCAAGTCTCTAGCTTGAAGGGTGTGGAAAAAAGTTGCGTTCATACAGACGGACAGACACAATGACGGACATTGCACAAACTCAATATACTCTTTACCTTCGGTATCGAGTATAAAAATAAAAACTGGCAAGCGAGTCAATTTACTGTTTAATTCGAGCTGTTGTGCGCGAACCGTAAAGACCCCATGTACCAGAGCTATACCTGCGACTAAATCTGAGTCATCCATGCAAAGCGAGAACTCTGAGCCGTTGCTACCTTTTATATACAAACAGAAGTGTCTTCAGTTTGAATTTTTATATAAAAAAAATCACAAAAAAACAGAGCCCCAAATCAACACACAACATAAGCTAGTGGAATGAAAACATATTATATATTGTATTCAGCCGCTATGATATATATGGGGATAAATGACGTCCATACAACAAACACACAGACAAAAGTTGATCACACTTAACATGCCACGGGGCATGATGCAATCAACCAGGTGAACTCAAATTTGATGGCAATCGCTCAATAGTGAGAGCGGAGCGATATGCAAGTTCAAGCGATAAAGCGACAGCGAAGCGAGAGAGCAGTTTGAAATCGGCCTAATCGTTTTTTTTTTTATACCCTTCACAGGGTATATTGACTTTGTCATGAATCTGTAACGCCTTAAAGGAATGATGGGAGACTCCATAAACTATATATCAAAATGATCAGGACGAGCTCAGGAATTGATTTCCGTCCGTCCGTCCGTCCGTCTGTCTGTTTCAACACGATTTCCGGCCAAACTGCTGAACCGATCTTGGTGAAACTTTCACAGATTGCTTATATCATTTCGGGTTTTTACACTATGAAATTTGATCCCAATCGGAGCATTCTACGACATAGCCACCATATAAATTTACCATATCAACACGATTTCCGGCCAAACTGCTGAACCGATCTTGGTGAAACTTTCACAGATTGCTTAGATCATGTCGGGTTTTTACACTATGAAATTTCATCCCGATCGGAGCATTCTACGACATAGCCACCATACAAATTTACCATATCGTACTATCAACTGTTGTCTCTGTCGTGCACTTTCAAGTACCTACATGTCAAATTGTTGTTGTTGTCGCACACGAACAAGTAAATTACGCTCAAGTGTAAAAATATTAACGAAAAATTAACAACAACTGCACAGAAACATAAGAGGAGGGAGCATTGATTTCGCTGTGTGAAGGGCATCATAGTCTTGGCATAGCCAAAATTAACTAAGCGCCACTATGTTTTTTTTTTTTGCATTTTGAGCTTCATTCAATGTTTATTTTCAGTTCATGCATATTTGTACCCTCTTTACACATTTTTAGATCATAAATTACTGCATGTTAATTTCTTCGTGTTAATTTGTGACTGGACGTGAGACACAAAGCAATGAATTTAAACGTCATCTTCTCGCATTGCTCATATCGATATTTTATCGCTTCTCGCACGCACTTTGGCATCAGCCTAACAGTTATCAATTGCATTTGCACTCACATTATTAAGTGACAAAAGAGGAGAAAAATTAGCATTTCTTTTCGCATTCATAATCAGTTGGTACAAAGCTGTCACAAATTTACAAAATAAGTATAAAAACTCTTGAAATAAAACACATTTCTCTCGCGTATCACGTATATCATATACTATATCAGAGAATTCGTACGGACGGCAGGTATATCGGAGTATTTGCATACTAAGCTGAATGCTAAAAACTGTGTAAGATATGGGGATTCCCGATTTTCAAAGGCGGTGGTATTGGTGGGAGTGTCATAAAATTTTTTAATAAAGATCTTTATTGGAAGTCACCAGCTATTTTCGTGCCAAATTTGGTGGCTATGGCTCAAAAGCCGTGGAAATTACACGAATTCCAGTTTTTATGTTTTGGTAGAAAATACATTTTATGTTCAAGCGCGCCGGTATTTTTCGGCTGTCATTATCGTGTGGATGCTACGAAAATAAGCTAGATCACTGTCAAGCTTCATGAGTTGTATACCCTGTAGTCGCCATAGTATGCGATTCGGGTCCAGGAAATCAAAGACTTTGGAGAATAATGTTTGTCTCACAAAAGGTTACATATAGTATCTCTAAGTTTATAGCAACATAATAAGAAGCTTAATTTATTTTATTTACAGAATGACATGGTCAAAGCCAGCCAGTCGGACTCAACTGTTCGCGTTTTCTCTCTTAATAAACTGAGTGAGAAATCATTTCCTTGATTCCGGATAAAAGGCCAGAAAATGTTGAGCAGGTTATGAGATAGACAAGCTCATCGGACTAATCAGTTTCATATAAAAATAGCTACCCGTTGCACGGCGATGCTCAATCTCATTCTGCAAAAAATTGTAGCTCGTATTTTATTTACTGTTGTTATATGTAGATATAGAATTCTTTATTCATATTAATCAATATTAAATTCACTCCAACGCTTTCGGATACACAATATTTTTGATTACTCCATGTGGTGCGTAAATGAACAAATTAGTTGGTTATGTGAGATGCAAGAATTTTCCAGATTTGATCTACAGATTTGTAGTAATTGTCCTTGAGCTAAGTTGATGGTCATTGCGAAAAACGATTCGAATCGGAGACTAATCGCTTAAGGCCGTTGAATTTGCCATTCAAAATTGTCGCTTCAATCACATTACTCATCAACTTTTTTACTGTAAGTCTTGCCCCGTTACAAAGGCGCGGAGGATTAATGATGAAGATGATGATGCAGAATGATGGGCACTCCCATTTTCAGCTTCAATACATGTGGTGGTAATCCTGCCCAATGAGTTCAGAAATTCAGTCGGATAATTCACTGCTTCCTCTTGCTCCATAACTGTATCAATTGAGTTATATGTTGTAGCTTCGCCTGGTACATTAAATTATATATTCATGTTATTGTCTATAAGCCTGTCCTCAGAAGCCTGTACAGCGCCCGTACAGCAAAAACTTCATATAAAACAAGTGGAAACGTTGCAGTCGGACGCAACCGACTGCGGTATACTCGATACCAGTATTAAAAATTTTGATGCCCATCCATGTGGGATGTCAATTGCTATCTTCATACCAAATTTGGTGACTCTAGCTCGAAGTTTGTATAAAGTGGGAAAGGGGGGCTGGGGGCGGTATGGTTGGGCGTGGCATTCAAATTTTTGCGCAGATCTATGTGGGATGTCAATTGCTATCTTCATACCGAATTTGTTGACTCTAGCTCGAAGTTTGTATAAAGTGGGGAAAGGGGAGCTGGGGGCGGTATGGTTGGGCGTGGCATCCAAATTTTTGCTGCAGATCCTTGTGGAATGTCAAATGCTACCTTCATACCAAATTTGGTGACTCTAGCTCAAAGTTTGTATAAAGTGGGGAAAGGGGGGCTGGGGGCGGTATGGTTGGGCGTGGCATCCAAATTTTTGCTGCAGATCCTTGTGGAATGTCAAATGCTACCTTCATACCAAATTTGGTGACTCTAGCTCAAAGTTTGTATAAAGTGGGGAAAGGGGGGCTGGGGGCGGTATGGTTGGGCGTGGCATCCAAATTTTTGCTGCAGATCCTTGTGGAATGTCAAATGCTACCTTCATACCAAATTTGGTGACTCTAGCTCAAAGTTTGTATAAAGTGGGGAAAGGGGGGCTGGGAACGGTATGGTTGGGCGTGGCATCCAAATGTTTGCTGCAGATCTTTGTGGAATGTCAATTGCTATCTTCATACCAAATTTGGTGACTCTAGCTCGAAGTTTGTAAAAAGTGAGAAAAGGGGGGGGGGGGGCTGGGGGCGTTATGGGTAGGCATGGCATCCAAATTTTTGATGCAGATCTTTGTGGAATGTCAATTGCTATCTTCATACCAAATTTGGTGACTCTAGCTGAAAGTTTGTAAATGGTGGGGAAAGGGTGGCGGAATGGGTGGGCTTGGCTCCAAAACTTTGATGCAGATTTTGAGGGTCACTGCCAGCTATCTTCCTACCAAATTTGGTGGCTCTAGCTCCACAACTCTGGAAGATACACGCATTCCCGTTTTGACGAAGCGTTGGGGTGGATGGGGGCGGCTAGGGTAGGATCGGTGGCGTGGCATCCAAACTTTGATGTAGTTTTAGGGGTCATCACCTATCTGGCACCAATTGGTGCTCTAGCTCAAAACTTTGGGAGATATAGCCATTCTGATTCAAAATGCGGGGGGCTGGGGGCGGAATGGGTGGCGCGGCTCCAAACTTTGATGCAGTTTTTGGGGATCGCTATAGCTATCTTCCACAATTTGGAAGCTCTAGCTCCAAACTGGAAGATACACGCTTCCCGTTTTGACGAAGCGTGGGGGGATGGGGGTAGCTAGGGCAGTGTCGGTGGGCGTGGCATCCAAACTTTGATGCAGTTTTAGGGGTCATCATCACCTATCTGGCACCAATTGGTGGCTATAGCTCAAAACTGAGGGAGATATATGCTTTTTGACTTTAAATTCGGGGGGGCTGGGGGCGGAATGGGGGGGCGTGGCTCCAAAATTATTGATGCAGTTTTTTGGGGGTTGCTAGTAGCTATCTTCTTACCAAATTTGGTAGTTCTAGCTGTAAGGATGTGCGAAATATGTGGATTTATCGGTTTTGAGTTATCGAATTTATCGATTTGCCAGCCCCCCAGTTATCGTAGAACCCCCATCTTGACACTCTAATTTACTATCCCATTGATAAAGAGAATTGGAAAGTTTCAAGTCTCTAGCTTGAAGGGTGTGGAAAAAACTTGCATACATACGGACGGACAGACGGACAGACGGACAGACACCATGACGGACATTGCACAAAACCAATATACTAGTTACCTTCGGTATCGAGTATAAAAATGGTCTCGTACAGCGTCAGTACCGTACTTAAGGCCTATTTACTCTTGACTTTACTAATAAAAAGTAAAAGTTACTGATAAAAGATCAATAGACTTAAAAAAAAGAGCAGTTTGGACTGCAACTGCCAAAGAACTTGGTAGCAACGTTGTATTCAAAATGCGCCAACGAGCGGTCGATATATTTTATTTTGTTTAACAGCACTGCTTACATAATTCTACAGCACTGACACACTGATTTCTTACGTTAAGTTAAGTTGAGAGTAAACGCATACATTCCTTAAGTTAAGTTAAGTTACGTTACGTTAAGTTAAGTTAAGTCAAGAGTAAATAGGCCTTTACATTTTAGGTATGCAGTTCTGTTTGCTACTGCTGGTACGGTAGTGTTGAACAATGAAAATGTTAAAATGTTATGTTAAAATGTTTACGGCAGTAAATAGCTTTCAGCAGCTATTTACGATTGTAAAAAAAGCAACAACATGTCGGTCAAGAGGTGGCTTATACATTTTTCGGATAATATTAACAAAGTTGACCTAATTCAGGCTCCAATAGAACCATACTTATTGTTTTGGCAGTCAATGCTGCGCAAGAAGTATTGAATAAAAATATATTAATTAATTGATAAGGAACAATTTAAATAACATATAAACAGGATTGTACTGCCACTGATCTATTACAGGGTATAGATCTGTACGGTGAAATTGCTTTGAGCCTTTAAGTGGATTCGGTTATGTTTAGCATAATCTTTGGTAATATCAGCTCCGCTCAACAAATATGGGTTCACTAAAATGCTTTTTGGTTTTGTAGCCTGTCTTTTATTTTAATAACCGCCAACAGCAGGGCGTTAGTTGTACTTAAACACAAAAGTAGCACGCGTTGGTGGTGAATCATTATTTTGAATTCAAGTGCACAAAACATTAGCCTACCGCCACAATATGTGCATTTTTTAACACTGCTCGTTAAGGTCCGTAAAACTCATGTATACGGTACGGGAGCTGTACGGGGCTCATGCGTACAGGCCTTTAATAGATATTTTTGGCAACTAAAATTGCTCGGGCACTTAACAAATCATGTTTTTTTTTGTAATTTAGTATGATATTTGGAAAAACTTTCTCAATTAACTCCTCCTTTGATGTAGTTAAATTGCAAAAATCTGGCGGAAAGGAAATGCAATTTTTGGTACTTTTCCATTTCCAAAATCCAATAATTCTTGCGACAAATTTGCCGCAGATTGATTGTAGTGGTAGAATGTTGGACTTAATATTTGTTTCGGACTACGATTGCAGTAATGCTAGTAGAATACCCCCTCTAGTGCTTCCGGAAGATACTTACCATCCAACCTTAGAACTATCCATCGAAATTCTTAACCCTATTTCAGTATCTAAAAATACTTTAAAAACCCGTTGCTTTCGTAAGACTAACTTTACTAAATTAAATTATCTTCTTCAACATACTAATTTGTCTCCGCTTTATTCTTGTGGTTATATAGACACTGCCATTGCCATATTTTATAGGACCTTGAATTCGCTTTTAGATATTTGTGTTCCCCTCACTAGTTCTTCAAGTGATAATAAGCCACCATGGTTTACGAGGTAACTATCGAAATTGAAAAATTCAAACACAAGATCATATAAAAAATTGGGATCTACTTTAAATTTATCTTTGTATTAAGTAGCAAAATCTAGTTTTCTTTCTGTTAACACATCTTGTTATAATAATTATCTTAATAGTTGTAGACTAAACTTTTCACGTGACCCTAAACAGTTTTATAAATTTGTTAACTCTAAACTTAAGCCTTCTTGCTTGCCATCTTCAGTATACCTTGATGGTACAAAAGCAAGTTCTGATCAAGCAGTAGCCGATATATTTGCTGAGTATTTACAATCAGTATACTCATCGAAATTATATAGTAGTAGTAGTTCCTATTGTTTTCAAGTTCAAACGTCAAATTGCATATATGTCACAGTAATTACTGAGTTTACGCTCTTGAATGAATTTAACTCTATCAAACCTGACTACTTGCCTGGTCCTGATGGAGTGCCATGTTGTATTCTTAGATACTGCGCGGATTCACTTTGTAAGCCCTTAAATAAATTATTTAACTTGTCTGTTGACTCAACGGTGTTTCCTGATGTATGGAAGGAATCCTTTATAATTCCACTCCATAAAAATTCTTCAAAGTCAAACAATAAAAATTATAGGGGCATATCCAAGTTGTCTGCCATACCAAAAGTCTTTGAAAAAATTATATGTTCTCAACTGCAACACGGATGTAGTTCGATTATATCGCCTCATCAACACGGTTTTGTTAGGCGTAGATCTACTACCACTAACCTTCTTGAATTCACTTCGCTTGTTATCAAAGGGTTTTAGGAAAAAATGCAAACTGACGTTGTTTACACCGATTTTAGTAAGGCATTTGATTCTGTAAGTCATTCTCTGTTGCTTCATAAATTAAATATTATTGGATTTCCATCAAAACTATTATTGTGGCTTTCGGAGTACTTGTGTGGCCGAACACAAAAAGTTGTTTTTAAATCGTCGTAGTTTTAATCGCCTAAACCTATTTTTGTTACCTCTGGTGTACCCCAGGGTAGTCACCTTGGACCTTTGCTATTTAATTTGTTTATTAACGATCTTCTAGCAGTTATTACTAACTCTTTTGTGTATATGTTTGCTGATGATGTGAAGCTATGTTTCACCTATAATGACGCTTCCCTGTGTAATTTACTACAGTCGGATTTGGGTGCTTTGTCAGCCTGGTGCCGTACTAACTTACTAAATTTAAATTGTTCAAAATGTAAAGTCATGTCTCAAGTCAGCGCAACTGTCGTCGAATGCAGACGTGTTTTCTCATCGTGGTCCGGTTAGTTAATTCCCAAACGCAAAAGTGCAGTGATATAGAAGCTTATAAAATATATATTTTATGCGAAAAGACGCTAAGTGCAATGTATCTGCACAAATTGCTTTTTAAAAAATCTGCAATTCAAACAAAACAATTGACTTTTAACAAATAATAACATACAAAACAAAAGGCACTAACAAATTCTTCACCTCGCTTAAGACAATGAGTCAACACGAGAATTGTGGCCAACGACAACGCGAGCAAGACGAGCGTCGTCGGTTGAGCAACGCTTACTTTTCCGTAGTTTCAGAGCAGCCCGAGCGGTCAATTACCCCAACCCGCAAATCGAACTCTCTTACACAGCGCGTGCCAGAGAACGTTCTTGCTCACCGTCTCCGTCCCTGTTATCTATCGAGTCAACGCAATCCGACCGCGCGCGGTCGGCAACACCCATTCCGACAAATGAAGTATTGCACACAGCACGCGACCGAAAGTTTTCGTGCTCCCCGTCTCTCTTAGCAACGACTGCAAGTGCCGCGGCCTCTCTAGGTACCGCAACAGCAACTACAACCACAACTGCACCGATACCTACTTCCCGTTCAACAAGCACAACGACTGCTGCGCCGTCAGCAAATCAAACTGCAAACAGCAAAAATGTTAAGCCGGCTACGCAGACTGGTATGGATCGCTACATTTATATCAAAAGAAAGCTAAGTCCGCAAAATTCTACGAATAAACCAAATATGACCCGTAGCAATTTAAATATACCCTCGAATGATAGTACATACAATAGCAATAGATTTCACATCTTGGCAGAAAACACAGATAATCTGCCTTCTGAAGCCGTTGGGGTTGTCACGAAAAAGCCGAAGCCACCCCAATATATATACGCGAGAAAAGCTCCAGTGCTTTTGTTAACAAAGTTATCGAGCTCATAGGCAAAGATAGTTTCTACATAGTCCCTCTCGTACAGGGTAAAATTCAAGAAATTAAAGTCCAGACATAGTCGGAAGATAATTACAGAGTTCTCATAAAGTATCTAAACGAAAAAAAAAAGGAATTATTATACGTATCAATTAAAAAGCTGCAAGGGCCTGCAGGTCGTAATAAAGGCATAGAACCTGATGTAACACCAGAAGAAATAAAACAGGCGCTGCAGGAAAAAGGATTTCGAGCAAAAACCGTCATAAACATCTTAACAGGAATAGGATGCCGCAACCACTTTTTAAAATAGAACTTGAACCAGAAACGAAGATGCTTAAAAAAACGAGGTGCACTCAATATACAAACTTCAGCTTTTACTTCACCGAAGAATCACCGTAGAAGAACCGCACAAACGAAACGGTCCGGTACAATGTATGAACTGCCAAGAGTACGGCCATACAAAAGCCTACAGTACACTGCGCTCGGTATGCGTATACTGTGGGGAAGTGCACAGCTCCGCAAGTTGCGCAGTAAGCAAAGAAGACTCTAGCAAAAAATTCTGCAACAACTGCGAAGGCAAGCATACAGCCAACTACAGAGGCTGCCAAGTCTACAAGGAACTTAAAAATCGTATCCATCAGCGCTGTACCACTGCACGCTCGCAACACGCACCGACTACCTTCACTCCATCGAAACACAACCCAGACGTCTTCTTTTCATCTGCAGCCAGATCCTCACTTGGCCCCGAGTTCTCAACCAATAACGCAACTTATGCAAGCGCCCTAAGATCCGGACTGGCTCTTCCTGCCTCAAACACACCGTACTTACAACCAAAACAAGTGAGCACAAACGCTGCACAGGAGCAGCAACAAAGTAACCTCGAAGCACTCGTATGTACCCTGCAGCAGAGCATGAACGAGTTAATACATTCATGAAAACAACCATGCAGGAACTAATGCGTAATCAAAATCTCTTGATACAAATGCTTGTATCACAACAGTCAAAATAATCAATGGCTGAGATACGAATATCTACGTGGAACGCTAATGGCGTCTCACAGCATAAACTTGAATTAGCTCAATTCCTACTCGATAAGCACATCGACGTAATGCTACTTTCCGAAACACACCTTACAAAACAAATATAACTTTAACATAAGTGGATACTTATTCTATGGTACAAATCATCCCGATGGTAAAGCACACGGTGGAACTGGTATTTTGATCAGAAGCCGCCTCAAGCACCACTACTATAAAGAGTTTGCTGAAAACTTTCTACAAGCCACATCTCTAAAAATACATTTAAACAGTGGGAACCAACTTACTCTTGCCGCTGTATACTGCCCTCCGCGTTATACCATATCTGAAGACCAATTTATGGAATTTTTTAACTCACTAGGAGAATGCTTTATAGCGGCAGGAGACTACAATGCCAAGCACACACACTGGGGATCTCGTCTAGTGAATCCAAAAGGAAAGCAGCTCTACAATGCAATTATAAAAGCTAACAACAAGCTCGACTACGTTTCTCCTGGCAGACCAACATACTGGCCGACAGATCCCAAAAAACTACCCGATTTGATTGACTTTGCAGTTACCAAAAACATTTCGCGTAGACTGATAAGTGCAGAGTGCCTTTCGGGTCTATCATCCGATCACTCCCAGTCCTAATAGATCTGCAACGACACCCTGAATACATAAATCGACCCAGTAAGTTAACTTCACATAAAACTAACTGGCTCAGATACAAAAAATATATAAGCTCACACATTGAGCTTAAACCACGTCTCGTTGATGTAGCTGACATTGACAGTTTGTTAACACTCTGGAGACTGTCTTCGTCGCCGCAGCTCGCGCCGCTACGCCTCAAATACCAAAAACAATACACAACCAAAGGACAACAAATCTTCAAATTGAACAGCTCGTTCTTGAAAAGCGGCGCTTACGACGTGATTAGCAATCGAACAGATCGCCATCGGCAAATCAAAAACTAAAAGACGCCACACGTAAACTCACCAAAGCGTTAAAAATCGAGGACGAGCGCGCTCAACGCCGTTACATCGAGCAATTATCAACCACCAGTACGAAAAACTCATTGTGGAGAGCTCACCCAACTCTAAGCTCACCAACAGAAACAGTAATGCCTATAAGAAACTTCGCAGGCGGCTGGGCTCGCAGCGATGAAGAAAGAGCTAATACATTTGCTACTCATCTCACAAAAGTGTTCCAACCTAACCCTGCAACAAATACGTTTGCACTACCGACTTCTTCAAACGGCTCTCAGCTTCAAGATGATCCAATCAAGTTTCGCCCGATTGAAATCGTTAAAATCATTAAAAAGCAACTGAACCCAAAAAAAATTTGGATGCCACGCCCAACCATACCGCCCCCAGCCCCCCATTCCCCACTTTATGCAAACTTCGAGCTAGAGTCACCAAATTTGGCATGAAGGTAGCATTTGACATTCCACAAGGATCTGCAGCAAAAATTTGGATGCCACGCCCAACCATACCGCCCCCAGTCCCCCTTTCCCCACTTTATACAAACTTCGAGCTAGAGTCACCAAATTTGGTATGAAGATAGCAATTGATATCCCACATAGATCTGCACCAAAAATTTGAATGCCACGCCCAACCATACCGCCCACAGCCCCCCTTTCCCCACTTTTACAAACTTTGAGCTAGAGTCACCAAATTTGTTATGAAGATAGCAATTGACATTCCACGAAGATCTGCATCAAAAATTTGGATGCAATTCCACCCATACCGCCCCCAGCCCCCCTTTCCCCACTTTATACAAACTTCGAGCTAGAGTCACCAAATTTGGTATGAAGATAGCAATTGACATCCCACATGGATGGGCATCAAAATTTTTAATACTGGTATCGAGTATACCGCAGTCGGTTGCGTCCGACTGCAACGTTTCCACTTGTTTTAGTTTTGTTGCATGTGTTGCAATTTATTTCGTCCGATACATTTTTTAAATCGATGCCTCACACCATTTCACTGCCAGCCAAATTTTTTAGGCTCCGAAAGTTCAAATGGCCATAACGATTATGCCATATAATCGCTTTTTCTTGCATTGAGTATAAAGTTTTCACATTTAAGTCGTTAAATAAAAATAAGTTTTCGCTCATCTGAGCCTTCAGCAACACGATATTATTTTTTGTCTTTATTATGGCTATTCTCTTTTGACTCCTGTATTTCCTCTGAACAGATTCTTCTCAGCATCTTCCGGACATAGAGTTTTGTGTTAAAATATTACTAAACGGCCCTTCACTTTATGTTACTTGCTCTTATATTCCTCCTCAATCTGATATTAACATGTAATCGTCCCATCTGAGTGCCCTGCAACTTGTTTCGTCATTTTTGACAGATATGGATAACCTGATAGTGGTTGGTGATTTTAATCTGCCACATGTTGTATGGTCTGTGAATGACACATCTTCGGCGGTATTACCAGTCACTTCTGATGATTTTATCGATGGCCTACTGGAGTTAGGCCTATCGCAAGTTAACAGGGTGCATAACTGTAGTGGGTAGAATGTTGGACTTAATATTTGTTTCGGACTCCGATTGCAGTAATGCAAGTAGAATACCCCCTCTAGTGCTTCCGGAAGATACCTACCATCCAACCTTAGAACTATCCATCGAAATTCTTAACCCTAGTTCAGTATCTAATAATACTTTAAAAACCCATTGCTTTCGTAAAACTAACTTTACTAAATTAAATTATCTTCTTCAACATACTAATTGGTCGCGTCTTTATTCTTGTAGTAATATAGAAACTGTTATAGCCATATTTTATAGGACCTTGAATTCGCTGTTGGATATTTGTGTTCCCCTCACTTGTTCTTCAAGTGACAATAAACCACGTTGGTTTACGAGAGAACTATCGAAGTTGAAAAACGCAAAGAAAAGATCATATAAAAAATTTAAAAAATCGGGAACTACTATAGATTTATCTTCGTATTTAGTAGCAAAATCTAGTTTTATTTCCGTTAACACATCTTGCTATAGTAATTATCTTAATCGTTGTGGACTAAACTTTTCACGTGACCCTAAACAGTTTTATCAATTGTTAACTTAAACGTAAGACTTCTTGCTTGCCATCCTCAGTATATTCTCAGGTTGTATTCTTGGATACTGCGCGGATTCTCTTTATGCGCCATTAAATAAATTATTTAACTTGTGTGTTGATTCAAACGTGTTCCTGATATATGGAAGGAATCCTTATAATTCCACTCCATAAAAATTCTTCAAAATCAAACGTTAAAAATTATAGGGGATATCCAAGTTGTCTGCCTTACCAAGAGTCTTTGAAAAAATTATATGTTCTCAACTGCAACCACACATGTAGTTCAATTATATCGCCTTATCAACACGGTTTTGTTAGGCGTAGATCTACTACAACTAACCTTCTTGAATTCACTTCGCTTGTTATCAAAGGGTTTCAGGAAAAAATGCAAACTGACGTTGTTTACACCGATTTTAGCAAGGCATTTGACTCTGTTAGTCATTCTCTGTTGCTTCATAAATTAAATATTATTGGATTTCCATCAAAACTTTTATTGTGGCTTTCGGAGTACTTGTGTGGTCGTACACAAAAAGTAGTTTCTAAATCGTCTGTATCTAAAAACTATTTAGTTACTTCTGGTGTACCCCAGGGAAGTCATCTTGGACCTTTGCTATTCGATCTGTTTATAAACGATTTTCCAGCTGTTATTACTAACTCTTATGTACATATGTTTGCTGATTATGTAAAACTATAATGATGCTTTTATTTGTAACTTGCTACAGTCGGATTTGGGTGCATTGTTGGACTGGTGGCTTTTTAACTTACTCAATTGAAATCGTTCTAAATGTAAAGTCATATCCTTTTGTAGAAATACCCTTTATACTTCTCACTGCTCGCTTGAGCCTTCACCACTTGACCGCATGTTTGAAATTAAAGATTTAGGCATTATTCTTGATCCTTAATTAAAGTTTGACTCTCATATTTCGTCTATGGTCAATAAGGCCATTAATGTCTTTGGCTTCATCAAAACTGTCACTTTTTATCGATCAACCAAATAGACTCAAGGTCCTAAAATTAATATAAATCACAAATGAATTGAAAAATGTATTATTAAATAGGTTTTTACAATGCTTTAATTTTATTTAGTAATGTGTATAACCACCTCTGTTTGAAATCACTTCATAAATTCGGTCAGGGATAGAATCGTAGAGAGCCTTTATATAATCCAAGGACACTTCGCTCCAGGCGGTCTTTATGGCAGATTTCAACGATTCAACATCCTCAAATTGTCTACTTGATTGATAAACTTTACGCGAAAGCCATCCCCACGAGTTCTCTATAATGTTGAGGTCAGGAGAATACGGAGGCCACTCCAATAAGTTTACATTTTGGTCACTTATCCACTTCTTTACCACTCGAGCCGTGTGGATTGGGGCATTATCCTGTTGAAACGTCCAAGACAATGGCTCGAAAAGGTTGGAAGGTTGGGGGAATGCATTTTGGAGTAGCTCTTTGTGTCGTACTGCGTTCATCTTAGCTGAAACGAATTGAACATCAAATGTACCATAATAGGATATGGCACCCACACCATTATACCCCCCTCACGACTATGGTGACGGGTCAAATACTGTTCTTCCTTTCTTATATCGTGAAAGTAGTAATTGAATCCATCTGGTCCATCCAAATTAAAGCGATTTTCATCAGAAAAAACAATTTGATGCCACTCCCTATTCCAAGCCATGTGGCTTCTAGAAAAAAGACAGCGAGCTCGCTTTCGAACGTCGGTCAGCGGTGGTTTTGTTTTTTTAGTTTAAGTCACTTTAGATGTTTTGCCTTGCGAATATACTCGTCTTACGGTAGCTACACTTGCATTAACACCAAATTTGGACGAATTTTAGCTGCAGAACATGTTGAGTTTGAAGCTTCTCGAAGGATCCTTCGCTCCTGGCAAGGCGTAAGTGCTTTCAGGAGGGTTTTCCCATATTTTTTCCATAAGTCAATGGATTACTTAGAAAATGGCAAACAACAGACTGACTTATAGAAATTTTTCTTGCGATTTCTCTAGTTGAAAGATTGCTGTCTCGGTATGCCAATATTTTGCCTCTTTCTTCCAAAGTTAGTGCTGTTGCACGTCCCATTTGATGCTAAATTACTCAAAATTTATGCTAAAGATAATTTACAACTTTTCACTTGCACAACTAGCCCGTAACTAAGACCCCTTTTACACGATGAAGTTTTTTCATGAAGTTTTTCTTCATTCTGTTTTAAAACATCTTCGCAAATCAGGTCGCATTTACACGATGAAGTTTTTTCATGCAGCATTTTCTTTGTAAATGCAACTCTGATTTAAATTTATGGTCGATAAACATACATCTTGCCATCGATGTTTATTTGGTAACATATATGATTAAGAAGTAACAAGTAAATCAAATGGATTTCAGTGAACATTTCTACTTATAATTTCTAACCAAACCAATGTATTACTATTGGCGCTAATATTTGCTTGTGCGATATTTCGTATCGATAACTTTATTATTCACATCAAACACTGTGCAGCTCTGTGTTTACATGCAATCGGAATAGGGCAAAGCAAATTGAGAAAAATAAATCACTGCTTCACAAGTCATGAAGCATTGCATGCAGCTGTTACCCCTCTACTCCCTTTGCCTACAAACGAATGCTTCAGACGCAAAAACTTCATCGTGTAAAAGGGGTCTAATATTAAAGCTCATGAGTCTATTCCGATGATCGTTGAAAATGCACATTATTTCGGCATAGGCAAAGCAAAATGGGAATATATAATAACTGTACATTTCCAACGCTCAGCTTTTATCGCCTAAATTTGTCTATTGCTTTGCTCTAAAAAAAAAAAAAAAAAACAACAACTACGGCGATAGCTTACAGCAAATAGGAGAAAATCAAAATAGAAATGAAAAAACATGCTGAGTCTATTTCGTTGATCGGCAGTGTATATGTATTTTATATTTTTACAGCAAAATAACTGGAAGTTTTCGCTACGCCGATGAAATATAATTCCATCCATTTAAACTTATTTGTTACGACGTATTTTAAAAACAGAGTTAGATCGGATGAAGAAAATACTTCTACAGAGAATCATGCCACCCTAGGGGTTGATTTGTCCATAAGGTGTAGGTGGGTTGCGTTAGTGTAACCCAAACAAAGACGTATGATTTTAACTTCATCTATGCGAGAAGTGGGGCACCGGTGCCTTTTCTTTAAGTATTCTTTTATATTGTTTTCTTGAGAATTAGTTTGTTGATGAAAGCTATTTAGCAAGTCGGTTTGAAAATATTTTTTAATAAACTCTTTTATGTCACTACAATTATTGTTTAGGGTGTAGGTAATTGGGTGGAGTTTGGACTCTTTGGCAGTTTTGTCTCGTTGCTCGTTGCCTTTGATGTTGGTATGGGCGGGGACCCAAAGCATGGTAAATTGTGGAGATAATCTTATAAGGTTTCTAATTTTTGAGGCGTAATATGAGAGGTTGGTTACATTTTTTATAGCGTTAAGGGCTGATAACGAGTCCGAGCAAATTATAAATTTGCCGCGCTCAGTTTTCAGAACTGAAATGGCTTCATGAATAGCGATGATTTCAGCTGAGAAGACGGTTGAGTAGGTTGGTGACAGTCCTATTTTAATAATATCCGAGTCTGAGGTTACAGCATATCCTGGGAAGCCATCCGTTTATATAAATTTTGTTCTGTTGTTATACTTTGATTTGAATTTACTTTTAATATTTATTTGGTACATATTAACGAATATATAACAATAAAATCATTTTTGAATGAAAAAATATATCGTTAATTTTTTCGCCATTGCACATGTGTTAGCTGAGTTCGAATCAGCTGATTGCATTGTTCACGCTGACATTGTAAACTGTCAGCGTACATTTCAGATTTTTAAAACCTTCAATCCAAGCTAAGCTGACATTGTAAACCCTCCTTAATAGTTTTAAATAGATTAGTCGTGAGGTATTTTCTTCTAGTTTCTACAGGTGAAATCCCAGCCTCAAAGAGTATGTTTTTTGTTGGGGTAGTCCTAAATGCGCCTAGTGCAATTCTGACTGCTGCTTTTAACTTCGTATTTTTTTTTTTTTTTTTTTGGAGAAGAAATTGACGCGTTGCCATACAGTGGTAAGGCATAGTCGATCTTTGATATTATTAAGGCTTTGACTACGGATATAAGAGTGTGTGTACTGCAGTTGAACTTGAAGCTTGATAGGCATTTGAAGACGTCGATTCTTTTGTTTAGCGATAAAGCAAGTTCTTCAGTATGAGTGGTCCATTTATGCTTATTATTAAAGGTAACGCCCTAGAGCTTGAGTGCATTAGTGTTGTATATCTGACAGCTCCTGTTACAACACATACGCATCTTTGCTTGTTGCAAACATGCATATGTTTTCATTTTTCCGGTTGTAGACTGGCTCCAGAATAGAGACACCAATCGGAAATATTGTCAAATAATGAGTTAAGGTTTATGGTAATGTTTTTTGTTTTGTCCGATTTGTGTAAGAGGTTGTAATCATCGGCGTAAGCACTAACATATATATCCTTGTGTCGGGCGATTATTTCGTTAAGTGTTTGGTACGCTATTATAAATGGGACCACTGAGAGTGGGGATCCTTGTGGAATCCCACTCTCGAGTTGGAGTGTTTTAAAGTAGAATTTACCTTCTTTGACTTTTATTTTTCTTGTTCTTCATAAAGTTTATAACATAATGTAGTATGTTTGGGCCAACTTTCCATTTTGTTAGCTGGTCGATTACAGCATGGACTCCAATTTTGTCGAAGGCTTTTGAGAAATCTAAGGATATTATGGACAGTTGATTTTTTGCGGCCAAAGCTTTAGTTAAAAGATGATCTATGAAAAGAAGACTATCCATAATTGACTTGCCTTTCTTAAACCCGACTTGGCTGTTATGTATGAGTTTGTGTGATATTGGGCGGTAAGCCGAAATGTCGGTTTTTGATTTGTTTGGTTTCAAAACAGGTATGATTACACTAAGCTTATATTGTTGCGGTATATGTTGAGAGAGGTTAATTAGTCTCATCTTTAACTCTTTAGGTAATGCTTTTATCATTGGGTAGCTGATTCGGTCAAAGCCCGGTGTACTTCCTTTTAAGGAATCAAGAGCAGACGCAAATTCTATGAAATTAAACTTCTGTTCTATTTGATGGGAAGTGCTTACTGGGGTATAGGAAAGGCTGGATTCTAAGGCACTAGCTTTGTGTGTCAAGAATGTGCTAGAGAAGTTTGAGTCTGCCGAATCGGACGACCAGTTGTTGCAAAAGGCATCGGCTATGTTTTTAGGATGGGTGATAGCGCTTGAACAGGTCTGCTGTAAAATGCAATGGATACCCTTAGTCGGATTGAGACCGAAAAATCTGCAGATTTTGCTCCATATTTTAGGTACAGGAGTAGAAGTATTGATATCTCCGGTGAATTTCTGTATGGATTCTTTTTTTGATAATTTTAGACTGCGTACTATAGTCTAAAATGTTTTCGGTAGAGATATTTCTTTTCAGCGTTCTCCATGCTTCATTTTTTGATTTTCTTTGAACCTCTAGCTGATTGTTCCAGCAGGGAACACAATGTGAAGAATTGTAGCAAGCTTTCGGGATACTTTGATGCGAACTTTTTATAATTATTCTGTTGATGTTAGCAGCTTCTTGGTTAACGTTTTCGCTTATGGGAGTGGTGGTGCTGAGATAGGGTTTGAGAAGAGTTCCAGTCCGCTGAATTTACTTTTAATAATGGTCTATAGCAGTGGTGGGCACACACAAATATTGACACAGTTTTCACACGCATACAAGCACAATTTGCGTGCGCTGCAGCGAAAAAACGAAGTGTGATCAGTACAGTGCACGCTGCAAGTTAACGGTTACTCATTGTGCTTATTATTTATTAATAAATAATGCCATCTTGAAAAATATTTAACATTTCGAAAAACAATGTTATTGCAAATTAAGCATTTTGCTCTGCAATCTTTATTTTCTATGAAAAAAAATTCATTCTCCCAATCGGGCATAAACATTTTGGAGCGCACTGTAAAAAATTTGTTTTCTTGCTAATGCGCTGCGTGGTGCCTGCCTGTCAATAGTTTGCCTTCAACTAAAAGTACAATGTTAAGTCTAATGCATGCTTCGGCACGACAACCGACGACGAACGAACAAACGTGTTCTAAAAATAGATTTCAATGCTTGTGATTTCGTGCAGTCGGCAGCGTCAGAAATATAAATATTTTCGACGTCGACGTCTGCCCACCACTGGTCTATAGGTAGGTGTGTGGGTCTGATCTACGTTAAAGATAGATGTTAATAGCGTTTTCGATACATTCATTCCGGGTTGTAGTGTTGGGTTGTCATGAGTGAGTGAGCAAAAAAGAGTTGTTCTTCGATCTGAACAAGTGAACAAGGTTCCGTACTAATTGTTCTTTTTGGCTCACTGCTCTTTTTGTTCTTGTTCTTGTTCTTGTTCCTACTGTTCCTATGTTCTTGTTCATACATTTGCTCACAGCTCGATTGCTCCCTATAACTCATTTGTTCTATTTGTTCAGCTGTTCATTTAGCGCATTTTTCACAGAGGTTCTTTTCACCGTTCATATGAAGATTTTAGTTCATTTCCGTCTGTTATATCTTAGCGCCAAAAACGAATTATTTAGTGCAAATTAAAATGTCTCTGATACGCAAACATAGTGAAATATGGAGTCATTTTAATGATTTGGGCAACGCGCAAGCAAAATGCAAGTACTGCAATTCCATTTTAAGCTATAAGTCGCAAAGCAACTTGTCTCGGCACCTGCGAAATAAGCAACCGTCAGCAATGGAGCCCGTCGTTCGTCAAGTCAGGAGAATGTTATTGTACTTAACACACAGCCAAAATTACAACTTTTGCCTATAGGCCTGTGTCGGAGAACAAAGCCAACTAATAGATCGGCAAGTGGTTAAAAATGATTGCCAAGGGTAATCATGCACTGAGGTTGGTCGAAGAGCCAGAGTTTAAAAAACTTCTCGAAGATGTCTCGCACTGCCCAGGCTATAAGTCCTACCCGCAAAAATTTAACAAACGTTCTGCTTCCAAAACTACGCGCAGAGCAGGGGGAAAAAATTCAGGAAGAAATCGTTGCTGCAACTGCTGTGTGCCTAACCACAGACGGCTGGACGTCTCTCACTAATGAGAGTTACCTAGCCGTAACGGCCCATTTCATAGAGCCTGGAGCCACCGAGCTAAAATCGTATACTATAGCCTGTGAAGCGTTTGAAGATGCACACACTTCTCAAAACATGTGTGAATTTTTAAAAAAAATAGTCACTCTGTGGAAAATTGATAATAAAGTGTCGGCCATTGCATCGGATAATGCTAACAATATGTTGGTGCAATAAAAAATGGGAGGGTGGCGCCACATTCCGTGCTTTGCACATACCCTCAATATAATTGTCCAAAAGGCGTTGCTCGAAATTGACGACATACGTTCAAAGGCCAAGGCAATCGTCGAGTTTTCAACAGAAGCTCATCTGGCTTAAAAAAATTAAGGATGCACAGGCTCAGCTTGAATTACCAAGTTTGAAACTTTCGCAGGATGTGGCAACACGGTGAATTCTACATATAAAATGTTTCAACGGCTCTCTGTCCTAAAAGAAGCAGTTATGGTAGCCGTTTCAATTTACGTCCAGAGCTTATATTAACAACAGCAGATTGGAAGGTCATTGAAGACGTGCTACCTGTGCTGCTACCTTTTATCAAATAACGAATGAGATATCTGCGGAAAAAAAAACGTTACCCTCTCCAAAGTTATAGTCTTGGTGGCAATTTTAGAAAAAAAGGTGGCTAGCATGCATGCAAGTAATATCACAGTTAAAAGAGTGATAAATGTGCTTGTGTGCGAATTGAATACTCGATTCAAAGATGTTGAGCATAATGTTTTATTTGCGGAAAGCACAATTTTGGATCCGAGATTCAAAGGGCGTGTCTTTAAATCAGAAGATGCGTTCAAAAAATCTGTTGCCAACATAAAAAAAAAACATTATGTTCACTCGGGTAGCCAACGCATTGCCTGATGCTGCTCCGACTGAGGAACACAAGAGTCGTCAGTAAAAAATACGAACGAGGACGATATTTGGACGGACGATGATGACGACTTTAATAAGGTCAGCAAGCCAAGCAACAGTACAGCCGCTGCAATTCGCGAAGTCGACAAATACTTTCAGAGGAGTATCTGCATCGAAAAGAGGACCCTTTAAAATGGTGGGACCAGCGAAAATGCCAATACCCGCATTTACATATTTATATGATGAAGCGCCTTTGTATTGTGGCCACATCCGTGCCATGCGAGCGAATTTTTCAATGCTGGTGAAACAATTCGCAAAAGGCGCACGTTGTTAAAGCCCAAAAATGTTGAAAATCTTATGTTTTTGCACAACAACTTATAAATACTTTGGTATGTATTATTTACATTATTTTTTGTCGAAGCACTAACAATATTTTTATTATATTTTTAGCTTAACACAGTTGGCCTGCAAAGTAAAAAATTTACTACAATATACTCTTGAAAGAGAAAATAGGAAAAAATATTTATGTTATTTTATTTATATTTTTTAATAAAATCGTATCAAGGATGAGCTGCAACGTGATGTTCCAAAAAAACATAAGAAACAAGTCCCCGGCGTCTACGATCGAACGATTAACATGTGTCAGCCCACTCATAAGCGCTATAACGTAGCCGTTACCAAGGTGCTTGGCAATTTATGGAAGCCATCATCGTGGACACCGAGGAAAACAGCTCGCCAATGCATTCAAGTGAGTTTTAATGGTTTTATCCAAAAGATTTTGATATTCAATGTGAATTATTTGTAGCAACTTAAAGAGCAAATGTTGGAAGTGGAAACTTTTCTGCCACTTGAATACTTGCAAGTGAAGCCATTAAAGGAGCGACTGCGCAACATCAGTGACCCGCGCAATGTGGCGTCTGATCTTCGATGTGCTTGAGTTCGAACGTGCAGTTTTGTTTGCCACTGGTATTGAACTGGAGTGCGAAACGCCAGAGGATGCCATGAAGGTTGCTTACGAAATAGATCGATTGCGCTGCGATGCCCTTGCCTTGGATGGCACATTCTACCAAAAGTCCGGTTTGATCTCTGGTGGCAGTCATGATTTGGTACGTAAGGCTAAGCGCTGGGAAGAAAAGCATATGGCACAGCTCAAGGTGCAGAAAGAGCGTTTAATAATGCAGAGTCAGCGTATGACTTGGGGTACGTTTATAACCGAAACAATTATGCATTACAATTTTATTTCTTTGCATTGTATTCACAGCCCAAAATAAGCAAAATCGAGTGACGTATGCCGGATCGCGAACAACACATACAAGAGAAAATATGAATAATGTAGAGGACAAAGTGTTCGCCGCGTTCTGCAAGCGGCTGGGTGTAAAAAACATACGGCAAATTAAAAAGAGTGAGAGTTATGCAACAGGAGCGGGCTTGCAAACGTGCCGAGTTTGAGCAGCATATCGATGGTATTAACAATCAGCTTGACTTTGAGAAGCAAAAGGACACAAGAAGTACGTCGAAACGTAATAAAAATCAATATCTGTTTAGCATTTATATCAAATTACGTTTAAAGAGAACTTTGGACGCTGGGAACGCAGCGTACAGGATGAGTAAGATGCTTTGAAAGGCTTAAAAACGGCTGAGGCGCGTATTTAAAGAAATAGATGAGGAGACGGAGAACATGGAGAAGTTTAAACAATAGAAAACAAGCAGTCGATGATATGGAAGAGGACATTTTAAAAGCTCGGCGAGATGTGGCGAATCTTGCTAAGGAAATAACATCATAGGCAGCCAGATCTCATCAATAGAGTCCAAAATCGAGGCCAAAAAGAATGATAGACCAAACATATTTTTACAGGCCAAAGTAGGGATAGTTTAAATGTGATTGGTTCTTGCTTAAACATAATTTCTCTTTGGTATGTATATTTACATAATTTTTTTGTCGAAGCACTAACAATGTTTTTATTATATTTTTAGCTTAACACAGTAAATTTACTACAATACACTCTTGAAAGAGAAAAAAGGAAAAAACATTTTGTTATTTATAATATTTTTTAATTTGTTATTTGTTAAAGGCTATGAAAAAGTAAAAATATATATTTGTTTATAATCGTTATATAAACGTCGTTTGATTTAGTGATAAATTAACTTAAAATGCAAAAGAACAACGGCCGGTTTTAAAGCAAATGAACAACAGCAAGAGCAAAAAGACTGAACAGGGGAGCCACAGAGCAACTTGAATGAACAAGAGAGCAACAGAACAACTGAAGAACAAGAGAGCAACTGAGTAACTTGAGGAACAAAGAGCAATGTGAGCGAGTTGACACACTTAAAAAAAAAGAACAAGTGAACATGTTCTTCAAAATGAGCCAGTGTTTACCCAACACTACGGGTTGCACTTTTTCATTTTCGATTGTATATCAGGCAGCCCTTCTGAAGTGTTATCGTTTTCGATTCTATTCAGTGTTGCCTTTTGACAGTGCAGAAGGCAACATTTTCAACACTGTCAAAATCGAGAGTGCTGCATTTGTTTCATACTGCACTTTTTTTGTTCGATTGTGCCCATTAAAAATGCAAAACCAGGGCAGCACTGAAAAAATGTTTTGGCAGCATTTTTTAAGTGTAACATTATTATAGGGTTGCATTATTTTTTACAATCGAAAACGCTATAAGATAGGCAGATGTTCGCTTCTAAAAAAGTTGGTCTCGATTTTCCATTCTGCTTCAATTGCAATATCCAGTGTACTTATCGTGAGATCAATGTGTTATAGTGTTATGGGTACTTAGGTGTGTTGGGCTCCCATCGTTCAGGATGGTGAGATTAGATTGTGTGATGAATTTTTCCAGTACTATGCCCTTACTGTTGTTAGTGGGAGAGCCCCATCTTCTGTGCCAGCAATTAAAATCACCATTAATTACTGTGGGTGTGTTATTGGAAACGTTAAAAACAGAGTACAGTTTATAGTGAATTTAGCTTTTGGTGGAATGTATGAAGAAATAATTCTCACTCTTTTCCTTGACCTAATTTCTATGCATATGGAGTCAAAGCTAGACCGAAAGGGTATTTCTTGATATTCTATAGTTTTGTGGATTAGAATTCCTACTTCTAATTGGTGGGTTTCTTGAAGCTTTATAATATGGGGTCTATGTTTTGCAATTAGAGTTTGAAGTTCACGTACTTTGACCATTTCGTACCCAATCTTGATGTTCTCGGGAGCCGCATGGGATGTGCAGCTTATGATGACAAGGCCTGTTTCTTGTAAAGCTCCGTTTACTTCTCTGAGAATTTTACTAACATCACATACGTTTTGGTCTTTTAATTCCTCCTTGATTTCGTCTTTCTTAAGCAATCGAAGGTCGTTAGAGTAAATTACTCCTTTAGATATGTTGAGGGGGGTGTGTTCGATCACTGTGATTGGAAATGTTCCGAGAAGCTTTAATTTAATCAATTTGTTTGCTTGGAGGGCATTCTTGGTTTCCGTCACGTGTTTTTTTGGCCAGAAGAACTTCACCATTGCAAGTGTAATCAATGCATTTCTTGATTAGAAACGGGGAGACATTAGCCATTGAGGTTTCGTCATTATGTTTCATGATGAGAAACTTGAAAAACTGTAGACCCTAACATAACTGGAGAAAACAGTTAAACGGTGTGATGTTGTTGTACTTGTTTTGATTTATGCTTTAGTTTGTTTGTAAGTTCTGTTGTGATGGTTTGCGATAAGGTTCTATGAGTGCGCGAATTGAAACTATGCGTGGAGACGTCTTATCTCAGCGGCGGTCTAATTCGAACTGTGCATGAACCTTTTCGTTTTATATATACAATTTCAGTACTAAAAAGATCTGGGGGGTAGGGGGAATGGGGCGGTTGTGGGTGGGCGGGGCTCCATAACTTTGATGCAGTTCTTTGGGGGTCGTTACCAGCTATCTTCCTTCCAGATTTGGTGGCTCTAGCTCAAACACTATGAATGATACACGCATTCCCGTTTTTAAGGAGACGGTGGGGCCGGAGGGGGCGGCTAGTATGATATGGGTGGGTGTGGCATCCAAGATTGTTTTGAAAACTGTGTTCGCGCACGAAGAAAACAGTGCACTGAGAAAAATGAAAAAGTTGGCAAATCAAAAAAAAGTTCACGTTATTTTTTATTCTAATCCTTTAATTATTTGGTCCAGGTCTATTTCTTCAATATAGCATTTTATTCTAAGTAGGTCGTCTAAATGTTTATTGGGAATTTTATTTGTATTTTTATTTTTTTTTAATGTTGAGAAACGTTGTTCGCAATTCTAAGTTGTGGGCGAGTATAAAAAAAAATTTAAAATAAATATATTATTATAATTTAAAATTTGGTGGCAAATTAAACATTGTGAAACAAATTTTCATTGAAAAAAAATTCATTCATTATTCAGTTTTTTTGCAGTGTTAAATATTTAGCATTCAGAAAAATTGCGCAGCGAGGTCTCGCCTTGGTGAATGCTGAACAGTAACTGACTTGATTTGCTTTGCCGAAAGCCGAACAGCGTGCGCTTGTATTAGTTTTTTTATAGCGTACAGTGTAAAATGAAAATATTGCTGCCCTATAGGAAACGCTAAATGTGCCGATCGCTGCTCTAGATCAAAAACTGTGGGCGATATACGCTTTTTGACTTCAATATGCGGGGATGCTAGCGGCGGAATGTGTGGGCGTTTTCAAGTCCCTAGCTTGAAGGGTGTGGAAAAAAGTTGAGTTCATACAGACGGACAGACACCAGACGGAACATTGTGCAAACCTAATACAGGTAAATCTCGTTTTAACCCGCTTCGATTTACGCTGATTCACAATTACGCCGGTTGATGCGCCGTAGGCGAATTTAAGCTGTATTTATTACTTTTATTATTATTTATTTGCGATTAGATTTTTCTAAGAATTTTGACAAGGAACCTAACCTTATATCGTCCATTATACTTGCTTCACTTTACGCCGGTTTAAAACGAGGTTTACCTGTATACTCTTTACCTTCGGAATCGAGAATAAAAAAATAGTCGGCAAAGTTACCTAAAAGTAAGACAAGGCGCAATTCGCGTAAGGCAGGACAAAAGATTTTAAAAACAACAATGCCTTGATAAAATTAAAATACAAAAATTGTCTTTTGAATAAAATAAATAGAACCAAGACAAATGCAACGTCGCAAATAATCAGGGAGCAGCTGATACAGTAGTGGCTCGCTAGCCCTCCCGCACTCGTCCCGTTATATTTTGCATTTTGAGGATGTGATCACAAGCGAGCTATCAAATACATAATATACATACATACATATGCACTTTGTCAAGTCAGACGCACAAACAGATTAATGCAAAAACAAAATACAGGCTCTGTTCGCCCAGCACGAATCTGAAAGCTCGACCACAAGTTTTAAAATAAAAAGGTTGTGCATGTACACTTCTAAAAAATTATATTGATCTGCTTTCAGGCTTTTTAGTGCATAAACAAAAAAGTGAATTTAAATGTCATAATGTTACGTATATATAAAACAAATGACGAGAGAGCGCAACTTACCAAATCAACAGACAGTCCAACCATGTCTGCCAGCCAGGTAAAAGTCCGACTGCCGTCATAGCAGTCATTTTTAATAAACTTGGGCGATTCGAGCATCTTGACGGATTTGTGATCTTTTACTCCTTAGTTGTTCTCGTTATAGCTTCATGTGTTTGATATACATACATATATTTGTAGCCAGTACCGAAGAAAAAGTTGTAGATGTTTTCAAAGCTTGTTAAAAAATTCTTCACACAGATAACAACACAACCAAATTGGTATTGTATAATTCGTTGTTGTTTAACTTATAATTTGTTTCATTAATTTTAACTTTCTTTTTATGAATGTACTATTTTGTTATCGCTCAATGCGTGCCTGAAAATGGAGTTCTCTCAGCGTTGCGGTCCCAACTCGCGTGCTTGCTTCCGACAAGATTGTAAGAGCGGACAAAACTGTAAGCAATTCTGACGGAAATTTCTCAGCCGAAAATATAAAAATGGTATGTAAACGTACAAGTGAGTATTTAACTGTAAGCCTACAAGTGATGAAAAATTTGTCACTTTAATATATGACTTGTGCAACTCAGAATAGAGGTGCAGAAGTATCGAGTGAAAAATCGATGCTATCGATGTTTTCAAAACATCGGAACCATCGATGTTTGTAGGCCACCATCGATGATTCCACAAAGCAACTTTGATTCGGTGACCATAGACGTTTAAATTGTAAGTAAAAGGCATTTCGTACATTGTTTTCTAATTAATTAACAAAATCTTTTATAGTATTTAGGATTTCTGTTGTGGTGTGGGGGATGTCGTGGATGACAAATGCAGGATGGATAAATACCTGGAAAAGTAAGCTTGTAATCATTAGCAGACCAAGCTTCCTCCATATATGTATGTAACGTGTATTCATAAATGTGGCGCGAAATAAACTATTGCCGCAACAAATTGGCGGTCAGCTACCAAGATTAAGCAAGACTGCAAAAAATGTTTTATAGGTTATTTAATTAATTGTGTTTACATACAGTTTACTAACATGCAGTATTATACATGTAAATCTAATTAGGAGGCGGAAACGTCAGAAGAAGTGGAAGATGGGAGTTCGCACCACCAAAACGGAAAAAAGAAGAGCGTTCTGTCGTCTGGGACCACTTCAAAAAAAGCAGGCAGTAAGTAACAACCACGCATGGTGTTTGCCACTTACTGTGGTAAATGGCCCTTGAAGACAGGTGGCCATTACACTCAACCTCTCAGGATCACCCCTAAAAGCGCATGCACCGAGTCGCTGGAGTACTGAAACACAGTCCCAAACGCCGAAAGCAATGAAAATTTTTTGCAACAAGAGGGAAACGTTTCTCGGGAATCGATTCTCAGACAGAAAAGAGACTTGATCAAAAAGTCATGAATATGGATTGCTAAAGACGTGCGACCTTTACAATCTTATTTTTTGTTTTACCGATTTATTTAGGTATTTGCAGTTTCCGGAGTGCTACAGTGATTATAACTTGTATTTTAGTGCACTAGTCACCATTTGTTAATCCGTAACTTTAGGATCAGGTATTATCCTATAGAAACCTATCCTATTCTTAGTTAGTAGTAACAATTTTCTTTTCAAATTCCGTAATATTTCTCAGAGGCTATTCGTATGTTGTTTAATTTCTGAGTTGAATATATTTATTCTTACAATGGCTTTGACTTTGGATTTATTGGGTTTATTCTAAGTTAATGTTGTCGTATAGATCTAACTGTTTGTTGTATTTTTTGATATTATTTATTTATTTTTATTTATTTATTTTGTTTGTATCTACTAAAGTGTGCGTTTAACTTATGACTAAACACAAGATGCGCTCTTGGGACATATTCAAGTGACGGTAATTTATTCAGAGTCGAACAGCAGGAGACATTAGAAGTGCCTATTTGAGCATGACAATTTGGGTAGTTATACTTATTCGGGCGATTGAAACCTCGTTTGTGATGGAAGTAAATCTTTAACCAAATCAGATAAAATAGTCTGAGCTTTTTAGTAAAGATAAATTTTATGTAGGAGGACGAGTATTGTAAAAATCGAGTAGATGCGCAAAAAATCCAGATCGGCAAGCTTCTTCGCTAGGTCCAGTTACGGTCTTTCAGCCATACACGAAAACGAAGCCAGATAGGATTAAAGGGCACTTGAGTTTATGTAGGCTAGCTGCATCGCATTTGCCAAAAATTTTCAAATCCCGTCTAAAAGGATGGGTATCAGTAAGGTTTTTGCGATCATTGTGTCTATTTTAATGTGGCAAACAAGGGCTGGGGTCGGGGAAAGTTGTCGGAGGGCTCCATATGTTTTCCCCACGGCGTTATTTTACCGGTCGTTCCAGGCCAGGGTTCTATTTATGAACGGTGATCCCGAGATTAACGGCTCTGGTCAACAAAAGCTATAGATTTATGTATACTCTAATGTTAGTAAGATTTATCAGTATTCAGGGACTTGTTAACATAACCTAACCACTTAGATTCTGACGGATTTATAGCACAAACCAATTTCCTTAGCCCACACCACTAATAAGTAACAGATCAGCATTAGACATTTCCAAATACATTCATTTATTTGATAAATGGGACGACTAAACATACATTTCGAAACACTTCAATCAGCATACATATGTACTTCACAATGTGGACAGGGCACTCGGCAAATCTCATTAACGATAAAATAGAGAACAGGAGAAGGTCCTAGTGATAGAGCCCCTGCGGAACACCCGTGTTACGGACATTAAGCGTGAAAGTAGCACTTCTGGGTTACACGGCTGGGGTCCAATTTGTGAGGTATGAGGACATTGGTTTAATTGCGGTTTCGAGACAATAATAAACATATTGCTTAGCGTTGTCAATAAAATTTCGTGCTTTACCCGTGTCGAATGCTGTGCTATAGTCGAGAAAGTGTAAGCAGCGTCCACATCACTATCATCCATTTTTGCCCGAATGGCCTCAACCCCTTTAAAATCGGCCGGTGACAACTCATAGTCACCCTCACGCCAGATTGCTTGTTGTTCAGAAGCGAATTTGTCTTCATGAAGCTGAGTAATTTGTCTTGCCACTCGTTTTTCACATACCTTAGATAGAGAAGGTAGTATAGCAATTGGTCCTGGAACTCGGCGTTGGCAAAAATTAATTGTATGAATTTTGGGCGTTTGTGTTGTCTAAACCTATAGCGTTTGATGTAATTTTTAACATTTCATTGCAGGACATCACAGGCGTTGACACCTACAAATTCAAACAATTGCTACCAGTGATGAACGGCACACAGTTTACGTACGGATTACTCACAGTTATGGAACACTGTAAGCTAACAAATTTGTTGTTTAAGTACATCTACCTCTTCGTCATCACAGATCACAGATGTCCTTTTCAACACCCATATTGCTTAATGTCTTCCAGGTGTCTTGGTCGCTATTGCACTCTACTAACTTATTATAGAAGGACATTTCGCTTAGCATTTTTAATAGATTCATGAACGTTTCGTCATGTTAGTTTTAAGAGGTCGATAGTAATAGTTTCCGTCCTGTAAACGTTGCCGTCTCTGTACGCTCATCCCTTCGTTTTATTTGCACTTTTAATATTCATTATAAACCAGGGCCGTGAGAGTGTGGTTTTGCAATTTTAGTTCTCAGGGGAATAAACTTATTGAAGGAGTAATCAACGTTTATGCTGCAGCAGGGTCATTTGGGTGTCAACGGATTGGGACGGCGGTAAATGGCCATCCCAGTCACAAGTGCAACAGCTCGTAAAATAGGGATGTTGGTTCACTGTTTTTAAAATCTCTAAAAGTAATTGTTTGTTTGAATATAGAAAAGCATGATCATAAAGTCAGGAAGATAAGGTCATGCTGTAGAGAAACGCCGGGTACAGCTCGTTGGTCATATAGTGAATATGTTGTCTGTATTATATAACAAATATGTAACGTCTAGTGCGGTACTTGTATGCCCGTGAGTAATGCGTCGGTAGCGTCGAGTGTGCTAGTGACAAGCATAAGAGTGGACAGCCATTTCAATCAGTTAGATGTTGTTCCTTTAGAAAATTACTGTTCAAGTCACCTGTTAATAGAACGTCCGTACGATCACTCAGTGTTAAGTTCGCTACACAAGCTATAAGGCTCGAGTTAGTCAATCTTCTGTGTGGTCTATAAATACCACCACCAAGCAGTTTTTTATCACAGATTGAATAGTAAATGTTAATAAAAAATACTCTATTGGACTGTCGACTGGCTGCGTTACCATACAACTTTACAACTTCCGTCTATTTGTGGCCAAAATATTGGCAACTCCCCCGGCGTGAGCAGGACCTCGATCGGAACGATCCACAGTTGTAACACCGACAGGACAATTGACGAATTTCGCCAACTCAGGGACAAACACCCGTTGCTGAAAACACACACAAATATCAACATTTCGAATTTACAAAACATTTATAGCTGAAATCCCCATCTTATTTACATAGACTCGACCTTAAGAGTGACTATTTTAAGACTCAGATTTATGTTTAGTTACAAATCCGTATCATTGCACTTGGCTGTTCGATCTGGGTAACTTTACATCTGGGCGGACATTTACAGTGATACTGAAAATCCTACCAAATCGCACACCTAACTGCTCGTTGATCTAGAGAAGTAGACAGCGAAGATGCACATATAAATATTAATAGCAAAAATTAAGAGATAAGAATTCACATTATCATTTGAGGAGAGCAGACTTACAACACAACAACCACTAAGGTAAAAACTAGGCACGAAACAGATTCCGACTGCTGACGTCGCGCTTTCTGCACACGAGTTGGGGGAGGGAGAAGCTGTTGTGCAATCTCTATGCAGATTGCTCTACTCTCTCCGTAAGCTTAACATGGACAAAGAGAGCGGACGGCCAAAAAACACAGCAGGGAGTTGTTTTTTCGAGGCTTTTCATCTCTATCGCTTGTTGAAGATGTTGTAATTTACGAGTACTTCAGTTGTTCATT
>JARNME010000404.1:64676104-64692283 GCA_030179655.1 Scaptomyza flava
GAGAGCGACGGCAAAAAACAGCAGTGAGTTGTTTTTGCTTTTTCATTCTTATCGCTTGTTTGAAGATGTTGTAATTTACTTTACTCAGTTGTTCATTTATGTAAATTGGGACCGAACCGCATGTCTCAATCCCGATCAATTGTAGGTTAAGCTGCTGCTTATTCGTGCGCCTAAACTGACCTGCCGCGCGTAGTAGATTAATTTTATCATGTGTTGTGTCGAACCGCATTAATATTGTGGGGTCAGCAACCGTCGTGGTAGATTGCGTGACCCTAAAAATGTCACGAAGTCGCGGCGCCGGTGTGACACCAAGTGAAAAACAAAGTGTATTAAACATTGTCCGCAGCTGCTCACCCTCTACCACCGGCACGCCATGTAGCCTAAGCTCAGTGGCTATACCTGCGTTGGCCTGGGCGTTGAGCTTGGCCTCCAAGGTGGCCAGCTTTGTTTTAAGCAGCTGCGAGTCGGCAGCATCTTTCTCCAGTTGTAGGACACGTTGCGTTAGGCCCTGCAAATCAGCACTCATGCTGTCCAGCCTGGCATTAAGCGCAGCTAGAATGCGTTCCTCGCCTTCAAGTACCTTCGCCGCAATCACGCCTGCTTGCTCATCAAAACGTTGATTTATGAGCTTTAGGATTGCGGCCCCATCAATGGGCTTGCTGGTTTCAGTTGTGTTCATGATGAAGGTTTTGTGGAACTTATGCAAGAGGCAGTCCCGCGCTATAAGTTGCCGAGCAGAACCTATTTTCATGATGTAATGTTACCAAGCGAATATGATCAGTTACAGCTTAAAGTGCGTTCAGTTTTAGACACTGTTGAGCATGTTTGTTTAACCACTGATCTTTGGACATCTGCAGCAAGCGAAGGTTATATAACTATAACATGCCATTTTGTAACGCACAACTTTAAATTGATCTCTGCATTGCTATCTACAGCTCCATTAATAACCCCCACAAATCACAAGGCACAAAATATTGCCGACTCAATCAGAGAAGTGTTAGATAAGTGGGGTCTTTCATCTAAGGTGGTCACCGTCACAACAGACAATGACAGTACAATGAAAAAAGCGTGCGAGATTTTGCAATTGAAACATTTGCCCTGCTTGGCACATTCAATTAACCTGCTGGTTCAGGATGTTTTAAAACTGGAAGTCGTCAATGTAATACTCTCCAAATGCAAGGGAACAGTTACTTATTTTAAACAAAGCACAATAGCCGCTGCGAAGTTAAAGGAAGCACAGAATACTGAAAAGCCCCTTACATTATTACAAGAAGTAACAACACGCTGGAACAGTGCATATGAAATGATAAAAAGAATTTTAAAAATTCATGAATATGTTACATTAACATTGATAACATTGCGTAATGCCCCTTCACCGATCTCAGCAGAAGAACTCGAAATTTTACATGATCTGTCAGAATTGCTGTCACCTTTCGAGGAAGCGACTTTATCTATTTCAACCAGCACCAAAGTTTCCGTATCGCTGATCATTCCGGTTATTACCGAGATTCATCATAAAATTGATCAATTGCATACAACCTTACAAACACAGGAAGGAATTGTGGTACACGGTTTTATTAAGAAACGTTTAATCGAAAGATTGGACAGCTTTGAAACTCGTACAATTCCTCGCATCGCAACACTTATTGATCCTCGATTCAAAAAAGATGGCTTCCTAAAATGTTCAAATGCAGATCTCGCAGCCAAAGCATTCGAGCAGGAATTGGTTTCTGCAATGTCCTCAACTCCACGACATCAACCAACACCAACCACAGATCAACTAACAGCAACAACAGACCAGCCAGCATGCAAATTTTCATTTTTGCAAAGCAAATCTTGCAACAAAGTGAAGTCTTCCCGTGCAGATGCTTTTATCGCAATGAGGCAACATTTCGAAAAGGAAAACTATTCAGAAAATTGCGACCCTCTAAAATATTGGGAGGTAAGATTTTAAAATATTATGAGAAATATGTTAAGTAACGATATTTTTTATAGATGAGTACAGATGACAAGCCGTTGAAAACCGTTGCAAAAAAGTATTTATGCATCCAAGCCTCTTCGTTTGTGTTGGGTAAACATTGCTCATTTTCGTGAACATGTTCTAACTCACTCACTTTGCTCATTTGCTCACTACTCACTGTTCAGTTACTCACTACTGACTTGTTCAGCTATTCAGTTGCTCACTACTCACTGTTCAGTTACTCACTACTCACTACTCACTTACTCACTTGCTCAGCTGTTCAGTTGCTCACTGTTCAATGCATACCCAATTGAATGTAAACTCCCAATTAAAATATTAACAACCTTTTCTCATATATTTTTTCAACGAAAATAAGGAACTTCAGTTTATTATTTTAAATTCAATAGCTGAAGGCCTGGACGCTAGCGCTCTATTAGTTACTTAGATTTAGTATTCTTTGTGTATTATAGCTAATATTATTATTATTAAATAAATTAATATTTTAAATTCAGCATTCAATGCTCATGAAACTTAAAATAATAAAAATATAAGGAATAATATATAAATGAAAACTAAAAACAAATTGATTTAAATTATTCCTTCCCTTAAATGTTTCGGACCAAAGATATGTTGCCATTGGCAGGCAATTCGTTTGAGCTGAAACAAATATGAGTTAGTTTTTTGTTAAATAAAATATGTAATCTAAAGACTTACCATTCAGCATCTTTTACATATTATTATGCAAAAACGTAAGATTGTTCACCTGTGTTGGCTTTAAAAGTGTTCGCCTCTTCGTAATTGTCTGTGCCGCACCGGAAAATATTCTTTCGCATGGCACTGATGTGGCCAATAAACATAGGCGTTTCATCATATATGAGTGTAAGTGTGGATATTGCCCCTTTCTTTGCTCCCACCATTTTAAAGCATCTTCCTTCCGATTTAAATACTCTTCGGAGAGGTATTTGTCCATTTCTCGAATGGATGCCACTGTGTTGTTTGACGACTTGCTCACTTGTTGAAAGGTTTCGTCGTATTCCTTCCAAATATCGTCTTCTGTTGTTTGTTTAACTATTTCATCTTTAACGGATACTGCAGGCATGTCATTGGCATGGCGATGGATGGTTTTTTTAATATTAGAAACCGCGGTTTTAAAAGCGTCCGGGTTTCTAAAAACTCGCCCTTTAAATCGGGGATCCAACACAGTGCTTTCAGCGAACAATGGATTTGACTCCAAGTCCTTGAAGCGGTGCTCCATCTCCCTCAGAAGGACAGTTCCCACTGCAGCGGCTGACTCGTTTAGCCCAAAACTTAGACTACCGATCTTTCTTTGCAGAATTCCTGCCAAAACTATCATTTGATAGAGTAACATTTTTCTCTGCCGAAAGTTCGGTTGTCACCTGCAAAAACGGTTGAAGAATGGGTTGTACTTCTTCAATAGCTTCGAAATCCTGATTGGTTAAGCCCAGATCGGGTCGCAGAAGCGAAACCACCAGCATAACCGCCTCCTTCAATGCTATCAGTCGCTCAAACATTTTAAAAGTTGAGTTCCAGCGAGTTGGTACATCCTGAACAAGCTTAACATCCGGGAGTCTTAGTTGAGCTTGGGTGTCCTTAAGCTTTTTATATGCCGTTGTACTTCGGTGAAAAAATTGAACAATTGCACTGAATTTCATGCGAATTGTGTTCATTTTTCTAACCCTTTTTGCACAATAAGGTTTAAGGTATGTGCGAAGCACGTTATGTGACGCCAGTTGCCTATTTTTATAGCACCAACAATGTTGAATGCATTGTCGGAGGCAATAGCAGCAACTTTATTTTCAATGCTCCATTCAACTACAACCTTCCACTATCTGTCTGCCAAATTTTGGGATGTGTGGCTTTCCTCAACTTGCTCGCAGGACAACATAAACGATTTCAATGTTGTCGACTGCTTTGCAATAAAATGGGCAGTCACTGCCATATAACTTTCATGTGCCAGAGAAGTCCAACAGTCCGTTGTCAGGCAAACCGCAGTCGCATCAAGCATTTTCTCTTTTATAATGGCCGTCTGCTCTTCGCAAATTTGCGGCATCAAAACATTTGTAACTGTTTTTCGTGTAGGAAGCTTATATCCGGGGCAGTGAGAGACATCCTCAATCAACTGCTTAAACTCCGGTTCTTCCACCATCCGAAGCGCATGATGCCCTTTAGCTATAATTTTTACAACCTGCCGATCAATCTTCTAACTTCTGCTTGCGTTTATCGGCCTTTGAAAAAACGTCGTCATGCGTTGCTGTCCATTTATTTCATCAATATTAGCAGTCACATCGTCTTGCCGGACAACCGGCTCCATTGCGGTTGGGTGTTTGCTAGAAAGGTGCCGCCCCAAGTTGCTCTGCGACTTGCTGCTCAGCACATTGCGACAATATTTACATTTCGCCTCTTTATTTCCCAAATCTGTGAAATGCTTCCAAATGGCACTTTGGGGTCGAGACATTTTAGATTTTTTAAACGCGTATTATAAAACAATGTGACCAAATGATATAACGAAAAACGGCTGAAATGGCTTAAGGCACAGATACATCTGTTCCGATCTTCAGTAAATTATGTTTTATTTAAGAAAAAAAAATTACAAATAGATTGGCATAATTAAAATAAAATATAATTAGGGTATTCAGTAGCTATGCTATGTGCGTAAAGTGTTATATATAATACAGTGTAGCTAGTGAGTGCACTTTTTACGTTTCTTTTGTCGTATAAGTGCTAAGTCAGCTGTTTGCCAGTTCGATAACAATACAATCGATATTTAAATTGAATTGATTAATTGTTAAACTGAAAATAATGAAATAAAATAAAGCGTTTTATATCATTCTCCCGCACTCTATTTGCTTTTGTCGCTTCTGACACTTTTAAAAACATCAGTTTAGTCTACTACTGACTTGTTCAGCTATTCAGTTGCTCACTACTCACTGTTCAGTTACTCACTACTCACTCACTTACTCACTTGCTCAGCTGTTCAGTTGCTCACTGTTCAATGCATACCCAATTGAATGTAAACTCCCAATTAAAATATTAACAACCTTTTCTCATATATTTTTTCAACGAAAATAAGGAACTTCAGTTTATTATTTTAAATTCAATAGCTGAAGGCCTGGACGCTAGCGCTCTATTAGTTACTTAGATTTAGTATTCTTTGTGTATTATAGCTAATATTATTATTATTAAATAAATTAATATTTTAAATTCAGCATTCAATGCTCATGAAACTTAAAATAATAAAAATATAAGGAATAATATATAAATGAAAACTAAAAACAAATTGATTTAAATTATTCCTTCCCTTAAATGTTTCGGACCAAAGATATGTTGCCATTGGCAGGCAATTCGTTTGAGCTGAAACAAATATGAGTTAGTTTTATGTTAAATAAAATATGTAATCTAAAGACTTACCATTCACCATCTTTTACATATTATTATGCAAAAACGTAAGATTGTTCACCTGCGTTGGCTTTAAAAGTGTTCGCCTCTTCGTAATTGTCTGTGCCGCACCGGAAAATATTCTTTCGCATGGCACTGATGTGGCCAATAAACATAGGCGTTTCATCATATATGAGTGTAAGTGTGGATATTGCCCCTTTCTTTGCTCCCACCATTTTAAAGCATCTTCCTTCCGATTTAAATACTCTTCGGAGAGGTATTTGTCCATTTCTCGAATGGATGCCACTGTGTTGTTTGACGACTTGCTCACTTGTTGAAAGGTTTCGTCGTATTCCTTCCAAATACCGTCTTCTGTTGTTTGTTTAACTATTTCATCTTTAACGGATACTGCAGGCATGTCATTGGCATGGCGATGGATGTTTTTTTTAATATTAGAAACCGCGGTTTTAAAAGCGTCCGGGTTTCTAAAAACTCGCCCTTTAAATCGGGGATCCAACACAGTGCTTTCAGCGAACAATGGATTTGACTCCAAGTCCTTGAAGCGGTGCTCCATCTCCCTCACAAGGACAGTTCCCACTGCAGCGGCTGAATCGTTTAGCCCAAAACTTAGACTACCGATCTTTCTTTGCAGAATTCCTGCCAACACTATCACTTTGATAGAGTAACATTATTCTCTGCCGAAAGTTCGGTTGTCACCTGCAAAAACGGTTGAAGAATGGGTTGTACTTCTTCAATAGCTTCGAAATCCTGATTGGTTAAGCCCAGATCGGGTCGCAGAAGCGAAACCACCAGCATAACCGCCTCCTTCAATGCTATCAGTCGCTCAAACATTTTAAAAGTTGAGTTCCAGCGAGTTGGTACATCCTGAACAAGCTTAACATCCGGGAGTCTTAGTTGAGCTTGGGTGTCCTTAAGCTTTTTATATGCCGTTGTACTTCGGTGAAAAAATTGAATTGCACTGAATTTCATGCGAATTGTGTTCATTTTTTCTAACCCTTTTTGCACAGTAAGGTTTAAGGTATGTGCGAAGCACGTTATGTGACGCCAGTTGCCTATTTTTATAGCACCAACAATGTTGAATGCATTGTCGGAGGCAATAGCAGCAACTTTATTTTCAATGCTCCATTCAACTACAACCTTCCGCAATCTGTCTGCCAAATTTTGGGATGTGTGGCTTTCCTCAACTTGCTCGCAGGACAACATAAACGATTTCAATGTTGTCGACTGCTTTGCAATAAAATGGGCAGTCACTGCCATATAACTTTCATGTGCCAGAGAAGTCCAACAGTCCGTTGTCAGGCAAACCGCAGTCGCATCAAGCATTTTCTCTTTTATAATGGCCGTCTGCTCTTCGCAAATTTGCGGCATCCAAACATTTGTAACTGTTTTTCGTGTAGGAAGCTTATATCCGGGGCAGTGAGAGACATCCTCAATCAACTGCTTAAACTCCGGTTCTTCCACCATCCGAAGCGCATGATGCCCTTTAGCTATAATTTTTACAACCTGCCGATCAATCTTCTAACTTCTGCTTGCGTTTATCGGCCTTTGAAAAAACGCCGTCATGCGTTGCTGTCCATTTATTTCATCAATATTAGCAGTCACATCGTCTTGCCGGACAACCGGCTCCATTGCGGTTGGGTGTTTGCTAGAAAGGTGCCGCCACAAGTTGCTCTGCGACTTGCTGCTCAGCACATTACGACAATATTTACATTTCGCCTCTTTATTTCCCAAATCTGTGAAATGCTTCCAAATGGCACTTTGGGGTCGAGACATTTTAGATTTTTTAAACGCGTATTATAAAACAATGTGATCAAATGATATAACGAAAAACGGCTGAAATGGCTTAAGGCACAGATACATCTGTTCCGATCTTCAGTAAATTATGTTTTATTAAAAAAAAAAATTACAAATAGATTGGCATTATTAAAATAAAATATAATTAGGGTATTCAGTAGCTATGCTATGTGCGTAAAGTGTTATATATAATACAGTGTAGCTAGTGAGTGCACTTTTTACGTTTCTTTTGTCGTATAAGTGCTAAGTCAGCTGTTTGCCAGTTCGATAACAATACAATCGATATTTAAATTGAATTGATTAATTGTTAAACTGAAAATAATGAAATAAAATAAAGCGTTTTATATCATTCTTCCGCACTCTATTTGCTTTTGTCGCTTCTGACACTTTTAAAAACATCAGCTTAGTCTTTTAAATTAATAATTAATAAAATTTACTTACTTTTACAACCAAAACTCGCCTAGTGTGACCTAATTTCACGAATTCAATAATCTCGAAAGCAGCTGTTTTTATAAATAGTCTGGCAACCACACAATAACACACATAGTACAATAGTAGCAAACATACCCAAAGGCATGTTTGCTGTGTTAAAAATGCTTCTGTGTGTTTGTTGTAAAGCTTTCATATAACACTTTAGTACTTTACGCACATAGCATAGCTACTGAATACCCTAAATATAAATCAAGATACAAAATATCCACAAAATCACCAACGTCTAAAATAAAAGTAGTGCTGGAATATGTTTGGTAGCTCATTGCTTAATTGAGCTGAACAGTGAGTAAATGAACACATGAACAGTGAACAACTGAACAGTGAACAACTGAACAGACAACAACTGAACAGTGAACAACTGAACAGTGAACAACTGAACAGTGAACAACTGAACAGTGAACAACTGAAGCAGTGAACAATTGAACAGTGAACAACTGAACAGTGAACAGCTGAACATGTTCACTCGCTTAGTTTAGTGAACAACTCTTTTTTGTTCACTCACTCATGAGGAACCCAACACGACTCTTCTTGCGAATCAGAGAGTGTGTTCAGCAAAGCTGGACAGACTGTTTCAGCCCGCAGAACAAGACTGAATCCCGAAGCTGTTGATATGCTTCTGTTTTTAAATAAGAATAGGAATTTCAATATGGATATTGATTATATATATATATAAATATATATATATATATATATATATATATATATATATATACATATATATGTATTATCTATATTATTATATATATAAGGGAGAAGCCCCAATCTCGGACACTGTACAGAAGTCGGACACCCCCCTTTATTTTGCGAGTTTTGATGCTAGCGCGGTCTAATTACTGTGACAGATAGCTTTCAGTGCCGGCTTTCTTTTGACATGGTCTACAGGTGTTAATACCTAGTTTTGGCTAATTCAGAGACAAAATTAAAATACCGATATTCCGACCTAAACTTTTTAAAATTTCAACACTTATGTAATTGAATTATTCCCTGATTCAGCAAAGGTTAATACATTTTTTCTTATTCGTTTCATCATGCTCTTTCATATTCTGCAATCAAACATTTTTTTTTTCAATATTTGGGTTTTACATTCAAAAATGTTAAAACCGTGCTTTCTTCTAATCTGGACACTTACTACGTTTATGCTTGCTGTTTCATGATTTTTTAAAATCACGCTTTTTAAAATACGCCTGTTTATGCTATTTTATAAAAATCATGATTTTTCTGAAGGGTGGAGCCACCTATGAAAATTGTAAAATGAGTTGGCAGCTTCATATGAAAAAGGTGGCAGCACATCAGCACAAACAGCTGATAAACCGAAAGCCAAAACGTTAAACGTTTCAAATCGTAAAAATGGAAAAAAACGCAAAGTTTTTTTTAATTAAACGGCTTGCTCGAACATCGCAGATGGTCCGATGTCTTTTAGGACGGAGAATGGAGCGAATGAAGGCTACAAGACGGGAATGGTATTTGTTACAGGCCAAACGCAAGCAAATTTTAATGGAATATTTTGCAAGTCAGCTTGCTGCCTTGACGATATTAAGACCGCGATTGCGAACTGTTCACAGCCGTCCTAGAAGCGATTCTTACTGGATGCTGATGCAAGCTCCAGAAAATGAGCACCTGTTTTTTGAAAATTTAAGAATGTGCAAAAATCATTTTATGAACTTTGTGTCCTTTTGTCTCCACATATGCCGAAAAAAGTGCATTTGATAACAGTTCCGGTTGCATTTGAAAAGCAGGTGGCCATCGGCATCTATAAACTAGCTTCCTGCGCAGGGTACAGAGTCATAGGAGATGTATTTGGCGTGCACAAGAGCACAGTTCACAAATATTTTCACTTAACGGTGCACGCAATTGTGAAATTGGCGAAAAATTTATATATTTTCCTAAGTTGGAGGAGTGTGTAAAGATATCGGATGGGTTTGGAAAAACATCACACATTCCCAATATCATTGGCGCAATTGACGGTAATTACAACTTAATATTGAACTTATGCCGTGAAGAGTACCTAATTAAAATCTAATGTTTTTCAGGAACACATATACCAGTGAAAGCACCCAAGCAAGGATATTTGGATTATGTCAACAGAAAAGGATGGACTTCAATGGTTTTGCAAGCTGTCGTTGACCATATTTATTTGTAAGAGAACTCAATGTTGTTGGTAAATTTTGTAACTAATAAGATTGCTTTTAATACACAGATTTCGAAATATCAGTATAAAGTTCCCAGGAAGTGTTCACGACGCGACGGTTTTTAAAGAGTCTGGCGTTTTTCAGAAGCAAGACCGCATCTTCACAGGGATGAAAAAAAATGTTGGTGGCTTAGTAATGCCATACATGCTGGTGGGTGACCCAGCATACCCATTGTTGCCTTGGCTCCTTAAGCCATACACAGGAATTTTGACTGCGGAAGAGGAATCTTTTACCTGCCATCTTAGCTCTGCTAGAATTGTAGTCGAAAATGCGTTTGGGCGACTCAAAGGACGATGGCGGTGCCTTAACAAAAGGATATATGTTAATGTAGAGTCTGTACCATACGTGGCCCTAGCCTGTGCAACTTTACACAATTTTGTTTAATTGCGAAAAGAAAAATACAGGCCGGGCCCTGATCTGGCTTTATTAAGCGAATTGGAACAGCCCTCTGACTGGATAAATAATCAGGCTGTGATGTCGGTGGAATATGACTCCAATTATTTAAGGCAACACCTAAAAGAATACTTGCTTAACAACTATCCATTAAGACAAAGTCACGCAAGATAAAGAATGCAATAAAAAGCATTTATACAACTGTTTTTTCTATTATAATTTATTTATTATTAAATAGATTTAACATAAACTTTTGAGTTTCCTCGCGATCTTCTTTTAATATTTTTGCATATTTTCCGCAAACTTTTCATCGGACTTGTCCATAGCCGCTATAAACTCTGCGTTTTGGCGATCGAGCCTGTCTAAACCATCATTGAAGTTTTTGGACATATCCTCCAACACACGCAAAACATTTTTTTTATCTTTAATAAATAATTATTAATAAATTGCAATGATGACTTTAAAGCTGTTATTACTTACATGGAGTTTGGCGACGCCCGACAATAGACGTCTCGGGAATAGCATTCTCATCGCTCTCTCCTGTCGGCAATTCGGACAACTCAACCTCAATGTTCTCCGGCTCAATAGCATATTCGATGCAGTCGTCCAAGGTGTCGACCCCAACAGCCGCCGCAACTGGTCGCGCTCCATATAGCTCGTTAAGCTCGTTAAAAAAGGCACAGGTGCTTCTTCCTGCGCCGCTTACTCCATTTTTTCGCTTTGCTTCCATGAAATTTTTTTTTAACGTCCGCAACTTCGTTTTCACTTGTTCACATGATTTGTTCATGCATTTACTTTTCATGCGCTCGGCAATGCTCTTGTAAATGATATTATTCCTTTTTGTTTTTCCGTCTAACTGGCTAAGCACATTATCTTCTTTAACAATACTTATCAGCTCGTTCGTCTCCTCAGGCGTCCAGTGGCTTCTAATATTTTCCATTTTAACGTCTTTTTCTTTCGCAGCAATTTAATTAGTGTGGAACAGCTGATTTCACACAGTAGCGTTGCCAGACTGCTTACACAAAATATCATGATTTTTCCAAAAAATCATAGTCAAAATACGTGTGTAGAAAAAATCACGAATTTGTGTTTATGCTAGTATTTTTTTAAAAAAGCATGATCTGAATTCATGCTTTTTTGCAAGCATAAACGTAGTAACTGTTGATGTTTCACAATTGAACACGATTAATTGTAATCGATATTTTCATTCAATTGTATCGATGATCGTGTCATCTTCATATAAATGTATCAAAATGAGCGCGCAACAAGAAATGGAAATTGAAATTTTATTGTTTAAATGAAAAAAACCAAATAAAGAAACTTTAAGTTGAATTTCATAGTTAATTGAATAAATAATTTCATAATAAATGGTTTTGATGAAAAAAAACCCAAAACATAATAATTAGTTTGTTTACATATTTCGCGCCATATTAATAAGGTATGTAAGCAATGATGAGCATGCGATGTATAGATCGATACATCAATCGATATATCGGTGCATTACTTGCGATACTGCTCATTACGACTAATAATAATTAATAAAATAATAAATTCGTTTGATTTTCATTGTTTAATTGCATAAAAAACAAAATCTTACATAAAAACAATGATTTGGCATTTTATATTATTTTATTGGTTGCATTTTCACAAGATAAAAGGGGGTGTCCAACTTCGGGGCACTTTTTTGAAAATCGTGATTTTGAGTTTTTTCATAAAATGTGAAATTTATCATTAAACATGAATGAAATGTGTATAATGCCTTATACTAATCGATGCGCAATTGAACAAGCTTTTCAACGATACTAACAGATAAGCTGTACGTTGATTTTGGACAGTCTTATGTCACAAAAACCTTATTATATATACTTATATACATAAGTTTATAATAAAGACTTAAGTTTTTTTTATTGTTTGAAACATCGATGTTTCACTCGATGGTTTTTTTCAAAACATGGAAAACATCGATGGACACACACATCGATGTTTCTGCACCTCTAACTCAGAATTAGTGATAAGCCCTCAAGAAAGTATCGAGTTCACAGACAGTGTGTGCACCAGGGCTGCAAAACATAGACGATAATATCGGCGCTATCGATGTTTCAGAATCTTTGCGATATATCGACGTTTTCGTACAATATCGATGTTTAATATGATTGAGACGCGCGCGTACCTAATTCTAAATGCAAATTATATTTTGTTCAGCTATCTATATTTATATATATATAAGTATTGTAAGGCCGTTTTAAGTTTTCATCTTGGTGGTTCCTCAAGTTAAAATGCACAAGTTTTTGCGCAAGTCAAGTACGAGTTTTATCAGCTGTGGATTTATGAATATACCTAGGGTTACCACCTGGTGCTTGGACCATTCCGGGACGGTCGACCACTACTCCCCCCCCCCCCCCCCCATGATCCACCTACAATTAAAAACAAGTTGTGGGGTGAGCCCAACTAGAAGAGATACCCTGAACCCAGTATTATAATAATAAAGAAAACTTCTATCGTGACCCATTACCCTCATTTTACATTTTCCAAATTCGATATTTTTTGTTATCGTTTGCATGTGTATATCGGAAACCAGAATAGTTATCGATAATTTGAAGCAAACCTGTTCTGGTATAGGAGAACTTATATATATATCTGAAGTCTCTAGCTCTTGTAGTCTCTGAGATCCACGCGTTCATACAGACGAACATGGCCATATCGTCTCGGCTGTTGATGCTGATCAAGAATATATATGTATACTTTATGGGGTCGGAGATGCTGCCTACTGCCTGTTACATACTTTTGCACAAAACCATTATACCCTGATTTACCCATTTTATGGGCTAAGAATATAAAAATATAATATTCACATATTTATTCATAACAAATTCCAATTAATTATCTAACATAACTTATCAAATATTCTACACACTTCGCTACACTTTCTTCATACAAAAAGTTCGCGTCGTCTAATTGCAGCAATTTAAAAATCCGGTACTCGTCTAGTGACTTTTAAGCAATTGGAATTCCAGGACGGATGGTATCCCTAAATATACCACTAATTTTATAATTGTATTGCAGTTTTAGATAGACAATGTCGCTTCTTCGTCTGCTGCTTCTGCGTCTGCTGCTTTTTTGTCTGGTGATCCGACAACTGATGATTGAGCCCCCTTGCAAGCAGATAGACCGCTTTGTGGACCGCTCGGAAGCGACGCCTCCACATCGCTCAGAAAATTTTCATTAGACAAAGATCTTGCTGAAATGCAACGAGTTTTTCTGCTGGTTACTATTCGGGTGTTCACTTTGTGTTGAAAATGTGCAAAAGTGTAACTTTGCAACACCGCTGTCGTGAACACCCAGTTGAACAAAACAAGTCTGATAACTTTGCACAATCAGCTGTTCGCTATCGTTTGAGCTGAGTTTGCCACAGGTTATATTTAATTTGCTGCTCACAATAAATAAATAAATTTAAAATTGCCCTTTAAAAGCGTGAAAGCATCACTCGTAAAACGGACAGCATCCCATTAACTGGTTTATTTAAGAAAATTAGACAGCCAACCCTAATTTACTTTTAGCGCATTTTCACAATGAACAGCTGTTTGTTTTGATTTAGCACCTAAAGCACAAAATTACTCCAAAATATTCCAGAAAATTGCTTGTATTGTGCAACACGTTTTCACTTTTGTATCATTTTTACATGCTTTTATTTAACTTGACTTGTCTGTCTGTTTGTTTGCTTTGTACTGGATTCTTGTAATCAAATTTTCACCAAGTTCCCGACCAGCTAGAGCTCTGAAATTTTCACCAACGATGTGTATTAGATGTTAATACATGATAAAATATGTAATGTCATGTAAAAACCACGAAAACCTGCTTGAATTACTAATTTGACTAAAAATATTGACGTGCTTTGGTGGCATAGAGAGAAGACTGCCGCTGCAGGCCGATGATCGTAGGTTGGATCTCTGACCGAGTAATACCTCTTTTTATACCCTTAACCCATAAAATGGGTAAATAAGGGTACCATGGTTTTGTGCAAAAGTAAGTAACAGGCAGAAGGAAGCATCTCCGACCCCATAAAGTGTATATATTCTTGATCAGCATCAACAGCCCAGACGATATAGCCATGTCCGTCTGTCCGTCCATCTGTCTGTCTGTATGAACACGTGGATCTCAGAAACTACAAGAGCTAGAGACTTCAGATTTTGAATATAGGTTCTCCTATACTATGACCAGAACAAGTTTGCTTCAAATTATCGATAACTATTCTGGTTTCCGATACACACATGATATCGATAACAAAAAATATCGAATTTGGAAAATGTAAAAATGAGGGTTGAAATAATGGGTAACGATAGAACTTTTTTGAAAATGTCGTCCAAATCGGTTAAGAAACACCGGAGATATCGAATTTTATCGCTTGAAGCTAAGTCAGTATACCAATGTCTTACATAAATTTAATTTATTTATTGCAACTGGGTTCAGGGTATCTTCTAGTCGGGCTCTCCCGACTAGAGCCTTCTTACTTGTTTAACACTGAAATCGATATTTTAGTGATAGGCAGAGGCCTAGCAAAAAGTGTAAAGGCCCAACCAACCATTGGAGTTGTGTCGTTCGCGAACGAACGAACAAAAAAGAACTATTCACTGAAGTGAACGAACTGAATAAGTTCATCTTCATCGTTCTTTTCTGTTCAGTTGTTCACTTTAGCGCTTTAGTTCATTCATGTTCCTTGTACGGTTAGTAGACATTTTTTTTTTAGCTGTTATGTATGTTTGTTGGCTATTTTTAGCTGGTATGGTAGTTCTTTTTCTTTGTTTTCGTTCACTATTTTAACAAAACGATCTTAAATTTAACGAAAAAAAACGAACGATGAACAAAAAAGATCAAATTAGGGAACAAAATCGAACGAACAAAAAGAACGACCTAGTTCACTGATTGAAAAAGAACGAACGAACTTATTCAGTAAATTGAACGATGTTTACCCAACTGGTTGGCAACCAAACGATGCTTGCTTGCTTCGCGTCTCGGAAGAGAACTGAACGAACAGCATTGAGCATGAAAGCCTATGACCATACGTTGCTTAAGTGCTTTGTCTCTTCTTCTTCTTTCTTTTTGCCAACCATTGTTGCCACATGTTCTTTTTTTATTCCATTAAAAAATAAATGGTAACATTTTATGTAATATTATGTTAAAAGTAAATATAACACAAGGTTTATAGAAATAGTATATTATATCAATATGTTTATAAACAATAAAATGAAGATCTAACAATTATTTTAAATATTTTCCATATAATAAAAGAACAGCGACAACTCTATAGCCTTAAGTATTTAAGCATGGTTTCATTTCAGTGAAACTATGCTTAGGCGCTTAAGCATTCGTTAAAAAAACAAAACTCAACGAAACCGTGCGTAAGCATCGTTTGGGCAAATACACGGCGTAGCATATGTTGAAACTTTGCGTGCTGCGATGTTTTAAGCACGTAAGCATCGTTTGGTTGGGCCTTAAGCTCGATTCTGTATAAATTATTGTTGGGATGGCTTGCACTTTTAACCTTTTGCACTTTTCCAACACATAGTGAACACCCTATATGTATTTTGTATCAATTTTGTGTACAAAGTTACGAAATCCCACACAGCTCACTATGTTAAAAGGTAGCACATCCAGCGCCACCATTTCAGCAACGAGTATATACTTAACAGAGTGGAATACAGAGCACTCCACTTTAACATAAAACGTTCAGACCTATACTCGTTGGAGTATACAAATAATTTTGATCTATGCTTTGCCAACTTATTTTGCCAGCTATTTGAAAATCAGCTGGTCCATAGAGAAGTAGTAAAGAATCAAAGTATCATTTAGGGTGTTCACTTTGAGTTGCAAAAGTGTAACTTTCCAACACTGCTGTCGTGAACACCATTTGAACGAAACAAGTCTGTTAACTTTGCA
>JARNME010000404.1:64692294-65022009 GCA_030179655.1 Scaptomyza flava
TTCATTCAATTGTATCGATGATCGTGTCATCTTCATATAAATGTATCAAAATGAGCGCGCAACAAGAATGGAAATTGAAATTTTATTGTTTAAATGAAAAAAACCAAATAAAGAAACTTTAAGTTGAATTTCATAGTTAATTGAATAAATAATTTCATAATAAATGGTTTTGATGAAAAAAAACCCAAAACATAATAATTAGTTTGTTTACATATTTCGCGCCATATTAATAAGGTATGTAAGCAATGATGAGCATGCGATGTATAGATCGATACATCAATCGATATATCGGTGCATTACTTGCGATACTGCTCATTACGACTAATAATAATTAATAAAATAATAAATTCGTTTGATTTTCATTGTTTAATTGCATAAAAAACAAAATCTTACATAAAAACAATGATTTGGCATTTTATATTATTTTATTGGTTGCATTTTCACAAGATAAAAGGGGGTGTCCAACTTCGGGGCACTTTTTTGAAAATCGTGATTTTGAGTTTTTTCATAAAATGTGAAATTTATCATTAAACATGAATGAAATGTGTATAATGCCTTATACTAATCGATGCGCAATTGACAGCTTTCAACGATACTAACAGATAAGCTGTACGTTGATTTTGGACAGTCTTATGTCACAAAAACCTTATTATATATACTTATATACATAAGTTTATAATAAAGACTTAAGTTTTTTTTATTGTTTGAAACATCGATGTTTCACTCGATGGTTTTTTTCAAAACATGGAAAACATCGATGGACACACACATCGATGTTTCTGCACCTCTAACTCAGAATTAGTGATAAGCCCTCAAGAAAGTATCGAGTTCACAGACAGTGTGTGCACCAGGGCTGCAAAACATAGACGATAATATCGGCGCTATCGATGTTTCAGAATCTTTGCGATATATCGACGTTTTCGTACAATATCGATGTTTAATATGATTGAGACGCGCGCGTACCTAATTCTAAATGCAAATTATATTTTGTTCAGCTATCTATATTTATATATATATATAAGTATTGTAAGGCCGTTTTAAGTTTTCATCTTGGTGGTTCCTCAAGTTAAAATGCACAAGTTTTTGCGCAAGTCAAGTACGAGTTTTATCAGCTGTGGATTTATGAATATACCTAGGGTTACCACCTGGTGCTTGGACCATTCCGGGACGGTCGACCACTACCCCCCCCCCCCCCCCCCCATGATCCACCTACAATTAAAAACAAGTTGTGGGGTGAGCCCAACTAGAAGAGATACCCTGAACCCAGTATTATAATAATAAAGAAAACTTCTATCGTGACCCATTACCCTCATTTTACATTTTCCAAATTCGATATTTTTTGTTATCGTTTGCATGTGTATATCGGAAACCAGAATAGTTATCGATAATTTGAAGCAAACCTGTTCTGGTATAGGAGAACTTATATATATATCTGAAGTCTCTAGCTCTTGTAGTCTCTGAGATCCACGCGTTCAAACAGACGACCGACAGAAGACGACGGAGCGGATAGACGACGACAGCGACGGCTATCGTCTCGGCTGTTGATGCTGATCAAGAATATATATACTTTATGGGGTCGGAGATGCTGCCTACTGCCTGTTACATACTTTTGCACAAAACCATTATACCCTGATTTACCCATTTTATGGGCTAAGAATATAAAATATAATATTCACATATTTATTCATAACAAATTCCAATTAATTATCTAACATAACTTATCAAATATTCTACACACTTCGCTACACTTTCTTCATACAAAATGTTCGCGTCGTCTAATTGCAGCAATTTAAAAATCCGGTACTCGTCTAGTGACTTTTAAGCAATTGGAATTCCAGGACGGATGGTATCCCTAAATATACCACTAATTTTATAATTGTATTGCAGTTTTAGATAGACAATGTCGCTCTCTTCGTCTGCTGCTTCTGCGTCTGCTGCTTTTTTGTCTGGTGATCCGACAACTGATGATTGAGCCCCCTTGCAAGCAGATAAACCGCTTTGTGGACCGCTCGGAAGCGACGCCTCCACATCGCTCAGAAAATTTTCATTAGACAAAGATCTTGCTGAAATGCAACGAGTTTTTCTGCTGGTTACTATTCGGGTGTTCACTTTGTGTTGAAAATGTGCAAAAGTGTAACTTTGCAACACCGCTGTCGTGAACACCCAGTTGAACAAAACAAGTCTGATAACTTTGCACAATCAGCTGTTCGCTATCGTTTGAGCTGAGTTTGCCACAGGTTATATTTAATTTGCTGCTCACAATAAATAAATAAATTTAAAATTGCCCTTTAAAAGCGTGAAAGCATCACTCGTAGAACGGACAGCATCCCATTAACTGGTTTATTTAAGAAAATTAGACAGCCAACCCTAATTTACTTTTAGCGCATTTTCACAATGAACAGCTGTTTGTTTTGATTTAGCACCTAAAGCACAAAATTACTCCAAAATATTCCAGAAAATTGCTTGTATTGTGCAACACGTTTTCACTTTTGTATCATTTTTACATGCTTTTATTTAACTTGACTTGTCTGTCTGTTTGTTTGCTTTGTACTGGATTCTTGTAATCAAATTTTCACCAAGTTCCCGACCAGCTAGAGCTCTGAAATTTTCACCAACGATGTGTATTAGATGTTAATACATGATAAAATATGTAATGTCATGTAAAAACCACGAAAACCTGCTTGAATTACTAATTTGACTAAAAATATTGACGTGCTTTGGTGGCATAGAGAGAAGACTGCCGCTGCAGGCCGATGATCGTAGGTTGGATCTCTGACCGAGTAATACCTCTTATTATACCCTTAACCCATAAAATTGGTAAATAAGGGTACCATGGTTTTGTGCAAAAGTAAGTAACAGGCAGAAGGAAGCATCTCCGACCCCATAAAGTGTATATATTCTTGATCAGCATCAACAGCCCAGACGATATAGCCATGTCCGTCTGTCCGTCCATCTGTCTGTCTGTATGAACACGTGGATCTCAGAAACTACAAGAGCTAGAGACTTCAGATTTTGAATATAGGTTCTCCTATACTATGACCAGAACAAGTTTGCTTCAAATTATCGATAACTATTCTGGTTTCCGATACACACATGATATCGATAACAAAAAATATCGAATTTGGAAAATGTAAAAATGAGGGTTGAAATAATGGGTAACGATAGAACTTTTTTGAAAATGTCGTCCAAATCGGTTAAGAAACACCGGAGATATCGAATTTTATCGCTTGAAGCTAAGTCAGTATACCAATGTCTTACATAAATTTAATTTATTTATTGCAACTGGGTTCAGGGTATCTTCTAGTCGGGCTCTCCCGACTAGAGCCTTCTTACTTGTTTACACGAACGTGAAGACTCGATATTTTAGTGATAGGCAGAGGCCTAGCAAAAAGTGTAAAGGCCCAACCAACCATTGGAGTTGTGTCGTTCGCGAACGAACGAACAAAAAAGAACTATTCACTGAAGTGAACGAACTGAATAAGTTCATCTTCATCGTTCTTTTCTGTTCAGTTGTTCACTTTAGCGCTTTAGTTCATTCATGTTCCTTGTACGGTTAGTAGACATTTTTTTTTTAGCTGTTATGTATGTTTGTTGGCTATTTTTAGCTGGTATGGTAGTTCTTTTTCTTTGTTTTCGTTCACTATTTTAACAAAACGATCTTAAATTTAACGAAAAAAAACGAACGATGAACAAAAAAGATCAAATTAGGGAACAAAATCGAACGAACAAAAAGAACGACCTAGTTCACTGATTGAAAAAGAACGAACGAACTTATTCAGTAAATTGAACGATGTTTACCCAACTGGTTGGCAACCAAACGATGCTTGCTTGCTTCGCGTCTCGGAAGAGAACTGAACGAACAGCATTGAGCATGAAAGCCTATGACCATACGTTGCTTAAGTGCTTTGTCTCTTCTTCTTCTTTCTTTTTGCCAACCATTGTTGCCACATGTTCTTTTTTTATTCCATTAAAAAATAAATGGTAACATTTTATGTAATATTATGTTAAAAGTAAATATAACACAAGGTTATAGAAATAGTATATTATATCAATATGTTTATAAACAATAAAATGAAGATCTAACAATTATTTTAAATATTTTCCATATAATAAAAGAACAGCGACAACTCTATAGCCTTAAGTATTTAAGCATGGTTTCATTTCAGTGAAACTATGCTTAGGCGCTTAAGCATTCGTTAAAAAAACAAAACTCAACGAAACCGTGCGTAAGCATCGTTTGGGCAAATACACGGCGTAGCATATGTTGAAACTTTGCGTGCTGCGATGTTTTAAGCACGTAAGCATCGTTTGGTTGGGCCTTAAGCTCGATTCTGTATAAATTATTGTTGGGATGGCTTGCACTTTTAACCTTTTGCACTTTTCCAACACATAGTGAACACCCTATATGTATTTTGTATCAATTTTGTGTACAAAGTTACGAAATCCCACACAGCTCACTATGTTAAAAGGTAGCACATCCAGCGCCACCATTTCAGCAACGAGTATATACTTAACAGAGTGGAATACAGAGCACTCCACTTTAACATAAAACGTTCAGACCTATACTCGTTGGAGTATACAAATAATTTTGATCTATGCTTTGCCAACTTATTTTGCCAGCTATTTGAAAATCAGCTGGTCCATAGAGAAGTAGTAAAGAATCAAAGTATCATTTAGGGTGTTCACTTTGAGTTGCAAAAGTGTAACTTTCCAACACTGCTGTCGTGAACACCATTTGAACGAAACAAGTCTGTTAACTTTGCACAATAGGCTGTTTGCTATCTTTTTAGCAGAGTTGGCCATTTGTGTTATTTAATTTTCTGTTTGCAATAAATAAATAAACTTTAAATTGCCATTTAGAAGCTTGAAAGCATCACTCCTAGAACGGACAGCATCCCAAAAACTTGTTTATTTAAGAAAACTAGTAAACCAACCCTCATTTACTTTAAGTCCTTTTTAAATTGGCGCGAGGCCGCGAGGCGATGTTCGAAAGCGAGTGTCGCAAATACTTTCATTTCATGAGAGTCAATTAGAGTGTTCACTTTGTGTTGCAAATGTTTAAAAGTGTAACTTTGCAACACCACTGTCGTGAACACCCAATTGAACAAAACAAGTCTGATAACTTTACACAATAGGCTGTTTGCTATCTTTTTAGCAGAGTTGGCCATTTGTGTTATTTAATTTTCTGTTTGCAATAAATAAATAAACTTTAAATTGCCTTTTAAAAGCGTGAAAGCATCACTCCTAGAACGGACAGCATCCCATAAACTGGTTTATTTAAGAAAATAAGCAAACCAACCCTAATATACTTTTAGCGCCATTTCACAATGAACAGCTGTTTGTTTTGATTTAGGCAGGGACCGTAACGAGTATAATTTTTATTATAAAAATTGAAAAATAATAAATAAAATAAAAATAAAATAAAATAATAATAAAAATTAATAATTAAATTTGTTTTGCGCTTACACATCAGCCGCTGATAAGGCGGTCTAAGCAAGTGTCTAAGCAGACTATTGTATAAACATGCACATGTACATGCGTTTGTACATACATATTATACACCAACCGAAAGGTATTGATGCATAGATTAAATATATGTGCCGATATATAATCTAGCCTGCTCCGTTCAAAAGTTATTTCAATTCAATTTTTATTTTCAATTTTTATAATAAAAATTGAAACGTAATTCTTATTTTCAATTTTTAAAATAAAAGTTATAAATAAAAGTTATGATTTATTTTTAATATAAAAATCAAAATATAATAATTATTTTGTATTTTTATTATAAAAATTTAATTTAATAATTAAATATTATTTAAAAGTAAAAAATTGGAAATAAAAGTTTTTCGTGTGTCCGAATATGCCATACAAAAATAATATATTTGTCTATTTCACACTCATCGTGGAGGCTCTTATGGCCTTTAATTTTTTTCAACTCATAACTATTATTTGCGGTCCCTGGATTTAGCACCTAAAGCTCAAATATACGCCAAAAAATACCAGAAAATTGCTTGTATTGTGCAACACGTTTTCACTTTTGTATAATTTTTTAACACTAAAATCGTTGCAAAAGTACAACGGTATTTTTGTCATAGGCAGGGGTCTAGCAAAAAGTGTAAACTCGATTCTGTACAAATTGTTGTTTGGATGGCTTGCACTTTTACACTATTGCACTTTTCCAACACAAAGTGAACACCCTAAATGTGTGTGTTGACAATGGCGCTAGATATCGCGCGTCTCTCGCTTTTAATTTGGAAAATATGAAAAAACCTTGCGTTGGTGAAGCGTGAAAAGCAGCTGATCAAGCTTTACCAACGCAGCTGATCAGCTGCTGTTAATGTGAAATATATTTTGTAGCACAATGCAAAAATTAAATTGCGAGCAAACGAATCGTTTATTATGTTAATAAGAGAAAAGATAATTTTATACGATAAAAGGGAAAGGTTATATAGAAACAATGAGGCATAAGATAAACTCTGGTCAGAAATTGCAGTTGAAATAAATATTCCAGGTAAGTAACATGCAAGGCAAAGTAGCGTTTAAACATTTATTTTTCTTGCAAAAACTGCAAAACTGCTTGGAAATCACTAAGGGATCAATATGGGAATACTTTGAGGAGTCAAAAACTCTTAGTGGACAGACGTTTGAAGGCAGGAAGCCCTACAAATATAGTGAGCACTTGGCATTTCTCAAAGATTCGATGCAACCAAGAAAGTAAGATATCCATCAGCCATCATCAGCTCAGAGAATATTAACTTATTGTATGTTATATTTACAGAACAACAGGAAACTATGATGAAACATCCAAGGAGATCGATGAGATTTTTTCATTAGATACATCAACAGAAACTTTAACAAATGTAGAATTTATCGATATTGCATTAGATTCTCAGCCTTCTACTTCTCGACGTTCGCTAAGTTCTACTCCAGGAAGCAAGCGATTTAAAGAAACAGATGAGGAGTATTCAAGTTTCCTTCAAAAATTAATTGAAATGAAAAGTCTTTTGAGGACAAGGATAAAGTAGGACCACATACATTTTTTACTAGTTTGGCTGACATACTAGTTACCTCATTTAATTTACTACCTTTGGAATTGATGAAGTTCGAAAACAATATTCATACATTTTGCTTGCAGCTGCTCTCGGAGTGGAAGGAAAAAAACAATGAAAAATAAAATTTAAAACTTAATGGATTGCTATCATTAAATTTTTAACATTAAGAAACAACTTTCTCAAAATATTTTGATAAATAAATTTAAAAAGAATTCAGAGTTTATTTTTATAATTTGTATTTTAATTAGTTATAATTATTTAATTTTGTTTTTTTTTTGATTTAGCACATAAAGCAGAAAATTACACCACAAAATACTTTTATATCATTTTTTAACACTTTGTATAATTTTTTGCCGTCAATAGCAAAACCTGACCTTTTTGAAAATCTACAATATGATTTTTTTATATGTACATTTGCATGTTGGTGCAGGGCGCTTGGTTGGGTTTTTAACTATGTTAAATAATTTTAAATATATACACATGTATGTGCATATATAAATATCTATGATCGCCGCCAATATTGGCTTCCGAATCACATGAAAAGTCAATTGGAGGCATGTCAGGTTTTCCTATTGACGGCCCCCAGCAGATCAACAAAGCGCATACATGCATACGCATAAAATATATACATATATTCATGTGCACGCACACATAAAACGAAATTCTTATCTGCCTCTGCCAAAATGACAAAGCCAGTGCAATTCTGTTTTGCTTCAACCAACAAGAATACAAAAATTCTTGTTGCTGTTATAGAGAAAATAACGGTGCCTTACGAGCTAGCGATTGAAAGAACGATCACATAATTGCAGCAAAAAGAAACACAAAAATGTTAAGTCATTTGCTCGGTTTAGTTGCTTAAAGTTTATTAGCTCGCAATATTTTATCAATTGTTCGTGCTATCAACTAGATTTTAACATTTCTGACCTTAATAAGGTAAAAAGAAGGTATTTTATCAATGAATTTTGAGTTAAGCTTTTTGCCCTTCCTAACAGTTAACAAAAGGTCCAAAGTTTCTAAGATTCGTAAAAGACAAGCTATTTTTTACTCGGGTTTTCGAAGTAAATATAGTTCTTTATTTCATCTCACACGGTATTCAGATGACATGGAACGTATCCCCCATTTTACTATAGGAAACGCATCTATTTTTACACGGTTTTTTTTCACACGGATTTCTGAGGAGCGTATCTACCGTGTAAAAAAAGAGTTGGGTGTCTATATAACCATCTAATTAAAACAAGGATCGACTTATAAACTAGACTATGCCAACGGAGCTATAACCACTTAAAGTCATAACACGTCCAGTAAGGCTTAGTCTAGTTACAGATGCTGTTCGGAATGTTACGCTGTATCAAGATATCACTGAGATATCTTCATGTAAAGCATTGGACAAAAAGCTAAGGAAAGGATAGAGTTAGAACAGGGGTAAGAAAAACAATAACATCGAATTAGCACGGTAAGGTCAGTGTCAGATGTTGGTCACTTTTTCTACCTCAGGTTGGGGGTTAACCTAACGTCGCGACGTTAAACGAACGTTCGGGCCCACGTTGGGTGCCATAAAATTAATATATGTAGCATGTTACGTTGATCTACGAGTGGCTGTTATTGTGTACGAAAGGAGGGGGTGCACGCGCTGGCTCCGGCTGTATGGTTGGGCAGGTTCAAATTTTTATTTTTTTTTGTTTGCACTACTTTCTCGCGGTGCTACTACAGCAAACGCTCGGTAACCTGACCTAATTAAAACCAAGGCAGTTCACGTTGACGAACGCGTTCACGTTTTCGAATGCCAAAATAGTATAAGATTCATACATATTCATTCATTTAAATTCGCATTTTATTGTATATTAAAGAAATTTAAGAAAACTTTTAATTAAAATAATACTTTAAGCACAGCTTTCTCCTTTATACGTGCAGCAAATTCAAATCATTTCAATCGATGCCTACTTGGCTAGCCCACTCTACCGCTTTGTTGAAAATTTCAACTGCTTCAATTGATTTCATTTTCTCTGGAGCCTCTGAGATGATGTCATCGTAGTCGGATTCGTCATCCTGTTCAACATCAATATCATCGTTTTAGAATAGTTGTACAGATTGTAGAAAAGTGAAAATTTGCGCAATTCTTTCGTCTGCAGTTGACTTTTGTGAATTTTGTGCAGAGAAAAAATGAAAAAATAATTTGAGCTCAATGTAAACATTGAAAAGTTTATTGTTCATGTTATAGAGCTTTCTCGCCTAGTTGACGTTTTAGAATAGTCAATGCACTACAAATGTTGTTCACGTTTTGATGAGTTCACGTTTTAGACGTATCACGTTATCGAGCGTTTGTTGTACTATTAATTTCATTTAATCGCGGTAATATCGGCTAAATTAAGAAGAAAAAGAAGGGGAAAAAGAGGGACAGGGTATGTGGTTTTTCTCATAATTGGTGACACTATACGGCTGTCGTTTGGCTGTGCTGGACCGATGTTGTTGTCACAGCTGTTGCCCACCCTTCCATGATCATCATAATCCGGCAATACAATGTAGTTGATGATCCTTAAACAAACGACCACCTAAATTATTCTCCTTCCCTTATGCCGCGACATGATTCCCATAACAAAAGATTCATTTACTAAACGTTATAAGCAATAAATTTATTTATAATAGACCCCTTTAGACCCCTTTTACACGATGAACTTTTTCATGAAGTTTTTTTTCATTCTGTTTTAAAACATCTTCGCAAATCTGGTCGCATTTACACGATGAAGTTTTCTCATGAAGCATTTTCTTTGTAAATGCAACTCTGATTTAAATGTATGGTCGATAAACATATATCGTTGCCATCGATTGTATTGTTTGTTAACATATAATTGATTTAAGAAGTAACAAGTAAATAAAATGGATTCAGTAAACATTTGTTTTAATAATTTCTTAACCAAAACAATGTATTTACTATTGGCGCTAATGTTTGCTTGTGCGATATTTCGTATCGATAACTTTATTACTCACATCAAACACTGTGCAACTCTGTGTTTACATGCAATCGGAATAAAGCAAAGCGAAATGAAACAAGTAAGAAGGGATAGCCCGACTAGAAGATACCCTGAACCCAGTTGCAATAAATATATTTAATTTATATAAGACTTTGGTATACTGGCTTAGCTTCCATCGATTAAGTTCAATATCTCCGGTGTTTCTCAACCGATTTGGACGAAATTTTCAGAAAAGTTCCATCATTATCCATTACTTCAACCCTCATTTTTAGATTTTCCAAATTCGATATTTTATTGTTATCGATATTATGTGTATATCAGAAACCAGAATAGTTATCGATAATTTGAAGCAAACTTGTTCTGCTCATGGTATAGGAGATCTTAAATACGAAATCAGAAGTCTCTAGCTCTTGTAGTCTAGTCGCAAATACTTTCATTTCATGAGAGTCAATTAGAGTGTTCACTTTGTGTTGCAAATGTTTAAAAGTGTAACTTTGCAACACCTCTGTCGTGAACACCCAATTGAACAAAACAAGTCTGATAACTTTACACAATAGGCTGTTTGCTATCTTTTTAGCAGAGTTGGCCATTTGTGTTATTTAATTTTCTGTTTGCAATAAATAAATAAACTTTAAATTGCCCTTTAGAAGCTTGAAAGCATCACTCCTAGAACGGACAGCATCCCAAAAACTTGTTTATTTAAGAAAACTAGTAAACCAAACCTCATTTACTTTAAGTCATTTCATGAGAGTCAATTAGAGTGTTCACTTTGGGTTGCAAATGTTTAAAAGTGTAACTTTGCAACACCTCTGTCGTGAACACCCAATTGAACAAAACAAGTCTGATAACTTTACACAATCAGCTGTTCGCTATCGTTTGAGCTGATTATGCCATTTGTGATATTTAATTTGCTGCTTGCAATAAATAAATAAATTTAAAATTGCCTTTTAAAAGCGTGAAAGCATCACTCCTAGAACGGACAGCATCCCATAAACTGGTTTATTTAAGAAAATAAGCAAACCAACCCTAATATACTTTTAGCGCCATTTCACAATGAACAGCTGTTTGTTTTGATTTAGGCAGGGACCGTAACGAGTATAATTTTTATTATAAAAATTGAAAAATAATAAATAAAATAAAAATAAAATAAAATAATAATAATAAAATTAATAATTAAATTTGTTTTGCGCTTACACATCAGCCGCTGATAAGGCGGTCTAAGCAAGTGTCTAAGCAGACTATTGTATAAACATGCACATGTACATGCGTTTGTACATACATATTATACACCAACCGAAAGGTATTGATGCATAGATTAAATATATGTGCCGATATATAATCTAGCCTGCTCCGTTCAAAAGTTATTTCAATTCAATTTTTATTTTCAATTTTTATAATAAAATTGAAACGTAATTCTTATTTTCAATTTTTAAAATAAAAGTTATAAATAAAAGTTATGATTTATTTTTAATATAAAAATCAAAATATAATAATTATTTTGTATTTTTATTATAAAAATTTAATTTAATAATTAAATATTATTTAAAAGTAAAAAATTGGAAATAAAAGTTTTTCGTGTGTCCGAATATGCCATACAAAAATAATATATTTGTCTATTTCACACTCATCGTGGAGGCTCTTATGGCCTTTAATTTTTTTCAACTCATAACTATTATTTGCGGTCCCTGGATTTAGCACCTAAAGCTCAAATATACGCCAAAAAATACCAGAAAATTGCTTGTATTGTGCAACACGTTTTCACTTTTGTATAATTTTTAACACTAAAATCGTTGCAAAAGTACAACGGTATTTTTGTCATAGGCAGGGGTCTAGCAAAAAGTGTAAACTCGATTCTGTACAAATTGTTGTTTGGATGGCTTGCACTTTTACACTATTGCACTTTTCCAACACAAAGTGAACACCCTAAATGTGTGTGTTGACAATGGCGCTAGATATCGCGCGTCTCTCGCTTTTAATTTGGAAAATATGAAAAAACCTTGCGTTGGTGAAGCGTGAAAAGCAGCTGATCAAGCTTTACCAACGCAGCTGATCAGCTGCTGTTAATGTGAAATATATTTTGTAGCACAATGCAAAAATTAAATTGCGAGCAAACGAATCGTTTATTATGTTAATAAGAGAAAAGATAATTTTATACGATAAAAGGGAAAGGTTATATAGAAACAATGAGGCATAAGATAAACTCTGGTCAGAAATTGCAGTTGAAATAAATATTCCAGGTAAGTAACATGCAAGGCAAAGTAGCGTTTAAACATTTATTTTTCTTGCAAAAACTGCAAAACTGCTTGGAAATCACTAAGGGATCAATATGGGAATACTTTGAGGAGTCAAAAACTCTTAGTGGACAGACGTTTGAAGGCAGGAAGCCCTACAAATATAGTGAGCACTTGGCATTTCTCAAAGATTCGATGCAACCAAGAAAGTAAGATATCCATCAGCCATCATCAGCTCAGAGAATATTAACTTATTGTATGTTATATTTACAGAACAACAGGAAACTATGATGAAACATCCAAGGAGATCGATGAGATTTTTTCATTAGATACATCAACAGAAACTTTAACAAATGTAGAATTTATCGATATTGCATTAGATTCTCAGCCTTCTACTTCTCGACGTTCGCTAAGTTCTACTCCAGGAAGCAAGCGATTTAAAGAAACAGATGAGGAGTATTCAAGTTTCCTTCAAAAATTAATTGAAATGAAAAGTCTTTTGAGGACAAGGATAAAGTAGGACCACATACATTTTTTACTAGTTTGGCTGACATACTAGTTACCTCATTTAATTTACTACCTTTGGAATTGATGAAGTTCGAAAACAATATTCATACATTTTGCTTGCAGCTGCTCTCGGAGTGGAAGGAAAAAAACAATGAAAAATAAAATTTAAAACTTAATGGATTGCTATCATTAAATTTTTAACATTAAGAAACAACTTTCTCAAAATATTTTGATAAATAAAATTTAAAAAAGAATTCAGAGTTTATTTTTATAATTTGTATTTTAATTAGTTATAATTATTTAATTTTGTTTTTTTTTTGATTTAGCACATAAAGCAGAAAATTACACCACAAAATACTTTTATATCATTTTTTAACACTTTGTATAATTTTTTGCCGTCAATAGCAAAACCTGACCTTTTTGAAAATCTACAATATGATTTTTTTATATGTACATTTGCATGTTGGTGCAGGGCGCTTGGTTGGGTTTTTAACTATGTTAAATAATTTTAAATATATACACATGTATGTGCATATATAAATATCTATGATCGCCGCCAATATTGGCTTCCGAATCACATGAAAAGTCAATTGGAGGCATGTCAGGTTTTCCTATTGACGGCCCCCAGCAGATCAACAAAGCGCATACATGCATACGCATAAAATATATAAGTACATATATTCATGTGCACGCACACATAAAACGAAATTCTTATCTGCCTCTGCCAAAATGACAAAGCCAGTGCAATTCTGTTTTGCTTCAACCAACAAGAATACAAAAATTCTTGTTGCTGTTATAGAGAAAATAACGGTGCCTTACGAGCTAGCGATTGAAAGAACGATCACATAATTGCAGCAAAAAGAAACACAAAAATGTTAAGTCATTTGCTCGGTTTAGTTGCTTAAAGTTTATTAGCTCGCAATATTTTATCAATTGTTCGTGCTATCAACTAGATTTTAACATTTCTGACCTTAATAAGGTAAAAAGAAGGTATTTTATCAATGAATTTTGAGTTAAGCTTTTTGCCCTTCCTAACAGTTAACAAAAGGTCCAAAGTTTCTAAGATTCGTAAAAGACAAGCCATTTTTTACTCAGTTTTTCGAAGTAAATATAGTTCTTTATTTCATCTCACACGGTATTCAGATGACATGGAACGTATCCCCCATTTTACTATAGGAAACGCATCTTTTTTACACGGTTTTTTTTTCACACGGATTTCTGAGGAGCGTATCTACCGTGTAAAAAAAGAGTTGGGTGTCTATATAACCATCTAATTAAAACAAGGATCGACTTATAAACTAGACTATGCCAACGGAGCTATAACCACTTAAAGTCATAACACGTCCAGTAAGGCTTAGTCTAGTTACAGATGCTGTTCGGAATGTTACGCTGTATCAAGATATCACTGAGATATCTTCATGTAAAGCATTGGACAAAAAGCTAAGGAAAGGATAGAGTTAGAACAGGGGTAAGAAAAACAATAACATCGAATTAGCACGGTAAGGTCAGTGTCAGATGTTGGTCACTTTTTCTACCTCAGGTTGGGGGTTAACCTAACGTCGCGACGTTAAACGAACGTTCGGGCCCACGTTGGGTGCCATAAAATTAATATATGTAGCATGTTACGTTGATCTACGAGTGGCTGTTATTGTGTACGAAAGGAGGGGGTGCACGCGCTGGCTCCGGCTGTATGGTTGGGCAGGTTCAAATTTTTATTTTTTTTTGTTTGCACTACTTTCTCGCGGTGCTACTACAGCAAACGCTCGGTAACCTGACCTAATTAAAACCAAGGCAGTTCACGTTGACGAACGCGTTCACGTTTTCGAATGCCAAAATAGTATAAGATTCATACATATTCATTCATTTAAATTCGCATTTTATTGTATATTAAAGAAATTTAAGAAAACTTTTAATTAAAATAATACTTTAAGCACAGCTTTCTCCTTTATACGTGCAGCAAATTCAAATCATTTCAATCGATGCCTACTTGGCTAGCCCACTCTACCGCTTTGTTGAAAATTTCAACTGCTTCAATTGATTTTATTTTCTCTGGAGCCTCTGAGATGAAGTCATCGTAGTCGGATTCGTCATCCTGTTCAACATCAATATCATCGTTTTAGAATAGTTGTACAGATTGTAGAAAAGTGAAAATTTGCGCAATTCTTTCGTCTGCAGTTGACTTTTGTGAATTTTGTGCAGAGAAAAAATGAAAAAATAATTTGAGCTCAATGTAAACATTGAAAAGTTTATTGTTCATGTTATAGAGCTTTCTCGCCTAGTTGACGTTTTAGAATAGTCAATGCACTACAAATGTTGTTCACGTTTTGATGAGTTCACGTTTTAGACGTATCACGTTATCGAGCGTTTGTTGTACTATTAATTTCATTTAATCGCGGTAATATCGGCTAAATTAAGAAGAAAAAGAAGGGGAAAAAGAGGGACAGGGTATGTGGTTTTTCTCATAATTGGTGACACTATACGGCTGTCGTTTGGCTGTGCTGGACCGATGTTGTTGTCACAGCTGTTGCCCACCCTTCCATGATCATCATAATCCGGCAATACAATGTAGTTGATGATCCTTAAACAAACGACCACCTAAATTATTCTCCTTCCCTTATGCCGCGACATGATTCCCATAACAAAAGATTCATTTACTAAACGTTATAAGCAATAAATTTATTTATAATAGACCCCTTTAGACCCCTTTTACACGATGAACTTTTTCATGAAGTTTTTTTTCATTCTGTTTTAAAACATCTTCGCAAATCTGGTCGCATTTACACGATGAAGTTTTCTCATGAAGCATTTTCTTTGTAAATGCAACTCTGATTTAAATGTATGGTCGATAAACATATATCGTTGCCATCGATTGTATTGTTTGTTAACATATAATTGATTTAAGAAGTAACAAGTAAATAAAATGGATTCAGTAAACATTTGTTTTAATAATTTCTTAACCAAAACAATGTATTTACTATTGGCGCTAATGTTTGCTTGTGCGATATTTCGTATCGATAACTTTATTACTCACATCAAACACTGTGCAACTCTGTGTTTACATGCAATCGGAATAAAGCAAAGCGAAATGAAACAAGTAAGAAGGGATAGCCCGACTAGAAGATACCCTGAACCCAGTTGCAATAAATATATTTAATTTATATAAGACTTTGGTATACTGGCTTAGCTTCCATCGATTAAGTTCAATATCTCCGGTGTTTCTCAACCGATTTGGACGAAATTTTCAGAAAAGTTCCATCATTATCCATTACTTCAACCCTCATTTTTAGATTTTCCAAATTCGATATTTTATTGTTATCGATATTATGTGTATATCAGAAACCAGAATAGTTATCGATAATTTGAAGCAAACTTGTTCTGCTCATGGTATAGGAGATCTTAAATACGAAATCAGAAGTCTCTAGCTCTTGTAGTCTAGTCGCAAATACTTTCATTTCATGAGAGTCAATTAGAGTGTTCACTTTGTGTTGCAAATGTTTAAAAGTGTAACTTTGCAACACCACTGTCGTGAACACCCAATTGAACAAAACAAGTCTGATAACTTACCCAATTGAACAAACAGTCTGATACTTTACCAATAGGCTGTTTGCTATCTTTTTAGCAGAGTTGGCCATTTGTGTTATTTAATTTTCTGTTTGCAATAAATAAATAAACTTTAAATTGCCCTTTAGAAGCTTGAAAGCATCACTCCTAGAACGGACAGCATCCCAAAAACTTGTTTATTTAAGAAAACTAGTAAACCAAACCTCATTTACTTTAAGTCATTTCATGAGAGTCAATTAGGGTGTTCACTTTGGGTTGCAAATGTTTAAAAGTGTAACTTTGCAACACCACTGTCGTGAACACCCAATTGAACAAAACAAGTCTGATAACTTTACACAATCAGCTGTTCGCTATCGTTTGAGCTGATTATGCCATTTGTGATATTTAATTTGCTGCTTGCAATAAATAAATAAATTTAAAATTGCCTTTTAAAAGCGTGAAAGCATCACTCCTAGAACGGACAGCATCCCATAAACTGGTTTATTTAAGAAACTAAGCAAACCAACCCTAATATACTTTTAGCGCCATTTCACAATGAACAGCTGTTTGTTTTGATTTAGGCAGGGACCGTAACGAGTATAATTTTTATTATAAAAATTGAAAAATAATAAATAAAATAAAAATAAAAATAAAATAAAATAATAATAAAAATTAATAATTAAATTTGTTTTGCGCTTACACATCAGCCGCTGATAAGGCGGTCTAAGCAAGTGTCTAAGCAGACTATTGTATAAACATGCACATGTACATGCGTTTGTACATACATATTATACACCAACCGAAAGGTATTGATGCATAGATTAAATATATGTGCCGATATATAATCTAGCCTGCTCCGTTCAAAAGTTATTTCAATTCAATTTTTATTTTCTATTTTTCAATTTTTCAATAAATATACGCCAAAAAATACCAGAAAATTGCTTGTATTGTGCAACACGTTTTCACTTTTGTATAATTTTTAACACTAAAATCGTTGCAAAAGTACAACGGTATTTTTGTCATAGGCAGGGGTCTAGCAAAAAGTGTAAACTCGATTCTGTACAAATTGTTGTTTGGATGGCTTGCACTTTTACACTATTGCACTTTTCCAACACAAAGTGAACACCCTAAATGTGTGTGTTGACAATGGCGCTAGATATCGCGCGTCTCTCGCTTTTAATTTGGAAAATATGAAAAAACCTTGCGTTGGTGAAGCGTGAAAAGCAGCTGATCAAGCTTTACCAACGCAGCTGATCAGCTGCTGTTAATGTGAAATATATTTTGTAGCACAATGCAAAAATTAAATTGCGAGCAAACGAATCGTTTATTATGTTAATAAGAGAAAAGATAATTTTATACGATAAAAGGGAAAGGTTATATAGAAACAATGAGGCATAAGATAAACTCTGGTCAGAAATTGCAGTTGAAATAAATATTCCAGGTAAGTAACATGCAAGGCAAAGTAGCGTTTAAACATTTATTTTTCTTGCAAAAACTGCAAAACTGCTTGGAAATCACTAAGGGATCAATATGGGAATACTTTGAGGAGTCAAAAACTCTTAGTGGACAGACGTTTGAAGGCAGGAAGCCCTACAAATATAGTGAGCACTTGGCATTTCTCAAAGATTCGATGCAACCAAGAAAGTAAGATATCCATCAGCCATCATCAGCTCAGAGAATATTAACTTATTGTATGTTATATTTACAGAACAACGGGAAACTATGATGAAACATCCAAGGAGATCGATGAGATTTTTTCATTTGATACATCAACAGAAACTTTAACAAATGTAGAATTTATCGATATTGCATTAGATTCTCAGCCTTCTACTTCTCGACGTTCGCTAAGTTCTACTCCAGGAAGCAAGCGATTTAAAGAAACAGATGAGGAGTATTCAAGTTTCCTTCAAAAATTAATTGAAATGAAAAGTCTTTTGAGGACAAGGATAAAGTAGGACCACATACATTTTTTACTAGTTTGGCTGACATACTAGTTACCTCATTTAATTTACTACCTTTGGAATTGATGAAGTTCGAAAACAATATTCATACATTTTGCTTGCAGCTGCTTTCGGAGTGGAAGGAAAAAAACAATGAAAAATAAAATTTAAAACTTAATGGATTGCTATCATTAAATTTTTAACATTAAGAAACAACTTTCTCAAAATATTTTGATAAATAAAATTTAAAAAAGAATTCAGAGTTTATTTTTATAATTTGTATTTTAATTAGTTATAATTATTTAATTTTTTTTTTTTTTGATTTAGCACATAAAGCAGAAAATTACACCACAAAATACTTTTGTATCATTTTTTAACACTTTGTATAATTTTTTGCCGTCAATAGCAAAACCTGACCGTTTTGAAAATCTACAATATGATTTTTTTATATGTACATTTGCATGTTGGTGCAGGGCTCTTGGTTGAGTTTTTAACTATGTTAAATAATTTTAAATATATACACATGTATGTGCATATATAAATATCTATGATCGCCGCCAATATTGGCTTCCGAATCACATGAAAAGTCAATTGGAGGCATGTCAGGTTTTCCTATTGACGGCCCCCAGCAGATCAACAAAGCGCATACATGCAGACGCATAAAATATATACATATATTCATGTGCACGCACACATAAAACGAAATTCTTATCTGCCTCTGCCAAAATGACAAAGCCAGTGCAATTCTGTTTTGCTTCAATCAACAAGAATACAAATTTTTGTTGCTGTTATAGAGAAAATAACGGTGCCTTACGAGCTAGCGATTGAAAGAACGATCACATAATTGCAGCAAAAAGAAACACAAAAATGTTAAGTCATTTGCTCGGTTTAGTTGCTTAAAGTTTATTAGCTCGCAATATTTTATCAATTGTTCGTGCTATCAACTAGATTTTAACATTTCTGACCTTAATAAGGTAAAGAGAAGGTATTTTATCAATGAATTTTTAGTTAAGCTTTTTGCCCTTCCTAACAGTTAACAAAAGGTCCAAAGTTCCTAAGATTCGTAAAAGACAAGCCATTTTTTACTCAGTTTTTCGAAGTAAATATAGTTCTTTATTTCATCTCACACGGTATTCAGATGACATGGAACGTATCCCCCATTTTACTATAAGAAACGCATCTTTTTTTACACGGTTTTTTTTTCACACGGATTTCTGAGGAGCGTATCTACCGTGTAAAAAAAGAGTTGGGTGTCTATATAACCATCTAATTAAAACAAGGATCGACTTATAAACTAGACTATGCCAACGGAGCTATAACCACTTAAAGTCATAACACGTCCAGTAAGGCTTAGTCTAGTTACAGATGCTGTTCGGAATGTTACGCTGTATCAAGATATCACTGAGATATCTTCATGTAAAGCATTGGACAAAAAGCTAAGGAAAGGATAGAGTTAGAACAGGGGTAAGAAAAACAATAACATCGAATTAGCACGGTAAGGTCAGTGTCAGATGTTGGTCACTTTTTCTACCTCAGGTTGGGGGTTAACCTAACGTCGCGACGTTAAACGAACGTTCGGGCCCACGTTGGGTGCCATAAAATTAATATATGTAGCATGTTACGTTGATCTACGAGTGGCTGTTATTGTGTACGAAAGGAGGGGGTGCACGCGCTGGCTCCGGCTGTATGGTTGGGCAGGTTCAAATTTTTATTTTTTTTGTTTGCACTACTTTCTCGCGGTGCTACTACAGCAAACGCTCGGTAACCTGACCTAATTAAAACCAAGGCAGTTCACGTTGACGAACGCGTTCACGTTTTCGAATGCCAAAATAGTATAAGATTCATACATATTCATTCATTTAAATTCGCATTTTATTGTATATTAAAGAAATTTAAGAAAACTTTTAATTAAAATAATACTTTAAGCACAGCTTTCTCCTTTATACGTGCAGCAAATTCAAATCATTTCAATCGATGCCTACTTGGCTAGCCCACTCTACCGCTTTGTTGAAAATTTCAACTGCTTCAATTGATTTTATTTTCTCTGGAGCCTCTGAGATGATGTCATCGTAGTCGGATTCGTCATCCTGTTCAACATCAATATCATCGTTTTAGAATAGTTGTACAGATTGTAGAAAAGTGAAAATTTGCGCAATTCTTTCGTCTGCAGTTGACTTTTGTGAATTTTGTGCAGAGAAAAAATGAAAAAATAATTTGAGCTCAATGTAAACATTGAAAAGTTTATTGTTCATGTTATAGAGCTTTCTCGCCTAGTTGACGTTTTAGAATAGTCAATGCACTACAAATGTTGTTCACGTTTTGATGAGTTCACGTTTTAGACGTATCACGTTATCGAGCGTTTGTTGTACTATTAATTTCATTTAATCGCGGTAATATCGGCTAAATTAAGAAGAAAAAGAAGGGGAAAAAGAGGGACAGGGTATGTGGTTTTTCTCATAATTGGTGACACTATACGGCTGTCGTATGGCTGTGCTGGACCGATGTTGTTGTCACAGCTGTTGCCCACCCTTCCATGATCATCATAATCCGGCAATACAATGTAGTTGATGATCCTTAAACAAACGACCACCTAAATTATTCTCCTTCCCTTCTCCTGCCGCGACATGATTCCCATAACAAAGAAGAACTTAAAGATTCATTTTACTAAACGTTATAGGTTAGGTTAGGTTAGAGCGGTTACCAAGGAGGGATACCCCCTCGGCGCACTTAGGCCGCACTCGGCCCATTGTGATGCCGCGAAAGGCTCTGAGACCCCTCTATCACTCTTGGTATGACTCCGCATCATGAGTCCATCCTGTGACTTGGATGTACCTTGCTACATCTTTGGGTCTTTTACTAGCAAGTTCAGATAAATCTTCGAAGAAAAAGTCACGAAGGATTTTTTACCTAGTTTTGCATAAGGCCGGACAGGTACAAAGAAGGTGAAGAAATGTTTCTTCTTCGTCCTCGTCTCTACAACTTCTGCAGAAGTCGTTGTGAGGGACCAATTATTTGGCCGCATGTGCCCCCACAAGCCAATGCCCAGTCATCACTCTGGTAACAATAGAGCACTTGTTCCGGCTTAGGAGGCAGAGCTCATTTGATCTTTTCCGGCATCTGGTTGGCCAGGTTTGATGAGCAATACGTGAGTTGTGAGTGGAGAGCTGCCATACTTTGTTGGCTTCCATCTCGAAGAAATCTCTTAGGTTGAGTCTACAGGATGCCATAGGTATACCAATGTACTCTTTGTCTGGAAGGAGTTCCATGGTAGTTCCTAATCTGGCAAGTTCATCAGCGATGCAGTTGCCTTCTATGTCCCTATGTCCTGGGACCCATACTAGGGATATGCTAAACTGCTCTGCCATCTCGCTTAGAGATTTGCGACAGTTATGAACAGCCTTAGAGTTCGACATGTACGACTCCAGCGATCTAATTGCTGCTTGGCTGTCTGTGAGGATATAGATTTTACTGACAGTACACCTATGTGGAATGCAACTTAGACTCCTGAATTGCTAGCACTTCTGCCTGGAAGACGCTACAGTGGTCAGGGAGTCGAAAAGTTTTGCGTAATTTAAAATTGGCGCAGAAAATGCCGACTCCTACTCTACCGTCCAGCTTTGAGCCGTCTGTAAAAATTTCTATAGCTTCCGCAGGTCTTGCGTGCAAGCCTTCTTCCCAATTCTCTCTAGTTGGTATTAGGGTGGTAAAGGGAGTGTCTAATTACACCTGTGGGATCTGATAATCCGTATTGTCTGGTATGAGTGGATTGTCTTTCAAGATACTTGAATGTCCAAAGTCCTGGCTTATCCGCTGTTTGGCTTCCCTCATTCGAAGCGCTGACATAGTTGCTATTTTCCGCCCCATCATTTCGACAGGTAGGAAGTGCAGTATGGCATCAAGAGCGTTAACCGGGGTCGTACGTAAAGCTCCTGTTATGCAGAGCGCAGCAGTTCGCTGAACCCTTCCTAATTTCCTGGTGACTGTTTTCTTGTCAAGTGCAGGCCACCAGACAGAAACACCATAGAATAAAATTGGTCTGACTACCGCAGTGTAGAGCCAATGGACAACTTGCGGAGTCATGCCCCATTTAAGTCCGATTGTCTTCCTACAGGCGTATAGAGCAACATGTGCCTTCCTTATACGCTCTTCAGTATTGAGATTCCAGTTTAATTTTATGTCTAGAATTAGACCTAGGTATCTTGCTGAGTCACTAAAGGACAGTTCAACCCCATCTAGAGTTGGTGGCTGTAGCGACGCAATTTTGTATTTCCTCGTAAAGAGGACCAGCTCCGTTTTAGCAGGATTAACTCCTAATCCAGATCTTTTTGCCAACCGGAAAGCCTAGCAAGGGCTTCCGTCATTCGGTCACATAACGTCTGCGGGAACTTGCCTGAAAAGGCTAGGGCAACGTCGTCTGCATAGGCTACCACTTTGCACTCTCCCCCATCCATGGACCGCAGCAGTTGGTTTACTGCTACGTTCCATAGAAGAGGAGAGAGGACTCCGCCTTGTGGGGTTCCACGATCTACGGATTTGGTGACAGTCACTGCCTCCAGTGCGGCCCTTACGATCCTGCATTGGAGCATCTGATCGATCAGGTGCACAGTCAGGGAGTCAACCCCCAAATCCGTCAGCGAGTCGGTGATAGTCTTAGGAGTGACGTTGTTGAAAGCTCCCTCTATGTCTAGGAAAGCTACTAGCGTATAGTTTTCCCTGTGTATAGACTTTTCAATGTATGCAGTAAGTGCATGCAGTGCGGTCTCGGTAGACTTGCCCTTAGAATAGGCATGCTGAACTGGTGAGAGAAGCGATATAGGAATAGTGCTTCTCAAGTGAAGACAGAGCAGCCTCTCCATCGTTTTCAGTAGAAAAGACGAGAGACTGATAGGTCGAAAATCTTTGACTGTTGTGGGCGAGGGTTTTCCAGCTTTTGGGATGAAAACTACTTTCGATTCCAGCCATGGCCCCGGGATTATACCACTTTTAAAAACCCTGGAGAATATGTTCTTAAGCCAATTTATGGCTAATTTCCCCGCGGACTGCAATTGGGCAGGAATGATATTGTCTATTCCTGGTGATTTATAGGGTTTAAAGCTCTTAATTGCCCGATGGATATTGCTTTCACTGAGCAATTGCAAGAGCTTCTATGTCTCCCCGCTAACGTGCAGATCACAAGGTCTTGGCGATCTACTTCCCCCCGGAAAATGTGTGTCCAGGAGTCAGGTTAGTGATTCTTCACTGGATGATGTCCACTCATCGTTTGCATCATTGATGAAACCAAGAGTCTGAGGAGTTTTACTTAGTAGCTTTCTTAGTCTGACTGCTTCGGAAGTACTATCTATCTCTGAGCAGAAAGTTCTCCAAGAAGTTCGTTTTGCTTTGCGAAGCTCCTTTTTGAACACGGAGAGCCCTGCCTTGTAGTCAGCCCATGTCTGTTCGTCATTTTGAGCCTTTGCTTTATTGAAGAGTTTTCTGGCAGCTGCCCTCAACTCTCCGATTTGAGCAGTCCACCAAGGGGGTTTCTTCTTCCTTTTTGGTCAAGATGCATTCAGGGCGTTTTCACACGCTTTACTGAATTTTCTTATGAGAAAGGTTGTATACTCGACGGTATTTGGCCCTTTAGGTGGAGTTTCAGGGAGCAATCTTTGCAGCGAAACAGCGTAATTCTTCCAATCAGTTCTTCTTAAGTTTCTGAACTGAGTTGGTTTGGGACTTTGGATCTGTAGTATGGTTTCAATATACCTATGATCCGAGAATGAGTGCTCATCCAGCACCTTCCAAGAGAGGATTTGATCCCATAAAGAGGCAGAGACAAGAGTAATATCTAGGACTTCCCTGCGGTTTTTGATAATAAAGGTCGGGTCCTTACCATTATTACAATTAAGCATGTTAGTATTGAGAAGGTAGTCAAAAATCCACTCACCCCTTACGTTTGTATCAGTGCTTCCCCACTGATGATGATGGGCATTTGCGTCGCAGCCCACTATTAGCCGAAGGCCTCCCAGCTCGCAGTCGGCGATCAGCTGGCGAAGCGACGGATGCGGAGGGTCGCCCGTATGGTCGTGGGAGAAGTAGCTAGAGGCTAGTCGGATTGGTTCCGTCTCCAGCTCCAGACACTCTGCAGTGTTGTCTGCGTCGCTATACTTTGGTAGCAAAAATATGTTTAAATGTCTTTTTGCAAGTATGCAGGTTCTATATCTACCTTCGGTTCCAGCTACTAGTAGCTTGTATTCTTGTGTTTTCAGTCCAGAAACCCTGCCACCACACACCCAGGGTTCCTGTATAAGGACTATGTCCACTGTACCCCTCTCCAGGTACAGCAGAAGAGCAGCCGATGCTGCCTTACTGTAGTGTAGATTTATCTGAAGAAGTCTCAAGGACATTCTTCAAATCCTTCCCCACCACAGTAATGTCGGCATCTTCATCGTCTTCTACCTCTATGTCTCCCCCGCTGCTGGGAGAGATCTCGAGCTAGCCCTGATGTCTCAGAGGCATAGCCTAATAACTCCTCCTCATCCAGATCCTCGTCGTAATCGATCTCCAGATCCGGCTCTTGTACGACAGACTCGTTGGCCTTGTCCAAGCGATACACCCTAACAGCCACGGTTTTAAAGCCGTACTGTAAGGTGTCGCCGGACTCGGCGAGGTGCTCGACAGTCTTGTCGTTCAACACCAAGAGAATCTGGCGCCGTGGACCATCCGCCTTTTCCAATTTTGCCACCCGCCAGTCGCTTGACGGCAGCTGAGGGTTGCAAAATTGAAAGACCTTTAGGATCTCGGCCGGATCATCGGGTTAAGCCGATACCCATACTCGAGCCCTAGGTCTGCTGGGCACATCCTTCCAGTCCACAGCCTCCAACTTGGCCCTAGGGTAGACCTCACCCAGGGCAGAAATGGCCTCTTTGTAAATCTTGGCTGAGTGCATATCAGCACATGCCACCACCTTCACGCAACCTTGATGCCAGCCGGCATCTTGGCATACGGGCGGTCGTCCTCCATTTGCCAGCATGATCTTCATAAAGGCTCCTTGCAGCTCGTTTTCCACCCACGGCCACTGGCTCCTCGGGATTTGGCCCCCCTCGCTGCCCTTATCCAGGACACCGAGAAGAACCTTACCCCTCGTCACCTCGGCGTAGGATTTCATCCCGAGCTGCTGGCGCGACCGCTTGGCTTTTGGTGCGCTACTAGCTTCCGGTAGCTGCCGCTTTGGCTTAGCGGCATCTGGCTCTTTCGCTGGAGCTGGATGAAAATCGGGCAAAATTGATTTTGCCCACTCCACCAGCTGCGAACCTTCTGGCGATGTTTCTGTGCAGGATAGGTTCCGGGTCAAGATACCCGCAGCACGTCTTTTGTCATTATACGACGGTTTCTTAGGTCCGGGCATGCTCGGCTTTATCGAGATTGAGGCCCGGTTTGGGGTGGAGGCTGAGCCCTCCGCATGTATGCTCTGCGGAGCTCTAGCCGGCACCTTGTATCCAGGTCTCGCCCCACGACTCGGCTACCTGTCCGGAACCTTACCGCGTACACCAGGGATAGCACTGCCCGCTGGCTTACCGGGCAGCGCAGAAGATGAGGGATTGTTAGTCCCATCCGACTTTGGGCGAGTGTCGGCCTCTTTGTTTTCATTAATGTTTGAGTTCATATATGTTCCCACGAGTGATAGAGAAGGGGATCGTCACCCGCGGCAGAGCCCATGTACCGCGGGAAGCCTACATAAAACAGGGTGGGTCGGCTTATGCTGTTCCACCTTGGCTTGAGGTGATTTGGAGAGTTGTCTTCTCTCGCCCGACTACGATTTGCCAGCACTCATTGGCAGACACATGACCTAACCAAGAGCCTGTTTCCAGCCGCCCTCGCGGGGAGAGTATAATCGCACTTCCGCCAGTGCGCTACAGATGCGGCACGCAGCCTAGATACCAGTACAATAACCGGCATTAGACACTGCGTGATCATCCCCCTGTAGCACCTGACGGCTGACGGCCTACTAAACGTTATAAGCAATAAATTTATTCATAATAAGCATGATGCTTTAGTTCTTAGACCCCTTTTACACGATGAAGTTTTTTCATGAAGTTTTTTTTCATTCTGTTTTAAAACATCTTCGCAAATCTGGTCGCATTTACACGATGAAGTTTTTTCATGAAGCATTTTCTTTGTCAATGCAACTCTGTTTTAAATTTATGGTCGATAAACATATATCTTTGCCATCGATTGTTTTATTTGTTAACATATAGTTGATTTAAGAAGTAACAAGTAAATAAAATGGATTCAGTGAACATTTGTACTAATAATTTCTTAACCAAAACAATGTATTTACTATTGGCGCTAATATTTGCTTGTGCGATATTTCGTATCGATAACTTTATTACTCACATCAAACACTGTGCAACTCTGTGTTTACATGCAATCGGAATAAAGCAAAGCGAAATGAGAAAAATAAAGCATTGCTTCACAAGTCATGAAGCGTTGCTTGCAGCTGTAACCCCTCTACACCCTTTGCCTACAAACGAATGTTTAAGACGCAAAAACTTCATCGTGTAAAAGGGGTCTTAGTTTCTAGTAATATAATATTTATTAATTTACTTTATCATCTAATTTTACATTAATCTAAAATTTATTTATTTGTTTCAAAAATCTTTCATTTGAAATTCAATTCAGTTCAGCAAATCTCTTAGTTTATTTATTTTTTTTTCATAATATAATAATATTTTTATTTATTTATTTTTTATTTTTTGTATTTATTTTAATTCATAGTAAAAGATAATTATTCAATATTTAATTTAATAAACTATTTGATTATATTTTTATATTATATTAATTTTATTTATTTTTATTTTCTTTCTTTATTTCAGTTCATTTTTATACACCGAAGGTAAAGAGTATATTTGTTTTGTGCAATGTCCGTCATGGATTATGTCCGTCTGTCCGTCCGTATGTGTGCAAGTTTTTTCCACACCCTTCAAGCTAGAGACTAGAAACTTTCCAATTATCTCTATCTATGGCATAGTAAATTAATGTGTCAAGATTGGGGCTCTACGCTAGCAGGGGGCTGGCAAATCGATAGATTTAATACCTCAAAACCAATAAATCCACATATTTCGCACATCCTTACAGCTAGAACCAATCAGATAGCAACTAGCAACCCCCAAAAAACTGCATCAAAAATTTTGCAGCCACTCCTACCGATTCCGCCCCCAGCCCCCTTGCATTTTAGAGTCCAAAATGCCTATATATCCCACAGTTTTTGAGCTAGAGTCACCAAATTTGGTATGAATATAGCAATTGACATTCCTCATAGATCTGCATCAAAACTTTGGATGCCACACCCACCCATACCGCCCCAGCCCCCCTTTCCACAGTTTTTACAATTTTCGAGCTAGAGTCACCAAATTTGGTATGAAGAAAGCAATTGACATTCCACATAGATCTGCAGAAAAATTTGAATTTCACACCCACCCAATCTGCCCCCAGCCCCCTTTCCACACCTATTACAAACTTCAAGCTAGAGTCACCAAATTTGGTATGAAGATAGCAATTGACATTTCACAAAGATCTGCATGAAAAATTTGGATGCCACACCCGCCCCAACCCGCCCCCAGCCCCCCTTTCCACAGCTTTTACAAACTTCGAGCTAGAGTCACCAAATTTGGAAGGAAGATAGCTGGTGGCATCCCCATCTGCATCGGAGAATCTTTAAGGCAGCGTACACCCCTGCCGCATCCGTACCCCTTTGCAATCAGGCCTCTTTTTACCGGTTTTAATACTGGTATCGAGTATGCTGCAGTCGGTTGCGTCCGACTGCAACGTTTCCACTTTTTATACCCTTAACCCATAAAATGGGTAAATAAGGGTATAATGGTTTTGTGAAAAAGTATGAAACAGGCAGAAGGAAGCATCTCCGACCCTATAAAGTATATATATTCTTGATCAGCATCAACAGCCGAGACGATATAGCCATGTCCGTCTGTCCGTCTGTCTGTCTGTATGAACGCGTGGATCTCAGAGACTACAAGAGCTAGAGACTTCTGATTTTGTATTTAAGTTCTCCTATACCATGAGCAGAACAAGTTTGCTTCAAATTATCGATAACTATTCTGGTTTCCGATTTACACATTGTTTTCGCCACTGCCTGGCCGCGTGCGGATCGTGTATTTCTTCCAACAAAACTAATCAGTCTGCTATTGGCAGGGGGCAAATCCTATGTACGTCCCGCTTGTAGATTCCAGTCTTTGTTTTAAGAGTAATGACGCCAACCGCTCCATCAGCACCAGGATGAGTTTCTTGAATGCGACCGAGAACCCAGTGTCCAGGTGGGGCATTGTCTTCCATTATAAGCACCAACATGCCAATTTGAACATTGTTGCAGACGGATGTCCACTTGCTTCGCTGCTGCAGCAAGGTAAGATATTCGGTTGACCAACGCTTCCAAAAGGACTGATGTACAGCCACGATTCGCTTCCATCTATTTGTCATTGATAACTTTAGGTCAGCTTCGTCGCACGGTTCTACTAAAGCATTAAGCGGTCGTCCAATTAAGAAGTGACCTGGAGTCAACGGCTCGAGGTCTGCAGGATCTGTGGACAACGGATGAAGCGGCCGTGAGTTCATTACAGCCTCAGCTTGCGATATGACTGTAACGAGCTCCTCATAATTGAGCGCTGTCCCATTGAAGCATCTGAGCAATAGCTGCTTGGCCACTTTGACGGCGCTTTCCCAAAGCCCGCCGAAATGAGGCGAGTGGGCGGTATGAAATGGAAGTCAATACCCCGATGAGTAAATTGATTGACAATTTGCTGCTTGTTTTCGTCATCCCACAACTGTTTGGTCATTGTCGTTAGTTCGCGAGATGCACCAACAAAATTAGTAGCATTGTCACAGTACAATTCGCTACTTAGTCCTCGCCGAGAAAAGAATCGCTTTAGAGCCGCGATGAAGGCGTTCGAGCTTAGATCCGATACTAACTCCAAATGACAAGCTTTTGTCAAGAAGCATACGAAGACGCAGAGATACGCCTTTGTTGGCCGACGACCCCGCTGGCTATAATGCATCTAAAGTGGTCCGGCGAAATCCACGCCAGCTCGTTCGAATGGTTGCGCTCCGAGCTGCACTCTACCCGCCGGCAAAGGGCCCATGAGTTGATTCGATGATAGGGGACGTTGACGGAAACAAGCCACACAGCTTCGAACCACCCTGCGAGCTACCTTTCTAGCATTGATCACCCAGTACCTCTGTCGCACAAAAGCTCATATAGCCTGCGCTCCGGCGTGCATATTAGTTCGGTGTGTATGCTCAAATAAAGAATTTGCAACAATGTGCTCACTTGGCATTAAAATTGGGTGTCTTGTGTTATATGGTACGTTGGCATGTGCGAGCCTGCCACCTACACAAATTATTTCGACTCCATTGGCAATTTCAAAAAAAGGGTTCAGCCCTTGTATTTTGGCCGATCGTAAACATTTTTCTTTTCTAAGTTTTACTATCTCCTCATAGAACGATAAGTTTTGTACATTAAAAACTATGTAACGCAAACCACCTTCCATTTCCACAGCAGTTAAGGCTTCAGCCTTAGTTGAGTCAGTTTTACTGTGACGCCAACGATATATATAACCAAACACTCTCTTCAACTTAAGGAAATCTTTTGCAAATTTGCATTTGCCAACGATGTCACTAACTTTCAGTTCCGCTCTAACTATCAAGGAAAATTTTGAATTTCGCTGCTCTGAAACTTCTTCTTGAATAGGTAGCTGCATCTCTGGCCATTGATCGGCCGGAAGACGCAAGAATTCTGGACCCATCCACCACATCGTAGAATTTTTCAATTCTGCAGTATGCAGCCCACGGGAGACAATGTCCGCCGGGTTAAGTTTAGATGCTACCTTGAACCAGTTTTGCGCCTGCGTCAATTCTTGGATGCGTGCAACTCTATTCGCGACAAATGTGTTCCATCTACTGGGATGCGACGCAATCCAGTTAAGCACAATTGTCGAATCTGTAAAATATTTAGTCTGAGAAACCGAGACAGGGACGCAACTTTTGACCTTGGCCATTAGTTGGGCTAAGAGCCTTGCTCCTTCTAGTTCCAGACGAGGTAGCGATGTGACACGCACCGGTGCTACCTTAAATTTTGCCGTTAATAAACTTACTGAGATGACTCCTCCTTGATCTATCACTCGGGCATATATTGCTGCACCATAGGCACGACAAGATGCATCGGAGAAGCCATATAGCTCCAACTCTTGAATCTCACTGTCTGTTGGTACCACTGCGCGGGGTAGAGAACACTTGCACACGAGATTCAAGTCTTAATGGTATCTCTCCCACTGTTGGGCGTAGCTGGAGGGCAATTCTTCATCCCAATCCTGATTGAGTAACCATAACTCCTGCATAAAAATCTTTCCTAGTATTAACAACGGACTGAGGAATCCCATGGGGTCAAATAGTTGCGCTAGTTCGGATAAAACCACGCGTTTTGTTATATCGGTCGACGTCCTTGCTACGTACGTAAACTGAAACCGATCAGGAACTGACGCCCAGCATATGCCGAGAGTCTTTGCGGTATCCATGGTTTTTAATTCTAATGAATCAGGGAATTTTGTATCACTCAGAGGAGCCTCACAATTAGTTCGCCACTTATGAAGCTCAAATCCTCCCAGCTTAAGAAATTTTGCGACTTCCTCTTTTAAATCCCACAACGTCGATATAGACTCTGCTCCACACAGCAAGTCATCCATATAAAAGTTACGCTGAATCGCTTCATAGGCTAGTGGATACTGTGAACTGTAACGCTCCGCTAGATAATACAGACAACGCACAGCAAGAAAGGGGGCAGAATTTGTACCATAAGTAACGGTTTTCAGACGCAGCACTTTAATTGGCTCTGTACTACTCCGACGCCACAGGATGCACTGATAATTGCAATCACCTGGATCAACCAAAATTTGCCTATACATCTTTGTAATATCTGCCGTCAGAGCATATCTGTAAAACCTAAAACGCGTAAGCGTCTCAAAGAGGTCTGGCTGCAAGGTAGGTCCCACAAGCATTGTGTCGTTCAATGACAATCCATTCGACGTCTTGCACGACGCATCGAAGACGACTCTTAACTTATTTGTCAAGCTGTCTGGTCTAATAATTGGATGGTGAGGTATAAAGTACTTCACATTGTGTACTTGCTCTGTGGGCACCTCCTTTATATGATTCAAAGACATGTATTCTTCTATGAACTCCGCATAATGCCTTTTAAGCTCGGAGTTCCTATTTAATTTACTTTCTAAATTTAAAAATCTGTTGAGTGCAATGTTATAGGAACTGTCTAAACTTTCCCTGGGCTCATTAAATGGGAGGGACACTACAAATCTATTACACTCTGTTAGCTTTACTTTAGACAAAAAGGAGTGCTCGCATTGCTGTTCTTCTGGACTCCAAAAAACCGAATCTCAAGTACCCTTAGCAGAGCGTTGAGGAATTTCCTCACACTCCCAAAACCTTTGAACCATTTTGTGCAACTCTTCTGCTTCATCTGGCTTAACCTTAGCTGAATGATTGCAGATTAATGCTACGTTATAGTCTGGTTCACATTCTCCTACTACGATCCAGCCCAGCAGTGATTTTTGAAGAATTGGTTTATTTAAACCTAGCTTGATTTGACCCGCCACTATAAGCTTGAAGAACAGGTTCACCCCCAACAGCATACTTTTTTCATTAGCCGAATCGAAGCAAGGATCTGCTAGCTTGATTTTCTTCGGTAGCCGCAAGTCGAATGCTGTTGCTGCTGCTGTCGGGTTACATTGCGTTATTTTTGGTAGAACACTAAATCTATCAGTTGCTTCGAAGTTTGTCACCAAAGATTTAAATGTCGTTTTTAATTCACCAAGAATTTCAGACTTGGAATTCCTTATACCATTAAGTGAATAGTGAACACTCATAATTGGCAACTCCAGTTTGGAAGCTAGCCAAGAGGTCATGAAATTCAACTGGCTTCCCGAGTCCAGCACACATCTACATTTGTGAAACCGTCCCATGGAATCCTTCACGAGCACTATCGCTGTTGCGAGAAAACTTACAGCCTTATTTGTCAATAAGGAACTATAAAGCGAGCTTGAACCCCCATTTTGATCACTTGCATTTTCAGTATCTCCGGTCTCCCTATGAAGCAGTTCATGATGCGTCTTGTGACACGTACCGCAACGCGGCCCAGTGCAACCCTTCGTTAGATGACGCTTACTGAAGCAAACTAAACATAAGCCTATCTTTTTAACTTCGTGATATCTCTGTAACGGTGTCAAGGATTTAAATTTTAAACAAGCCTTCAAATGATGATGGCCAGAGCAATAATAACACGCACTTGCATTATCCATTGCAACCGCCAAACTTGCCTTTTTTGCATCACCCTTGGGGGCTGTTTTGGCTGAAATGGCTTTTCTAACCTCGCGACTGGACAAATTTAATTCTCGGTTGCTGAGGAATTGGGCAAGCAGTTCCCAAGACGGTAGCTTTGAACAGTCGTACTCGCCTTCCCATTTTTCTAATGTCGCATCATCTAGCTTGCTTCGTGTCAAATGAAAAACAAAAGCATCTAATATCTCCTTGTCGCTGCCTAACGAGCGAAGGGCGACCAATTGAGAGTTTACGGAATCGACTAGCGTCCTTAGCGACTCTGCATCCGCTTGCTTCATCTTCCGAGTGCTAAAAAGTTCGCAAATATGTGACTGCACAATAATAGCCTTGTGTTCGAAACGATCTCTGAGCAATTGAAGGGTCTTTCTGTAGTTACTGGCCGACAACTCTAAACATTCAATTGTTCGTGAGGGAACAGCACCTAAACAGGACCTTAGATGAATGAACTTTGAAAGCTCATCAAGGTCGTTGTCTGCTTCAATCAATGTCACAAATGAATTGTACCAGCTGGTCCAATCCGTGACTTTACCTGTAAATTGTGGTAATTTCAATGCAGGCAGCTTAGAACTGCGAGCACCGATACTATTTGCCATTGTAGAGTTTGCTGACGGCTCGGAACTCCCAGTTGAGTGACGACCCCTTTTTGTCAATTGGCTCAAAATCTTTGACTTTACTTCGCAATACGTTTCTTCTATAAGTTGACGAGTATCGTCACCTGGCTCAATCTGACTCTGAATTTCACACAGCTAAGCAAACACTGACTCAACCAAGCTCAAGCGCGCTTCCAACTCCGTGGCGACCATAGACTGGCAGTTTGACATTACATAGTTCTTGTTGCGATTCAACGAATTCAATAAACTTTCTCTAAGAGGATAATGCTCTAAAGTTTTGTTGTTCTTTTTTGGAGCCATCTTGCTCGAGAACAAAATTTTAATTACTTAGTTTAAACTGATTTAAACAACGCGTTCAGTTTAAGCTCCTAATTCAAAGCAAGTAATCAATTTTTTAGAATTTACCAATAGCGTACAACGAGCGCCTTAAGTTTTTATTTTTATTTTTTATTTCTTTTAGTTTTAATTAATCTTGTGCCACTGTGCTGCTTAGATATATATGTGCACGCACTAACATATAAGTATATCGATCTGCCAAATTGAGTACCGAAATATTTATGTATGCACTACAAATCACATGTATTAAGCTGCAACGGGACCTATGTATTTTGTATTGACTCTGCTTAAGCGCAGCAGCCAACGTGTTTCGAACAAGTACAGCACCTTATCGGTACGCTGATTATGCCTACATACGCCTGCCTTCAGTCACCTATGCATGTGTGCATGTAAGTGCCAGTCTATGTAAGCACTGCTAATCATATGTATTAAGCTGCACCGGGACTTATGTATTTCGTATCAACCACTCTTGAGCGCAGCAGCCAACCGTTTTAGAAAAAGTACAGCAACCTTTGGTTGCGCTGCTGATGCTCTCTACAATTGGGTCTTTGATCACTACAACAATAAACTGGTGTGACTCTTGCATATATGTACATACAGACCCTACACCGGCACATACAATATACCGCAATGAATAAATATATGTCTGAATGTATGCCTATTTACATGTGAACTGATTATGTACCAATAAGCACTTTCTCACAAACCAATGTACCACACACATTAGAATTATATTTTAATTTATTTATTGAGACACTATTAAAGCACACCGAACTTGAAATGCCCATAAGCCGTGCAAGAAGTACTAAATGCACCAAGCAGAAAGCTACTCACAGTTCGATATGAAGATGCTGCCGTCACCGTATGCGCCTCCAGCTATCCGTCTCTTTTATATTTCCAGTGCTCCAGTAGCGAGCTCTAAATCAGCTTCAAAATTAAGCTGCAATCGGGTGAGAACTTTATCCAAAAGTCCCTGCACGGGCGCCATATGTTTTCGCCACTGCCTGGCCGCGTGCGGATCGTGTATTTCTCGCAATAAAAGGCTAAGCGCCAACACGTCCAGCTCAGTCGAAAAGTAATTTATTCTTTTTCTTCTTCTTCTACTTATGCTAGGGCTGCTTGTTCATTTAATATTCATTCAATACATCGATAAATCGATATTTATAGCGTTGTAACTATGTAACTTAACTATTTCATATCTGTTATACAAATTCCGTTAACATTTCAACTGCTCAATTCAACTTAAATATAATAAAATAACAAAAGGCGCTACTTCGGCGCCAACACACATAATATCGATAGCAATAAAATATCGAATTTGGAAAATCTAAAAATGAGGGTTGAAGTAATGGATAATGATAGAACTTTTCTGAAAATTTCGTCCAAATCGGTTGAGAAACACCGGAGATATTGAACTTAATCGATGGAAGCTAAGCCAGTATACCAAAGTCTTATATAAATTAAATATATTTATTGCAACTGGGTTCAGGGTATCTTCTAGTCGGGCTCTCCCGACTAGAGCCTTCTTACTTGTTTTTTTTTTATATATATTCAGTTTAGGCTGCAACAATTAATTAAATTCATATTGATGTTGTATAGTATTGCAGGTGATTAAGAGTTTTTTTTTGTGGCATACTTCCAGGCTTATTCTGCAAAGCTTAAGCACAACTTCATTTGGCGCGACCGCAAGCTTGAAAGCTCTTCTGAAATTTGGCTTCTCTTTATAGGGTTAAGAGAGCGGCATTGCACATTTGTTTTTCTTTCTTTCTTTTACTACAATATTTATTTAAATTCTCACTATGACCGTATCACTTGCTGTATGAATAAATAATTGGGGTGTTCAACAGCTCCGTTTCATCGTTTCATGTTTCAAAGTTGAAACGATTAACTCGTGAACGGCATTTTGGGTGTCAATGCGTTTCATGTTCGTGCAGTCAGCTGTTGTTTGTTTACATTTCTTATTCTTCAATTTTTGTCACTGTTGCTGTTTACTGCGGCTATACTTTATTTGTAAAAAATGCCATTTAAAAGTGCTAAAGATATGCTATGCGATGCTTTAGCAAAGCAAGTTATTAGATAAATAGAGGATATTGAGTGTGAGAAGAGCTCGTTGTTTGAATTAGTTGCTCAATTACATGCTTTTAACATTTGGCGGCCATTTATCATATGTGTTCATACTATTTTGCACAAAAATACACCAAATATACTAAAAAGTACTGAGCATCGATAGCAAATATCGAATAAATATCGTGCTCTTCCCATCTTTACTTTGTTCAAACTTGAAACACTTTTTGTATACATAGGCTGGGGCGTTTCAACGTTTCAAGAAATTTTCTATGTATGTTGTTGTTGCGAGACGTTTCAACTTTGAAACGTGAAACGATGAAACGAGCTGTTGAACACCCCAAATATATATGATAATTAATAAAGGTCTTGAGAGATGCACTTACATTTTCTCCTCGACATCCAAAAGATCTTTTGCCGTGATGAGAGCTGGATCAAGAGTATTTTATTCTTTTTAAGTTGTGGGGGTTTGTTGAATAGGGTATGATGTTTTGATAGTAATGTTCTGCATATTTTTTTTCATTTAAACTTATATTTGGTTTAGTTGTAACCTTTTTGTTTTAGCTTGAACTTGACTGAATTTAGAATATAAAATAACTTGACACATTTTTTTTCAACGTTTTTTTTTGTGTTCTTTTTTATTTAATTAATTAAACTTTTTAAACTTAACATTTTGACTTTCCATCTGAAATATGAATATTTTAACTTTGTCTTTCATTTTTACGTCAGCTATATTATTTAAATAATAATAAAGTTTTAAGCGAGGCGTGTTTTAAGTCAACATGTGCAATTCGGTTTTAGAAAATGTTTGTTGCAGTGTATGTCTTTGTGCTGTGCATATCACTGTGATATTATATAACTTGTCTTTCTGTTTCATTTGACTTTTTATGTGCACGTTTTTATACCCTTAACCCATAAAATGGGTAAATAAGGGTATAATGGTTTTGTGCAAAAGTATGTAACAGGCAGAAGGAAGCATCTCCGACCCTATAAAGTATATATATTCTTGATCAGCATCAACAGCCGAGACGATATAGCCATGTCCGTCTGTCCGTCTGTCTGTCCGTCTGACCGTCTGTCCGTCTGTATGAACGCGTGGATCTCAGAGACTACAAGAGCTAGAGACTTCTGATTTTGTATTTAAGTTCTCCTATACCATGAGCAGAACAAGTTTGCTTCAAATTATCGATAACTATTCTGGTTTCCGATATACACATAATAAAATATCGAATTTGGAAAATCTAAAAATGAGGGTTGAAGTAATGGACAATGATAGAACTTTTCTGAAAATTTCGTCCAAATCGGTTGAGAAACACCGGAGATATTGAACTTAATCGATGGAAGCTAAGCCAGTATACCAAAGTCTTATAAAAATTAAATATATTTATTGTAACTGGGTTCAGGGTATCTTCTAGTCGGGCTCTCCCGACTAGAGCCTTCTTACTTGTTATAATTTTATTTTATGAAAAAAAAAACGAGTTTGTAGCCAAAGTTAATCACTTCTTTGGTTTTTGTAATTTAAAATAGCGTAGCTTTAAATTGTTACTTTAGTGCGATTTTATAAAAGAAATAGAAATCGGAAATTGGTCACTGCTGGGGCTGCTGTGGACGGGTCGTCGCTCATTTGAAAACGAAGGTAGGGTTATGTTGAGCCAATCCGCGTGGTTTCGTGGTCTCAGAGTTTCGGATTGCATAATTGGTTTTTGATTTTATAAAATTCGCTATTGCAAATTAAAATTCTTCGACTCTCTCTTGAAACAATGCTTAGCATCCGAGATGTCGTCCGATGTTGCCGAACTATTTCGGCAAAAAAAAAATGCTAGAGTTGCATTTTTCTAATAGTGAGCAAGCAACTAAACGAGCCGATTTCCCTATAGGTGGCGCTAGCCAAAAGCTAAGCTAGTTCGTACCTAATTTGAATCGCATAATTCTAGGCAAAAACAAGTAAGAAGGCTCTAGTCGGGAGAGCCCGACTAGAAGATACCCTGAACCCAGTTGCAATAAATAAATTAAATTTATGTAAGACTTTGGTATACAGACTTAGCTTCAAGCGATAAAATTCGATATTTCCGGTGTTTCTTAACCGATTTCGACGAAATTTTCAGAAAAGTTCTATCATTATCCATTACTTCAATCCTCATTTTTACATTTTCCAAATTTTTTGTTATCGATATCATGTGTTTATCGGAAACCAGAATAGTTATCGATAATGTGAAGCTTGTTCTGCTCATGGTACAACATGGTAGGACAAGGTTTCCCAAAGTGGGTGCCGCGGCACCCTGGGGTGCCGCTAGCACAAGCCAGGGGTGCCGCCAGCGTATGCCAGCGATGCCAAAACATTACATAATTTTCACAATAAAATTGAGATTAAAGGTCCGGTTCCAGTACAATAAAAAATTCCTGGCAGGAATTTGTGGTATATTTTGGAAGCGTGGGCACAAGATTTTATAGTGTGACCATAGTTCACTAATTTGTGGTAAAAATATGGCATTTTGCCCTTTATAGCTTAGGAGTTACATGGTCACACTGAGGCATCAAATTTAAAAAGTAAACAAACCCACAAACACAAAATTAAAAAGAAAAGATGAATAGTGCGATGATGCGAACGGACGCGACAGAGTACTCAAATATTTAGTGGCAGTCATTTTCCACCCGTTTTTTAGTTTTCCTTTCCATTATTATTTGTAGCTTGTCGTTTTACAAATGTTGGTTGCTGTCCTGGGCCCAAATATATATATGAATACATTTTTCCTGCGCCCAGCGCCAGTGTGTACATATTGTATAAAATCGATACTATCGATAAGCAGTTTAGTATTTTTGGATTTTATGGATACCGAGAACACACGCCGACAAAATAAAACCATTCCAAAGAGCACAAAGAGAATATGTACATATTTGTTTTTCTTTGGTTTCATTTTAGTGTATACATACATATGTACATACATACATACAAACAATTTTACTGGTCAGATCAATTGTAAATAGTAGCACAAATTTAGGGAAATTCCCTTTTTGTGCATACAAGTAAATTTACTTGTCAGAGAAATTGAAAATTGTTAGTATTTTATGAACTATCAATACAATCAGACGTGTTTGGTAAAGAAATTTTGTCTTTTTTACGTTTAATGGAGTAATTATGAACGTATTTGTTGCAGAATTATGGACAATTGGCTAAAAACTGGGTCTTTGAAAAGAAAAGGTGGTGAAATTGTAGAAGCTTCTGAAACGTCTGATTCAATGACAACCAGCATCGCCGAATGTGACGAAATCTGCCAGCAGCCTTCTGACAGCCTAAGCCCAAACTTTTCTGCTTGAGTTCGAGAAAAAGAAATTCATGTTTCAAAGGAGATTCGAGGAAAAATAAGAAAATATGACCCTAGTTACCTTACTCTGTTTGGCTTTGTTTCAGTTGGAAACGAACAGACACCCGAAGGGCAATGCGTTAATTGTCATAAAATTGTTGCTAATGGCTGCTTAGTCCCATCCAAATTAAAAAGACACCTGGAATGTAATCATTCTGATTTAGTGCATAAAGGTGAAGAAATCTTTAAGCGCCGCGCTTTATCTCTTCAGGCAGGGTCATCTATGATGGAGAGAATTTCTAAAAATGAAAATGCAACTGAGGCTTCATTTATTGTTAGTTTACATAGTGCAAAAACTGGAAAACCTCATACTATTGCCGAGACATTAATTAAACCTTGTCTGAAGGATGTTGTTAGTTGTATTTTAGGTCCAGATAATGCCAAGAAGATTGATGCTGTGCAGCTATCAAATAATACGATAAGCAAGCGAATTAGCTCAATTTCAGAGACAGTCGAGAACGAACTTATAAAAAGATTAAAATCTTGTGAATTTTTTTAGTTTACAGCTTGATGAAAGTACCGACGTAGCGGGACTTGCTGTACTTCTTGTATTTGTGAGGTACCCATTCGCAATGCAAATAGAAGAGGAACTATTGATAAGCGAAGCGCTTGAGACTTACACCACTGGCGACGAGATTTTCAAAGTTATCGACCAATTCATACAGAAAAATTGTTTGGAATGGAGCAAGTGCGTGGATGTTTGTAGTGATGGAGCGGCCGCAATGGTTGGCAAAACGAAGGGAGCGGTGGCTAAGATTAAGCAAGTGGCAACGCCACCAGCAGCCACTGTATTATCCATCGGCATTCTCTGGCGACAAGAAAGATGCCACAAGAATTAAAAGTCGTACTAGATGATGCTGTCAAGATAATTAATCATGTTAAAAGCCGCCCACTTCAAGCACGCCTTTTAAAACTTAGCACCGAAGATATGGGTATGGAACACTTTCACCTCTTGCTGCACACAAAAGTGCGGTGGCTTTCAAGGGGTAAGGCTTTAGCCAGACTGTTTGAACTAAAAGATGCACTGGTGGTCACATTTACAGAGCAATCTTTCATTCAAAAATTAACTGATATCGATTGGCTGCTTAAATTGGGATACCTTTCCGATATATTCGAAAAATTAAATGAAACCACCACATCTCTTCAAGGCAAAGAAGGAGCACAATTAGCTAAAATTAAAAGACTGCGCAAAAAAATTATACTTTTTGACACGTGTGTTAAGAGCAAAGATATCTCCAACTTTCCTCGGTTACAAGAATTTGTCAAATCAAATGAGATCCATCTTCAATCAAAATTCCTCGAAATTATTACCACCCACTTGGTAGGTTTGGAAAAAACCATTGTTGAGTATTTTCCGGATATTGATTCTGAGGATGTCTACAGCTGGATGATAAACCCGTTTTCGTGCAACCCAACACGTAAACCTATTGGGATGGCAAATGAAGATTTTCAAAATCTGCTGGAAATCAGTGAAGACAACACTTTAAAACAAAAATACCACGACGGGAACCAAGAACAGTTCTGGATGCAAGTATACACAGAAAATAATTCTATTGGCAAAATTGCAATAAAAAAACTTGTCCGTTTTACTTCAACCTATCTATGTGAGTCTGCATTCTCAACGTATGCTTACATAAAAAACAGATACAGGAGCAAACTTTCAGCTTCAAGTGATTTAAGGGTAAAATTGACAAAACTTCCTATCAACTTAAAAGAAATAATGAAAAATTCATTTAAACAGTTTCATTCTTCCCATTAAAGATAAATAAGCGCAAAACTGCATTGTGTTTTCTTGTATTCCTAAGTAGTCAAACCTTTTTAAAAGTAGGTGTGCCGCGAATTTTTTTTCGTGCAACAAGGGTGCCGCGTTGAGAAAAGTTTGGGAACCCCTGGTATAGGAGAACTTATATACAAAATCTGAAGTCTCTAGCTCTTGTAGTCTCTGAGATCCTCGCGTTCATACAGACGGACAGACAGACAGACAGACAGACGGACACGGCTATATCGTCTCGGCTGTTGATGCTGATCAAGAATATATATACTTTATGGGGTCGGAGATGCGTCCTTCTGCCTGTTACATACTTTTGCACATAACCATGATACCCTTATTTACCCTTTTTATGGGTTAAGGGTATAAAAAGCAATTCTGGGGCAAGCGCACTACACCATTTGCGCAAAGTTCATATTAAGTTTATACTACCCTTCCAAGTTGGACTCCATAAAGCAGATTGAAGCAAAAGTCAAAAGTTGTCGATTTCATATTTTGTGCGGCAATTCTGTCTTGCTTGTTTTGTGCATGATACATGGTTTTGTGAATACACATACGCACACTAACAGACATAAATAGCGAAAATCCCAGCCAGCCATATGCGGAGCGTCAAAAGTCACCTCAAAGGAGCTTTTAAGGAGCACGCCGAAGTAGGAAGGAAAAAGGACTCTCAAAAGCCACCTCAAAAGAACTTTTTAGGAGCGCTCCGAAGTAGGATTGAAAAGGGACTCAAAATAGCACCGCATGGTACCGTTAAGGGAGCACTGAATCATGTTCTTATTTTGTTGTTTCTTCTTTGCATTTGCATTTCTTGGAATCGAACAGTCTTTGATTTGCTTTGTTGTTCACGTCAGTTTAACAGTGCAAATGTTCGCCTATTTGTGTTGGACGTGTTATTCGAAGCGGTTAAGGGTAATTAACCCTCTAACAGGAAAAATTGATCCAATGGACCGATTTTGCTCATATTTTCGATATATGTTAAAAACGGTGGTAGAAAACGAAAGTGAAATCAAATGTTCAATTTTGAATCGGACTTCGCTACCAGGTAAAAATTAAGTAAGGCAGCCTCAGGGCAGCCTTACCCGTTCAGCCTTAAAACAAGTGGAAACGTTGCAGTCGGACGGAACCGACTGCGGTATACTCGATACCAGTATTAAAAATTTTGATGCCCATCCATGTGGGATGTCAATTGCTATCTTCATACCAAATTTGGTGACTCTAGCTCAAAGTTTGTATAAAGTGGGGAAAGGGGGGCTGGGGGCGGTATGGGTGGAATTGCATCCAAATTTTTGATGCAGATCTTTGTGGAATGTCAATTGCTATCTTCATAACAAATTTGGTGATTCTAGCTCAAAGTTTTTAAAAGTGGGGAAAGGGGGGCTGGGGGCGGTATGGTTGGGCGTGGCATTCAAATTTTTGGTGCAGATCTATGTGGGATGTCAATTGCTATCTTGTTGTTAGTTGTATTTTAGGTCCAGATAATGCCAAGAAGATTGATGCTGTGCAGCTATCAAATAATACGATAAGCAAGCGAATTAGCTCAATTTCAGAGACAGTCGAGAACGAACTTATAAAAAGATTAAAATCTTGTGAATTTTTTTAGTTTACAGCTTGATGAAAGTACCGACGTAGCGGGACTTGCTGTACTTCTTGTATTTGTGAGGTACCCATTCGCAATGCAAATAGAAGAGGAACTATTGATAAGCGAAGCGCTTGAGACTTACACCACTGGCGACGAGATTTTCAAAGTTATCGACCAATTCATACAGAAAAATTGTTTGGAATGGAGCAAGTGCGTGGATGTTTGTAGTGATGGAGCGGCCGCAATGGTTGGCAAAACGAAGGGAGCGGTGGCTAAGATTAAGCAAGTGGCAACGCCACCAGCAGCCACTGTATTATCCATCGGCATTCTCTGGCGACAAGAAAGATGCCACAAGAATTAAAAGTCGTACTAGATGATGCTGTCAAGATAATTAATCATGTTAAAAGCCGCCCACTTCAAGCACGCCTTTTAAAACTTAGCACCGAAGATATGGGTATGGAACACTTTCACCTCTTGCTGCACACAAAAGTGCGGTGGCTTTCAAGGGGTAAGGCTTTAGCCAGACTGTTTGAACTAAAAGATGCACTGGTGGTCACATTTACAGAGCAATCTTTCATTCAAAAATTAACTGATATCGATTGGCTGCTTAAATTGGGATACCTTTCCGATATATTCGAAAAATTAAATGAAACCACCACATCTCTTCAAGGCAAAGAAGGAGCACAATTAGCTAAAATTAAAAGACTGCGCAAAAAAATTATACTTTTTGACACGTGTGTTAAGAGCAAAGATATCTCCAACTTTCCTCGGTTACAAGAATTTGTCAAATCAAATGAGATCCATCTTCAATCAAAATTCCTCGAAATTATTACCACCCACTTGGTAGGTTTGGAAAAAACCATTGTTGAGTATTTTCCGGATATTGATTCTGAGGATGTCTACAGCTGGATGATAAACCCGTTTTCGTGCAACCCAACACGTAAACCTATTGGGATGGCAAATGAAGATTTTCAAAATCTGCTGGAAATCAGTGAAGACAACACTTTAAAACAAAAATACCACGACGGGAACCAAGAACAGTTCTGGATGCAAGTATACACAGAAAATAATTCTATTGGCAAAATTGCAATAAAAAAACTTGTCCGTTTTACTTCAACCTATCTATGTGAGTCTGCATTCTCAACGTATGCTTACATAAAAAACAGATACAGGAGCAAACTTTCAGCTTCAAGTGATTTAAGGGTAAAATTGACAAAACTTCCTATCAACTTAAAAGAAATAATGAAAAATTCATTTAAACAGTTTCATTCTTCCCATTAAAGATAAATAAGCGCAAAACTGCATTGTGTTTTCTTGTATTCCTAAGTAGTCAAACCTTTTTAAAAGTAGGTGTGCCGCGAATTTTTTTTCGTGCAACAAGGGTGCCGCGTTGAGAAAAGTTTGGAAACCCCTGGTATAGGAGAACTTATATACAAAATCTGAAGTCTCTAGCTCTTGTAGTCTCTGAGATCCTCGCGTTCATACAGACGGACAGACAGACAGACAGACAGACGGACACGGCTATATCGTCTCGGCTGTTGATGCTGATCAAGAATATATATACTTTATGGGGTCGGAGATGCGTCCTTCTGCCTGTTACATACTTTTGCACATAACCATGATACCCTTATTTACCCTTTTTATGGGTTAAGGGTATAAAAAGCAATTCTGGGGCAAGCGCACTACACCATTTGCGCAAAGTTCATATTAAGTTTATACTACCCTTCCAAGTTGGACTCCATAAAGCAGATTGAAGCAAAAGTCAAAAGTTGTCGATTTCATATTTTGTGCGGCAATTCTGTCTTGCTTGTTTTGTGCATGATACATGGTTTTGTGAATACACATACGCACACTAACAGACATAAATAGCGAAAATCCCAGCCAGCCATATGCGGAGCGTCAAAAGTCACCTCAAAGGAGCTTTTAAGGAGCACGCCGAAGTAGGAAGGAAAAAGGACTCTCAAAAGCCACCTCAAAAGAACTTTTTAGGAGCGCTCCGAAGTAGGATTGAAAAGGGACTCAAAATAGCACCGCATGGTACCGTTAAGGGAGCACTGAATCATGTTCTTATTTTGTTGTTTCTTCTTTGCATTTGCATTTCTTGGAATCGAACAGTCTTTGATTTGCTTTGTTGTTCACGTCAGTTTAACAGTGCAAATGTTCGCCTATTTGTGTTGGACGTGTTATTCGAAGCGGTTAAGGGTAATTAACCCTCTAACAGGAAAAATTGATCCAATGGACCGATTTTGCTCATATTTTCGATATATGTTAAAAACGGTGGTAGAAAACGAAAGTGAAATCAAATGTTCAATTTTGAATCGGACTTCGCTACCAGGTAAAAATTAAGTAAGGCAGCCTCAGGGCAGCCTTACCCGTTCAGCCTTAAAACAAGTGGAAACGTTGCAGTCGGACGGAACCGACTGCGGTATACTCGATACCAGTATTAAAAATTTTGATGCCCATCCATGTGGGATGTCAATTGCTATCTTCATACCAAATTTGGTGACTCTAGCTCAAAGTTTGTATAAAGTGGGGAAAGGGGGGCTGGGGGCGGTATGGGTGGAATTGCATCCAAATTTTTGATGCAGATCTTTGTGGAATGTCAATTGCTATCTTCATAACAAATTTGGTGATTCTAGCTCAAAGTTTTTAAAAGTGGGGAAAGGGGGGCTGGGGGCGGTATGGTTGGGCGTGGCATTCAAATTTTTGGTGCAGATCTATGTGGGATGTCAATTGCTATCTTCAAACCAAATTTGGTGACTCTAGCTCGAAGTTTGTATAAAGTGGGGTGTTTATGGCAGAATTCATGGGGTTCTTAAATTGTTCAAGATATGTAATTTGCTCAGAACCATGATTTTTGCCTTTCCAATACAAGTATTTTACACTATAACTGTATGTAATCCAGTCGCTCTCATCATGTTAATTAACAGAGCCACGTACAGTTTAAGTCTAAGTTATAGCGTAATTTCATTATATATATGATTGTCCTACATACAAGAAGCCTATCCGCTTATTACATATAGTTACGTGAAACATATATTATAATTAACCACATCCTATAATCACGATACAAGAGTGAACATCATACAAACACATCTGAAACATCCACAATAAACGCTACTACACATAGTACATAAACGAAAACCACCACATCGCATTACCACATCTTTTGAAGCCTCCGCCACAAACATTGGTCCTTCGAGCCTGATATCCTTCCACTCGCCCCAGCAAGTTCACTGGTGAAAAAAGATAAGTAATGCACTTTCTTAATTTCTCATAGTTCATATGTACATACTTTTTCTACATACCGGCACATAGAGTCCGCCATATTGCAATATATATTCGCAAATATATTGTATGTACATATGCACATACATTCCGATTCGTCCACATATTTTTTAGCACCCGCTAAAATAGTCTCCAAAGTTCTTTTAATCCTACATTAAAAGGGTCATATGTTCAAATGCAATAAAATATATTTATTGGCATACATATGATCTTACAAATTCCAATTCCACTGTTCCGCTTTGCATAGAAGCACAGTCATATGTATGTACGAATGACTTGACATACATATGTAAGTACATATATCCGTACAAATTCCGAAGATACATCATTACTTTTACACTTAATTTACATTATATTGGCCGACAATAAAAGCACGCCAGTTGCATTCTAACTGATACACATTATTTTGCACATAAACTATTACAACAACAGCCGCCGGCAATCCGCCACCTGTTGCACATACCTACATACATATGTGCTTGTACGTACATATGTAGATCTTCATATATTCAGACAGACATACTAATTTTTCTGCGCCGACTGCTGAACTCCCAATACTATTTATCATCACACAACTTTAACAAGCACACTCAAAATATACACACTATTTAATACATTAATTAAAACGAAGAAAATAGCAGCCGCCGGCAATCCGCACTAAGCTGAACATATGTATGTACATACATGTGTATATGTATAAACGCATATGCGCGAACAGACAAATATTTTAATTCCTAAGCCGTCTGCATAAAACACACACATAAACTCATGAACAGTCCACATCCGAACACTATATTAAATATATATATGCAAGTAAACGTAATTATAACAATTTACACCAAATTAATTGCGGCTGCCAAAAAGGTAAACAATACGACTAATCCATAGTCGGACCACAACTATCGCTCACCATTTCATTAAATTCAACGTTTCCACTGGCAGCGCATACGTAGCGTCTGCGTTTCATCTGCATCCAAAGTGGCTTATCCAAATCGACCAAAAACAAAAACATAATTTATTTTGAATAAAAATACACCTAAAAAAATTAAAAAAAAGCATAATAATAAATAAAAATAAAAGAAGCAAAAACTAATAAATAATAGTTTTATTAATACAAGAATATTTTCATATATTTTCTCGTTGCGTTTTTATTTGTTACATCCAACAACAACTATTAAAACTTTACATATCAATCTGCGTCCGATTGTTTATTTATTCTTCTCTATCCCTTTATTTGTTATTACCACTATCCTGTGTTCCAATAACAGATCTGGGACATAAGGTCGCAAAGTATCATTAAAAATTTGTCTTCTTGTCTCTGCATTCTTGTAATATTGTTGTGGCCCACCTTACGTTCCAGGTAGTTTGGCACACAATATTATTCTTATCAATTTGAAAGCATAGTATGTCCACAGGGTCCAAAGGGACCGATAAGAAGGCAAACCTTGAGCCAAAGTGTCCAGCTCCCCAAATCGAGCGTCGTCATTCCACTTCATCCGCTCCATCAGGATCAAATAAAGCAACCGGTACTACAAAAAATCCAACACAGCTAGTTGATAGAAAAAAGTTGAATCCCCTCTCGCGTCTCAAGAAAGATCCATCGACGTCACCTGCAGCGCCGTCATCGCGATTCCCCAGCGCACTTCCGAAGAAAGATTTAAGGGCAAAATTTCCGAATCGTAGTCCGATCAAGACCAGGGCCGTCACGAAGAGTCCAAAAATGGCCTTAAAGAATTTCATTTCCGTCACAGACAAGCTTATCCAGTTTGAAGCCCGCGTTACTACACCCGCATCCGAAGAGGACAACATTTTCACTTATGAAATTCGCCGCGATCGTCTGCAAGCATTCTGGGATAAAATTGAAACGGAATACACAGTGTGTTCCACAGCCTTAGAGAAGAAGGGAGTAGTGACGATATGGCTGCCATGGAGGCAAAATATAAGCACTGCTACACGGTATATGAAAAGTGTCTCTCTCGCCTGAAGGGTCAGATTAAAGTTGCGTCCGTTGCCCTTCTCTGGGGGCTGTCGTCTCCCTCCGTGTGACACAGAGGTATTTCACGGAGACTACTTGCGCTGGCCAACGTTCCGCGACCTTTTTTCTGCAATATATGTCAACAATCCCAGGTTGACTCCGGTTGAGAGATTATTCCATTTTAGATCCAAGACCGCGGGTGAAGCCAACGAGATAGTCGCAAAATTTCCGCTCACAAACGATGGTTTTGCATCTGCGTGGACCGCGCTTTGCGAACGTTTTGAGAATAAGAGGCTACTGGTAACTAGCCAGCTTAAAATTCTCTTCAACCTTTCCCCGGTTAACAGCGAATCTGGTGCGGCAATTAAAGACCTTCAAAGCACCATCCAGCGATGCTTGACTGCACTAGAACACTCCGAAATTGAAACCTCCTCTCCGTTTGCAGATTGCATTGTAGTCTTTCTTTGTTCTTCAAAGCTACCAAAGCTCACGCTTTCCTTATGGGAACAATCACTGTCGAACAAATCCGAAATTCCAGCTTGGCAAGATTTGAGTGCGTTCCTCAATGAACGCTACCGAACGCTCGAAGCTATTGAGGATGTGAAACCTACTTCCACTTCACAAAACTCCTACGCTTCTACATCCCGAAATCCTCCAGCCCCTAAGAGGGTGAATTCGTTCGAAGCGCATGTAAATCCAAAAAGCAAGACTTGCGACTTATGTTCAAAAGAGAACCATCCTGTCCGACTGTGCCCTCGTTTTCTTCAGATGCCTGTTAATGAGCGAGAAACTTACATAAAGCAGAAAAAACTCTGCTTGAATTGTTTTGCAAGAGGGCACCAACTACGAGTGTGTACTAGTGCGCACAATTGCTTTACATGCAAGAATCGCCACAACACTCTACTTCATAGAGGCGATAGTGCTCCGAGAACCTCCTCCGATTCCCAAATACAGTCCACTACTTCAAATTCCACGGCAAATCTTCGAATCTACTTTGCCGCTAACGAGCAGAGTGTACTACTCAGCACGGTGGTCATAAATGTATGCCATCGGGGATCCACATACATCGCTCGTGCCTTAATCGATTCAGGTTCAGAGGCTACGTTCATCTCTGAACGGTTATTTCACTTGATAAAGCTGCCTTTCCAATCCGTGCAAGCGCAAGTTTCCGGGCTCAACCAAACAGTTGCAGCCCAGGCTCAAAAGTTATGCCACTCCACAATAGGCTCTCCTAAAAAGCCAAGACTACATATCGACGCCTCGGCATTCGTTCTTCCTCATCTGGCGGGTAACTTGCCTTCAATTTCTATTCCACGAAGCTCATTAAGAGGCCTCCCAGCTATTGAATTGGCGGATCCTACGTTTTATCAGAGTTCCCAAATCGATTTGCTGATCGGCGCGGATATCCTTCCGTCTATCCTCTTAAGCGGGTCTCATCCCAACATCTGCGGCTCACTCCTTGGGCAAGAAACCGTCTTCGGGTGGATTCTCACCGGCCCACTTTCCAGGGTGATACCTAAGTCCGTTTCATCTTTCTCGACCAAGATCTCGACCAATGAAGGAATGAAGCTAGATCATCTCATTTCCAAATTTTGGGAGGTGGAGGATGTTCCAGCGAAGCTGGTGAAGGAGACCGATTCCGTATGTGAGTCTAATTTCGTTCAAACGACGGTTCGCAGCGAATGTGGCAGATATGTGGTGACCCTTCCATTCCGAAATCCGAGTGACATCGATTTAGGTCATTCAAGGTCAATTGCGCTGGCCCAATTCCTTAAAAATGAAAATCGTTTAGCCAAAAACGCCATTCTAAAAGAGCAATATAACTCCGTGCTCCAAGAATATCTTGATTTGGGCCACATGAGAGCAATCTCACCCCAAGGCGTCTCCAACAGCCTTAACTTCTATCTGCCACACCACGCGGTGTTTAAGCCTGACAGTACCACTACCAAGGTGCGGGTCGTTTTCAATGCGTCTTGTCCATCTTCAAATGGCAAGAGCCTCAATGATATCCTTCATCCAGGACCCATTCTACAATCCGATCTCACTATGCAGGTCCTCAAGTGGCGATATTTTCGGTATGTGTTTAACGCTGATATAACGAAAATGTATCGCCAGATCCTAGTGGACCCGAGGCATACTCCATTCCAGCGAATCCTCTTTCGAAAGGGTGATGGCGAGATTGGTGACTTCGAACTCAACACTGTCACGTTCGGAGTAAACTGTGCCCCATTTCTGGCCCTGAGGGTACTTCAGCAACTCGCGGACGACGTACGTTTGCAGTATCCTCTCGCAAGCAAGGTCATATCCGACCACATGTACGTAGATGATATCCTCGCTGGGACGGACACGCAAAAGGAATCCGTTACTACCATTGCAGAACTGCGAAAGGCCTTGGACAGCGCTGGATGCCCGCTAAGAAAATGGACATCGAACTCCAAAGAGGTCCTGCAAGACATCCCTAAGGAGCATCTGCTATCTGAGGATTTTCTAGAGATCGATGATTCAAGTGAAGCGAAGACCTTGGGTATACGATGGCAATCGCGCAACTTTATGGAAGCGATAAGGACGGGTGTTATTTTAAAACACGCCCATCAAAACCTCTCGTGGCATTTCAATCCGCCAGGCGCTCCCCATATGAGAGGCCTATGGGAGGCTGGGGTTAAAACTTTTTTCTATAAGGCCACATCCATGTTCAAATACACCTTTGAAGAGCTCTCAACGCTTCTGGCCAAGATTGAAGCCTGTCTCAACTCTTTTCTATAAGGCCACATCCACGTTCAAATACACCTTTGAAGAGCTCTCAACGCTTCTGGCCAAGATTGAAGCCTGTCTCAACTCTAGGCCAATCTCTCCGATGTCCGAAGATCCTACGGACCTCCTGGCCCTAACTCCAGGTCATTTCCTAACAGGTGGCCCCCTCATTTCTGTATTTGAGCCAGAAATCCATGAAAAGGCTACTTCTATTCTGAATCGCTGGCAACGTTTAAAGGCCCTTCACCAACAATTCTGCTTCCGTTGGAAGGATGAATATCTTAAAGAGCTTCATAAGCGAACCAAGTGGCAATCACCTGAACCGAACTTACGAGTCGGTGACATGGTCGTCGTGAAGGAAGATAACCTGCCGACAAACGAGTGGCGCCTTGGTCGAATAACTCTGACCGTACCCGGCAGTGACGACAAGGTCCGTGTGGTAGATGTGCTCACAGCTCGTGGCACCATCCGTAGGCCCATTACGAAGCTTATCCTACTTCCAATCGAAGATAACATTCCTGAACCATCTGCGTCCAAAAATTCACAAAATTGACAATTCATCCTATTAAGATCAATTCTCCTGTGCTGTCCAATGTACTCCGTGTTATCTGTCAATACTCAATCTACGCAATTACTTACACCGTTCTTATTTTTTTATAGCCAAAAAATGCCATCCCGCAGATCAACGCACCCCGACCGTCCCAACGGCACCAATTCCTTCCGGTGTAGGATATGCAGAGGCGTGCATGCATTAAGAAAGTGCCAGCGCTTCATGCGGTTCACGGCCGAGAAGCGCCTCCGTGCGGTGCTTGTTAACAAATACTGCCCAAATTGCCTGGCTCATCAGCATTCTGGGCAGTCCTGCCGCAGCGCGGGAAAATGCAAGGTCTGCGACACTTTACTCCATTTCAAGGACGTCCGACCATCCAGGAGGCAAGAGCTTAACGCTGGCGCTCGATCATCTACGCATGGCCCACGATCTCCAACCGGCCCTCCGCAAACATCTACCCACCATCCTATCCACACATCGCTGGCCACACTGTTGCAGCATAATGCAGTGAGCGTTCTGCCGACGGCCCTAGTGAAGCTTGATATCGGAGAGAAACGGTTCGACATTCGCGTCCTGATCGACCCGTGCAGCCACACCAGCCGCATCGCCACATCTTTGGCAACGGCCTTCGGGCTATCCGTCACCCGTGTGGGTGCGGAGGGTGTCTGCACGGTGATCCTTCGATCACCAGTGACAAAATTCAACCGGGAGATCCTGCTCCACCTCGACCCCAAGCTTGAGTGCCACACCCCATTGCGCACCATCTCCACGGATGCTGATCAATTCAGAAGCATAGTTCTGGCCGACGGTCGTTGGAAACATCCCTCGAGGATTTTCTTGGCGCTCGGAGCTGACGTGTATCCTCACGTCATGCTGAATGGTGTCGTCCCAAGCGCCAACGGTCTACCAATGGCCCAGAATTCCGATTTCGGCTGGATTCTGTCCGGGACCTGTGCCCAGTGATCCCATTTGCAATATGGCAGAATTCATGGGGTTCTTAAATTGTTCAAGATATGTAATTTGCTCAGAACCATGATTTTTGCCTTTCCAATACAAGTATTTTACAATATAACTGTATGTAATCCAGTCGCTCTCATCATGTTAATTAACAGAGCCACGTACAGTTTAAGTCTAAGTTATAACGTAATTTCATTATATATATGATTGTCCTACATACAAGAAGCCTATCCGCTTATTACATATAGTTACGTGAAACATATATTATAATTAACCACATACTATAATCACGATACAAGAGTGAACATCATACAAACACATCTGAAACATCCACAATAAACGCTACTATACATAGTACATAAACGAAAACCACCACATCGCATTACCACATCTTTTGAAGCCTCCGCCACAAACATGGGGAAAGGGGAGCTGGGGGCGGTATGGTTGGGCGTGGCATCCAAATTTTTGCCGCAGATCCTTGTGGAATGTCAAATGCTACCTTCATACCAAATTTGGTGACTTGTGAAGTAGGCCGCGTCGGCCCCTTCACAAATAGTTATATTTATTATATTTATAGTTTTTAAGTCACAAGAAGCGCATCGGTTGTTTGAGTTACCTGTATTATATTGATAGTTGTTAAGTCGCAAGAAGCGCAGGGGTTGTTCGAGTTGTAGGTATAGTTTCGTTAGACGCAAGGAGTGCGCAGTATTTATATTTAATAAACGAAAGGAGCGTAAAGTATCTAGATTTATCGGATGTACTTATTTTTGATTGACGCCTAACGCCTAAGAATTTAAATATAACCGCCCCAAAACGCAGAGTCGCAAGATGCAGCGCGCCAGCTGCGATCACCAAATCCACCACGGTCACGAGCAAGTGTGGGGAGCGACAAAATCTGCAACTTGGGCCGAAGCCGAAGCGTGGGCGAAGTAGTTATGATTGACCTCCGCAAGTGAGCATACGCGTACGCGAGAGGGAGAAAAGAAAGGGTAGGTTATAAGGACAGAAAGGGGAGTTGCGATTGATATACGGAAGTGAGCAGACACGTACGCGCTAAAAGTTAGTTGACGAGTTAGTAGCAAAGATATAGAGTTTAGTAAAGATAAGGTAAGAGGGGATAGTTCGCGGTAGTTCATATATATAAGTATATATATGTAGCTAGGTTTAGGCTTTCTTGTGCACATAACCTTTTATAGGAATTGAATAAATTGGTCGCCGGTAAGTCCGTGACCCAGTGGAGTGCAATTGCTGTGTGTTTTCTTTCTTTCTATTTCTCTTCTTTGGTTTTTTTGTACACGCGCGCCCGCGAGTTAAGCTGAGTCGCTTTATACTCTGGCTGCTGAGTGTGCCGGCTGTCGCGTTGCTGTCGACGCCAGCGTTTCCCTTTCCAACTTGTAAAACCGCGCGCGTTATAGTCCCACCAAAATACATAAATATTCTTGTGTGGTGTACCTGGCCAGACTGAGTTTATACCCTGGCTAAATTACTCCTTTACAAGTGGCGCCCGAGCAGGGACTCTAAAGTGCAAAGGTGTGGTATAATCTGGTATTAAAGCCCCAGAAATATCACCAACAAGTGTGGAAGGAAAAGTGCGTAAAGTGAAGTGCGGTTATACCCGACGATACCCTGCTTTACAGGTGGCCAACGAGAACGGTTTTCGAGCGTGGTTTTGTGCAATCGTCGCGGCACAACGAAAGTGACGGCGTAAGGCAAGTGCAGATAAGAAGAACTGTTCGCGTTCGAGAAGTATTGCCTTAGAAACATTTGCGGCGCAACGAAATTGACGGTGGAAGAAGACACACCGATCAAACTAGCGGTTCGCGTTCGAGGCTGTGCATAAGTGAACACCTGCGGAGCAACGAAAGTGTCGGCAAAGTGCGTGAGCGGTCAACGAACGGCGTGACAGTTGCTGATACAGGCAGCTGCAAAGTCGCGGTCGCTTCGCACAGTGGGCTTCGACCGCGAAAATCAAAAAAATTAAAATTGACTATTGTGTTGAGTGCGGAGTTGTCCCATCGGTTCTGGTCGACCGTATAAGCGCACAGTGGTGGACAATAAAGGAAAAAATGAAATGATTTTTTTTTTGGAAAAGAAATTAAAATGAAAAAAAATAGAGTAACCGTGATAAACAGTGACTTGCTAACAGAATTTTTTTTTTTATACACCGAAAAAATTCGTAATACCGTGGATCAGGAAAAAAAGAGATTCTTTTTGTTTTCGCAATAAAATAAAATAACCGCAATAAACAGTGACCAGTTAACAGAAAAATTTTATTACACTGAAAAAAAAAATATATATATAAAATTAATTTCGCAATAAAATAAAATAACCGCAATAAACAGTGACCAGTTAACAAAGGAACATTTTTTTTTATTACACTGCAAAAATAAAAATATATAAAATTCGTAATACCGTGGACAAAATTTTTTTTGTAATAAAAGGAATAACCGCGACAGACAGTGACAAGTTAAAAGTTTTTTTTTACACCGGGAAGAAATTCGGGAAATTTTTTTTTTTTTTTTAATTTTTGTAACAAAACGGTTACCGCGATAAACCGTGCCAGCTTAAGAGTGCAAATTTTTGCGAAGTGGGACATATACGGCTCGAGACGGAATTTTTTTGTGCGTTCGTTTTTTTTCGGTTAAATGGAGAAACCCAAGACTATCGAGCCCGCCCGAGTGGAGGTCGTAGAAAGCAGCAACCCCGGTGTGGGTGTGCAATGGGTCTACCACTGCCATAAGGAGGATCTAGAGGATATCGTCCGGGAGCTCGGATTGGAAAAGTGTGCCACGGTAACTGACTACCGGAAGCTGGTATGTACTTTCATAAGGCAAGGTGGTCATACCACCGATATATGGGCCCGGTTAGCGGAATGGGAGTTGCGGTTCGCAAAGATCACAGTGTCGCCTACCCGGACTGCCACTTCTGTTGGAGGAATACGACCCAGGCAGAAATCTGAATCAGATGCGGCAATCCCATCAATACAGACCGGTGGCACGGAACATTTGCGTCCGCCCTCCAACAGCACGATTTATAATGAATTTTCCCCACAGAATACAGCATGTATCCCCGATATACGAGTAGGGTCACCTCTGGCATCCGGGGAAGATACCCCGGTGAGACAGGTGAACCCCCATCTTAATTCTAGTGATAGTTACAGTACCCCTAGGAACGGGATGGTCGTCCCCGAACTAGTCCGGAAGTGGGGTATCCTGTTCAATGGGTGCACCGACCCATTAGTTTTCCTGGAGGCAATTGAGGACAGGGCGTTGTCATACGACATAGGCTTAGACCGGTTGCCGAGGGCAATGAGCGAGGCTCTAACGGGTAAGGCCGCGCGGTGGCTATCAATAAGTAGGCTAAGGGACGCGACTTGGGCGACATTTAAAGCCGAGTTCTGGGAGTTTTTTCTACCGACCCAGTATTTCGACAGGTTAGAAGACACTATCCGGGCACGACGGCAACATGATAACGAGCCGTTCAAGGACTACTTGCTCGAGCTGCGGGGTATGATGTACCACGCGGGGTACAGGGCAGAACAAGAATTGCATAGGGTATACGAGAATTTGGCACCCGAGTACCGTTTGTACATTCGTAGAGGGGACTTCTCCTCTCTGGCGCAGCTAACTCAGATGGCAGCCGAGTACGAGAACGTGAGTCAACAAAGTCGCGAGTGTGCAGAACGGGGTAGGACCGGGGGTAGTAGGTATTCGGATGGATTAGCCGGTGAGGTAACCCCCGCCAAACATTTTAATCCTTTCCGGACGCAACCACAGCCAGGGTCAAGCGGCAACGTGGGGAATACGCCACCGCTCGGGCATACGGGAGTAATTTCAAACGGGATGATCAGCCAAGAGCAGTCGAGGGCTCTAGGCGGGAAGAGGCTATGCTACAACTGTTCGCAAGAGGGTAATTTTTCCAGGGAGTGCCCCAATCCACGGGTACAGTTTTGTCGGCAGTGTGGGGCCAAGGGGGTCAATACCAGCCAGTGTTGTCAACAGTCAAGGGCGGGAAACGATATGCGGCACCATCCGGGACGGGACCCGATGGGAGCCGACGTGAACCAGTCCCGAACCTAGAATACCCTTTAAGAGTGGAAGACGGGCGGATAGTCGCTACTGTAAGAGTCGGGGACCAAGTAGCGACTGCGACAGTAGATACAGGGGCGACTAGGAGTTTTATTAGTGAGGAGTTTTTCCGCAAGGTGACCAGCGGGGGCGAGATGCTGGACGCCTGCGCGAAAATTCACCTAGCTGATGGGTCCACCTTGGAGGTAAAGAAGCTATTGAGGGTAAAAGTTGGTTTAGCGGGGACAGAGGTCACGGTGAGTATGCTCGTGATGCCCTCGATGCTAGACAACATTATACTAGGGATAGACTTTTTGTGCCGGGTGGGGACGACCATCGAATGTGGCAAGGCTAGGTTAATTTTGGAAGCTGTGGCAGAACCAGATATAGAGGAGGAGCAGGTCCTAATGGAACGTGAGCCAGTTGTGAGCAAATCGGAGGAGGGCGACGGATCAAGGCAGGAGAAGGATGCCCTTGGGGCACCTCAACCCAGCATCGCCGTGGGAACGGTTCGAGGAGACAGCGTGGACGCGACAACGACAGGAGTACAACGGTTCGGCGAGGTAGGAGGGTGCGTCATACCCGGCCCCGCAATAACACCGGTGGAAAATGTCGAAACCAAGGATAACGAGTGGCCAGAGGATTTGGAACTAGAGATAGAGGAAATACTGAAAGCGGAATTGGTTCTCTTTGGCGAGCTGCAAGGGGTGTCTCACGTAGCCGAGCACCGGATCATCATGAAGGACAAAGGAAGGAACTATAACCTCAGGAGAAGAGAATGGCGACCAGGACTCAATACGTTGGTGCTACTAAGAGCACACCAACTCTCTAAAGCCAGTGAAGGTTTCGCGGCGAAACTCGCTCCCAAGTTCGATGGCCCGTTCCTCTTGGAAAAGTTCGTATCACCGAATATAGTGCGATTGGTAAAAGAAGGACAAAGAAAGAGCAAAGAAAGAGCATTGCGCAGCTGAAGCCATTCTATGACGAGGGAGAGGAGCACGGAGAAGATGACCAACCCGACCGAGCGTCTGACAAAGAGTAGACTCGTCACAGTTTTAATTTATCTCTTTATTCTTTTTTATTAACACTAACCCAATTTGAATTCAGAAGGCCCGTTCATCAATTAAGACTAACCGATTGTGTTTATAAATCCCACAGAATACCCAAGATGAGCGACCAATTCCCTTATGTGATCAGCAGCGGCGGTGAGGGTGACAGAGCCGCCAATCCAGAGGCAGGTATTACCGCCGAAAATGTGGGCGATACGCCCCACAAATTGGGCTGTCTTCCGGACGAGGACGAGCTGACCGACGCCGCGGTCGCGGCCATATCAGAGGCGTTGGAAAATTGTACGTCGAGAGCCCACCGTTCCAGGTTCAAGGTGGAGGTGAACGGGGAGCTACACGGCGTGACATGGAACGCGTGCGGACACGTAACTGTCACGCTATCCAAGAAAGGGGGGGGGGGGGGGGGGGTGTGAAGTAAGCCGCGTCAGCCCCTTCACAAATAGTTTTATTTATTATATTTATAGTTTTTAAGTCACAAGAAGCGCATCGGTTGTTTGAGTTACCTGTATTATATTGATAGTTGTTAAGTCGCAAGAAGCGCAGGGGTTGTTCGAGTTGTAGGTATAGTTTTGTTAGACGCAAGGAGTGCGCAGTATTTATATTTAATAAACGAAAGGAGCGTAAAGTATCTAGATTTATCGGATGTACTTATTTTTGATTGACGCCTAACGCCTAAGAATTTAAATATAACCGCCCCAAAACGCAGAGTCGCAAGATGCAGCGCGCCGGCTGCGATCATCAAATCCATCACGGTCACGAGCAAGTGTGGGGAGTGGCAAAATCTGCAACTTGGGCCGAAGCCGAAGCGTGGGCGAAGTAGTTATGATTGACCTCCGCAAGTGAGCAGACGCGTACGCGAGAGGGTGAAAAGAAAGGGTAGGTTATAAGGACAGAAAGGGGAGTTGCGATTGATATACGGAAGTGAGCAGAAGCGTACGCGCTAAAAGTTAGTTGACGAGTTAGTAGCAAAGATATAGAGTTTAGTAAAGATAAGGTAAGAGGGGATAGTTCGCGGTAGTTCATATATATAAGTATATATATGTAGCTAGGTTTAGGCTTTCTTGTGCACATAACCTTTTATAGGAATTGAATAAATTGGTCGCCGGTAAGTCCGTGACCCAGTGGAGTGCAATTGCTGTGTGTTTTCTTTCTTTCTATTTCTCTTCTTTGGTGTTTTTGTACACGCACGCCCGCGAGTTAAGCTGAGTCGCTTTATACTCTGGCTGCTGAGTGTGCCGGCTGTCGCGTTGCTGTCGACGCCAGCGTTTCCCTTTCCAACTTGTAAAACCGCGTGCGTTATAGTCCCACCAAAATACATAAATATTCTTGTGTGGTGTACCTGGCCAGACTGAGTTTATACCCTGGCTAAATTACTCCTTTACAGACTCTATCTCAAAGTTTGTATAAAGTGGGGAAAGGGGGGCTGGGGGCGGTATGGTTGGGCGTGTTATCCAAATTTTTGCTGCAGATCCTTGTGGAATGTCAAATGCTACCTTCATACCAAATTTGGTGACTCTAGCTCAAAGTTTGTATAAGTTGGGGAAAGGGGGGCTATGGGGCTGGGGGCGGTATGGTTGGGCGTGGCATCCAAATTTTTGCTGCAGATCCTTGTGGAATGTCAAATGCTACCTTCATACCACATTTGGTGACTCTAGCTCAAAGTTTGTATAAGGTGGGGAAAGGGGGGCGGAATTGATGGGCTAGGCTCCAAAACTTTGATGCAGATTGTTGGGGGTCGTTGCCAGCTATCTTTCTACCAAATTTGGTGGCTCTAGCTCCACTACTCTGGAATATACACGCATTCCCGTTTTTGACGAAGCGTTGGGGCAGATGGGGGTGGCTAGGGCGGTATTGGTGGGCGTGGCATCCAAACTTTTGATGAGTTTTTGGGGGGTCATCATCATCTATCTTGGCACCAAATTTGGTGACTCTAGCTAAAAAACTGTGGGAGATATAGGCTTTTTTGACTTTAAAATGCGGGGGGTCTGGGGGTGGAAAGGGGGGGCGTGGCTCCAAAATTTTTGATGGAGTTTTTTGGGGGTTGCTAGTAGCTATCTTCTTACCAAATTTGGAAGTTCTAGCTGTAAGGGTGTGTGAAATATGCGGATTTATCGGTTTTGAGTTATCGAATTTATCGATTTGCCAGCCCCCCAGTTATCGTAGAACCCCAATCTTGACACTTTAATTTACTATCCCATAGATACAGAGAATTGGAAAGTTTCAAGTCTCTAGCTTGAAGGGTGTGGAAAAAACTTGCACACATACGGACGGACAGACGGACAGACGGACAGACACCATGACGGACATTGCATCGATGTTCATATTCATTCGTTTCGTTTTGTGCTTCGCACTCACTCAACTCAGTTCAATTCGAATTCATTCAACTTGGCGTATGTTGTGAATTCAGCCATGCATTAGAACCCGCACCTACCGGTTGAGAGTCTCTTTACCTTCGGTATCGAGTATAAAAAGTCAGGTAGATCAGAGTGTTTCTAATAGCTTTTTATTAGCTTCACTTGAGGCGGAGTATGTAACTCAAAAAAAAAAAAGTATAAATTGGGTTTCAAAGGCTTTCCTGGTACACTCTCATATAGTCTAGTGGTAAGAGTGCCAGACTCTCAACCGGTAGGTGCGGGTTCTAATGCATGGCTGAATTCACAACATACGCCAAGTTGAATGAATTCGAATTGAACTGAGTTGAGTGAGTGCGAAGCACAAAACGAAACGAATGAATATGAACATCGATGCGTGTTGCTTCATTCCATACGGCACTCAGTAAAAATGAATTAGAATAAATGAAGCGTAAAACGGAATGAACAATTTGGCAAAGCCGAAGACAAAAACAAGTGAAAACGTTGCAGTCGGACGCAACCGACTGCGGTATACTCGATACCAGTATTAAAAATTTTGATGCCCATCTATGTGGGATGTCAATTGCTATCTTCATACCAAATTTGGTGACTCTAGCTCGAAGTTTGTATAAAGTGCGGAAAGGGGGGCTGGGGGCGGTATGGGTGGAATTGCATCCAAATTTTTGATGCAGATCTTTGTGGAATGTCAATTGCTATCTTCATAACACATTTGGTGACTCTAGCTCAAATTTTGTAAAAGTGGGGAAAGGGGGGCTGGGGGCGGTATGGTTAGGCGTGGCATCCAAATTTTTGATGCAGATATGTTTGGAATGTCAATTGCTACCTTCATACCAAATTTGGTGACTCTAGCTCAAAGTTTGTATCAGGTGGGGAAAGGGGGGCTATGGGGCTGGGGGCGGTATGGTTGGGCGTGGCATCCAAATTTTTGCTGCAGATCCTTGTGGAATGTCAAATGCTAACTTCATACCAAATTTGGTGACTCTAGCTCGAAGCATGTAAAAGGTGGTGAAAGGGGGGCTATGGGGCTTGGGGCGGTATGGGTGGGCGTGGCATTCAAATTTTTGCTGCCGATCCATGTGGGATGTCAATTGCTCTCTACATACCAAATTTGGTGACTCTAGCTCGAAGTTTGTATAAAGTGCGGAAAGGGGGGCTGGGGGCGGTATGGTTGGGCGTGGCATCCAAAATTTTGCTGCAGATCCTTGTGGAATGTCAAATGCTACCTTCATACCACATTTGGTGACTCTAGCTCAAAGTTTGTATAAGGTGGGGAAAGGGGGGGCGGAATGGATGGGCTAGGCTCCAAAACTTTGATGCAGATTGTTGGGGGTCGTTGCCAGCTATCTTCCTACCAAATTTGGTGGCTCTAGCTCCACTACTCTGGAATATACACGCATTCCCGTTTTTGACGAAGCGTTGGGGCAGATGGGGGTGGCTAGGGCGGTATTGGTGGGCGTGGCATCCAAACTTTTGATGAGTTTTTGGGGGGTCATCATCATCTATCTTGGCACCAAATTTGGTGACTCTAGCTAAAAAACTGTGGGAGATATAGGCTTTTTTGACTTTAAAATGCGGGGGGTCTGGGGGCGGAATGGGGGGGCGTGGCTCCAAAATTTTTGATGGAGTTTTTTGGGGGTTGCTTGTAGCTATCTTCTTACCAAATTTGGAAGCAGTTCTTTTGGGGTAGTTACCAGCTATCTTCCTACCAAATTTGGTGGCTCTAGCTCCACTACTCTGGAAGATACACGCATTCCCGTTTTTTACGAAGCGTTGGGGCATCTGGGGGTGGCTAGGGCGGTATTGGTGGGTGTGGCATCCAAACTTTTGGTGCAGTTCTTGGGGGGTCATCATCAGCTAAATTGGCACCAAATTTGGTGGATCTAGCTAAAAAACTGTGGGAGATATAGGCTTTTTTGACTTTAAAATGCGGGGGGTCTGGGGGCGGAATGGGGGGGCGTGGCTCCAAAATTTTTGATGGAGTTTTTTGGGGGTTGCTAGTAGCTAACTTCTTACAAAACTTGGTAGTTCTAGCTGTAAGGGTGTGTGAAATATGCGGATTTATCGTTTTTGAGTTATCGAATTTATCGATTTGCCAGCCCCCCAGTTATCGCAGAACCCCAAACTTGACACTTTACTTTACTATCCCATAGATAAAGAGAATTGGAAAGTTTCAAGTCCCTAGCTTGAAGGGTGTAGAAAAAACTTGCACACATACGGACGGACAGACGGACAGACGGACAGACACCATGACGGACATTGCACAAAACCAATATACTCTTTACCTTCGGCATCGAGTATAAAAAATCTAAAAATTCTTGAATTATTGTGAAAAAGCGTCTGGCGCTCGATACACGAAAAATATATCACAAAGCGCCCACGATTTTTTGACAATAATTCAAGAATTTTTAGATTTTTTAAGCTTAGAAATTATTTTTAAAATATTTAGTTCAATGTTTTTAAAAAGCTTTTTATTTTAGTTTTTTCAAACTATATTTATGTATTATTTCTTTTGTTCAACGACGCACAGTGGCGCCCGTAGAACAAGTCAAGTGTCAAAAATCAAAAATTGCATGTGCCTCTAAAAAATATTGAATGAACCTACTTTATATAAAATTTTCCAGCGATTTCAAATCTGCAATCCATAATGTAACCGGATTTGTTGTTTAGAAGATATAGCTTTTCAAAGTTGTCTGTTTTTTTGTGTTACATAAAAATCACAATTTTAAGGTAATTTGGTCGGCTTTGAGATACAATATCTCAAAAACTAAGTTACGGATCGTCATTATTTTTGGATCTATTGATAGATCTATTTATTAAGAAAAGAATAAAAAAATAATTATACTGTTTGCTTTGCGTTTGGCCAGGCAATTCAATATTTACCAACTATCCACTTTTTCACTATTTCTCAACTTTGATGGAAAATAAAAAAAAATTATATCACATTATATCGGCTATTTTTTAAATTAATTTCTTTGATTATTCCTCTATTAAATGCAAAAAGTTTCATGTGCCCGTTTTTGCCCCTTTTTTTTAAATGTAAAAAAAGTGAAAAAAGTCATAGGAAAAAAATGTGTTGCATGGATTTTTGGGCAATTTATGACATATAAACTGACATTGATCAGTAAATGGGGCTGCGATGGATCATCTGGACAAAGCGTGTATAAGCAAAGAATATCATCCGATGACGCTACAATATCGGACGGAAACATGTTTATGGCATCCGTTGTTCCTTTGCGGCTAAAGTCTGATGATTCTTTACACTGGAAAAATGAACGGCCGTCATCTGTACATTATTGCCGACCAATAATGTTTCAGTATGCAAGGGAATCGCCGGAACTCATACGAAACACAGTAAAGGATATTGAAGACCAAATAAGCAAGAATAAGCCAGCAAAGCTCGAAATCGGAGAAGGAAAATATATTGAATGTAGTTACGAGTTCCACCTGACCATAGTTGACGGAAAAGTGGTCAACGAACTGACAAGCACAAGGTCAACTTTGTCATGCCCAATTTGCAAAAAGACGCAAAAAAACTTCGACGATTTAAATGATTCTACAAATGAAGAGAATTATGAATTTGGGATCTCACCATTGCACGCAAGAATAAGATGTATGGAGTTCTTGTTAAAATTAGCGTATACGCTTCCACAAGGAGTTGAAAACTTTGACGAAAACACATCAAACAAAGATAAGGAAAATATCAGAAAGAAGCGAATACAGGATGCGTTTTTCAAACAAGTTGGACTTAAAGTAGACTGCCCCAAGTACGGATACGGAAACTCAAACGATGAAAACACTTCAACGAGATTTTTTGAGAATGATGAAGCTGTAACTCAAATCACAGGGATAAACAACCAAATCGTTAAGAGATTGGGAACGATCTTAAATGTTTTGAACTGCAAGGAAAAAGTTGATTCTGCCAAATATGGAGAATATGCTTCAAAAACTGCATCACTTTAAGCAGAATTATATCCGCAGAAAAAGTTGACCCCGACAGTCCATAAAATATTGGCGCATGGCAAGGATATTATTGAGTATCAGTCTTTGCCAATTGGAGAGCTCTCTGAAGAGCTTAATAAGTTTTATAAAAAATACAGATTCCTAAACACTTTCAAAGCTTCAAGGGTGAGACAAAATGAGGACCTCTTCAACATGTTAGCAGCATCTTCAGATCCACTAATTTCATCACTGAGGCATGTTAAGTCACGAAAAGAATTAGAAAATACTTATAGTTCAGAGATGATTTCTCTTTTAGATATACCATCTTTTACGGATTGTGATGAATATTTTACAAAATATTAAAAAAAAAATTATTATTAATTATTTTAATATTAATTTTAGATTATAAAAACCATAAAAACGAAACAATAAAAATCAAAAAATTTAAGAAATATTTTTTTTCCTTCCCGTAAAGTTGATTTTTCCACAAATTTCAACTTTGCATACCCATAAATAGGCACAGAAAAATCGTAGAATTCATTTCAAACGCTCATTTTATAGGTTGATTAATTATCTATCATATGCTTTTAAAATTGTTGGATTATCTCATTTGGTTCAAAAGTTATGATTTTTGATATGAAAAAACTCAAATGGCCCCACTGTGCGACGGTAGGTTAAGGATAAGAAGCCTACTGGAATAAGAAGGCAAGCGAAGTAGTAGGGAATTGCCGGTTCTACCCCAAAGGGATGCCGACAATTTATGACCCCATTAAATTTTATGACCCTTTCATAGCCCCCTTGTTTATTGACCCTTTTGTTGACCCCTACAATATGATAATTTATGACCCTTTTTTACCCATGATCGTGTCCCTCCTTTGATAAGACTAGGGTGGAGAACAAAGTATTAACATTCCTAGGCCACCACTTTACCAGCAACATCTGTGAGATTCAGTGATCATAGGATTTGGAGTCAAGTGCGCACCTGTTAAACGTGCGTTGCAAGCAGGTGATCAGAGGAACAGATTTGGCTATTTACCTAACTAGTGTTAGAGTCAATTGTGCGCCTCTTTGACGTGCGTGGCATTGTAAACCTGTTTATGGTCATGAGGTGCAGTGTGCACAGGAAGAAAGGATAGATAAGAGAGAGTCGAGAGGGCGCCTGTTTGACGTGCGTTGCATTGTTAACCTGAAATCAAGCAATCATGAATGAATTTTTATGTTCATGAGTAGTAGTGATCAAAGGATCTGGAATCGAGAGGGCAGGATAGAAAGTAGAGAAAAGCGAACGCTTGTTCGATATACGTTGCATTATTATGGTCAACAGCAACAACAACTACAACCTTCGTGGTGGCGTTATGTGTGCAAGGGTGGGAATTTTCTTTCGCAGCGGCAGCAGCAGCAAGATCAACACATTGTTTTTAAACAAGAGTATTTATACTTATACATTTAGATTATAAAGAGTTAGAGGGAGAAGGTTTAAGAGGGGGAGTGTTAGAGGGAGAAGGTGTAAGAGGGGGAAAGGATAGAGGGGGAATGTGTTTAAAGGGAGAAGGTGTTAGAGGAGGAAAAAGTTAGAGGGGGAAAGTTTTAGAAAGAGACTGTGTGCAAGAAAGTGTTAGAGGGAGGAAGACTTAGAGACAAGTTTGTGCATGCTTGATTGTGCTTTTTTGAAGTACGCTAGTCAAAGGGCAGTACATTCGTAGGCCGCATTGTTATGATCAAAAGCAACACCAACAGCAACAACAACTACAACCTTCATGGGGGCGTTATGTGTGCAAGGATGGCAATTTTCTTTTGCAGCGGCACCAGCAACAAGATCAACACATTGTTTTTAAACAAGAGTATTGATACTTGTACATTTAGATTATAAATAGTTAGAGGGAGAAGGTGTAAGAGGGGAAGTGTTAGAGGGAGAAGGTGTCAGAGGGGGAAAGGATAGAGGGGGAAAGTGTTAGAGGGAGAAGGTGTTAGAGGAGGAAAGAGTTAGAGGGGATAGTGTTAGAAGGATACTGTGTGCAAGAAAGTGTTAGAGGGAGGAAGACTTAGAGACAAGTTTGTGCATGCTTGATTGTGCTTTTTTGAAGTACGCTGGTCAAAGGGCAGTACATTCGTAGGCCGCATCGTTATGATCAAAAGCAACACCAACAGCAACAACAGCTACAACCTTCGTGGGGCTCTTTGAACAAGGGATGGAACTTTTCTTACGCAGCAGCAGCAGCAGCAATGTCAATACGTTGAGCTTTATGATTGTGATAATGACAGGATCAGTTTTTGCTATTTAACCAATTAGTGTTAGAGTCAAGTATGCTACTGTTTTAAATACATTGCTCTGCACACGTACATTGTTATTCTCAACACCAACAACAACATCCTTCGTGGCGGGGTTATGGGTACAAGGATGGGAATTTTCTTTCGCAGCAGCAGCAGCAGCAAGATCAACACATTGTTTTTAAACAAGAGTATTGATACTTGTACATAAAGATTATAAAGAGTTAGAGGGAGAAGGTGTAAGAGGGGGAGTGTTAGAGGGAGAAGGTGTAAGAGGGAGAAATGATAGAGTGGGAAAGTGTTAGAGGGAGAAGGTGTTAGATACGAATAAGTAGATAAGAGAGAGTCGAGAGGGCGGCTGTTTGACGTGCGTTGCCTTGCACACCTGCAGGCAAAACATAAACAATGAATGTTTGTGAAAACCTGTGATCAAAGAATAAAAGGATTGAGACAAGATTGTGCTTGTTTGAAGTACGCTAGTCAAAGGGCAGTACATTCGTAGGCCGCATTGTTATGATCAAAAGCAACACCAACAACAACAAGAACAACAACATTCGTGAGTGTTATGTAAGCAAGGGATGGGAATTTTTTCGCAGCAGCAGCAGCAAGATCAACACAAGAGTATTGAGACTTGCAGATTTAGTTTGAAATATTATAGGGGGAAGTTGTAAGAGGAGGAAAGTGTTAGAGGGAGAAAGAGAGAGTTAGTATTAGAGAGAGTAGGTGTTAGAGGGGGAAAGTGTTATAGGGGAAAGTGATTTTGCTTGTATTATTATATTAAAACACGCTCCCTTATGTGATTCTATACACGAGCGTCTATGAAATGCAGGTGGTATGTTAATTGATTGTCCCTCCTTCTAACGCACACCCAACTTATTCGCTACTTACGTTTCTAACCTTTATTTGCATACATCTGTTTTGATTATTGCACTGACTTCTGTTACTTTTATAGAGCTAATTAGTACAACTTTTTAATAAACCAATGAACATTTTTTAAATTGGTGTACTTTGTTAAGAAACTATCAAATTATGTTTTTCTTATGGGTATGTTTTTTTTTTTTTTATATACATATATACATATTTTTATTTTTTTTTTATATAGATTTTTGTAGTATGTTAAATTTAAGATTTATATTAAGCTTGTTCCGTTGAGGGATTTACCAAACACAAACACCGAACATTAAGATTAATGACAAGCCGGTAGAACACACAAGTCATACTCCATGATTTTGTTTCGGCTTTATAAAAAGTTTTTTTAAGTCAATATTATAAGCCTTAGTTCTAGTACTCACTTGAAAGCTTAACGAAGTTCGTGTAGCTGGTATAATAAATCATGTTTTAACAAACTAATTTTGATCTTAATATTTATGCTTCATCGTTTATTGAGATTATTATTTTTTTAATCCCCATGTATTGGATTCCGTTCTATCTCAGTAATAATTTATTTTGCTTATATATTCTTTAAATTCCTTAAGGTAATCTTTTAGGCTTATCAAATAATCATTTCCTTAACTTTCCCTCTGCTCGCTTTAAGATTTTCATCAAATGACACTTTTCATATTTAAGATATCCATCAAACTATTTCTTATACTCAACTAAAATTATTTCATCAAACTCACATATCAAATCAATTTCTAAAATAAAGAAAATGAAAACAGTAAGATTTTCTTAGCAGCTAGATTTTTTTTTATAAACGGGGTTTTTGAACTCTTTCTCAGTATGCTACCTACGATAAAAATGTATAAAGAATGTGTTTTGTACTCATTTACTGACTTCAAAAATTCTTCTATTGACGTTGTATGATACCCTATCTTAATTTGTGTTATATTTAATCGTTTTCTTCAACTTAGTATTCTACAGATTTTTAAACATTTTATGTTATGTAGTTAGCTATTTTGACTAGGCTTTACGCTTAAAACGAGATAGATTGTATTACTGTCCTTAACAAGTTAACTTAATTTTAACAGGGAAATCGATCGGACATTGATTTTTCACTTAATAATTGATTGCTTTAATATATTTTAACTGTCAACCTATGTACATTTCTACTTTTTTAGTGATTATGTTAGATTTTTATATTTCCAAACTCATTGCTTGAACTTACAAAATTTCGTTACTAATTTCTTATAATTGATGGATGGTAATATTTTATTTCATTATTCTCCCCATTTTTCTTACATTTAATAAGGAAGTGCATTGAACTAGCTTATCAGTTCGAGATATGAGTCTTACACTGTTTCGAAAAGTATGAATACGTTAAGTGTTTTAATTTAAGGGTTAAGTATCTATTAGATGCCATGTTATTAGGGCGTATTTATTCATATAATTATTATAATTATTTCTTAAGGAGACTTATTTTCTTTAGTGCTCAAAACTTATTGTCGCTAAAGGATTTATTTTTTCATGATCTGAGTTATTTATTTAATTCGTGAAACCATTGTATTGTATTTTATTACTCTTGAACCTTTGCATTAATCTTGAATTTGGATGGCAAAATACGGTTGTGATGTACTAAAGCTCGAGATGACTTGAGAGTCGGTATTTTGCATAACGGGCGGTAGAGTACTTAAAATTTTTAATTGTAGTGTGTTTTTAAAATAATGTACTTTAACTATCACCGGATTGGTTTATACCCACTAAATATTGGTATTTTCGGTTTTTTCTTCCTTTGTGTTAGTCGTTTTATACACCCTAGCTCTTGATCCTGTTTTTTGATTTTATATTAGGGTTTGATTTTATTGTATACTGTTTGTGGAGGAGGCTCCAAATAATAAGATTTGGTTTAATAATTGTATGGTAAGATTTATTTTTCTTTTTATACCCTTAACCCATAAAATGGGTAAATAAGGGTATAATGGTTTTGTGCAAAAGTATGTAACAGGCAGAAGGAAGCATCTCCGACCCTATAAAGTATATATATTCTTGATCAGCATCAACAGCCGAGACGATACAGCCATGTCCGTCTGTCCGTCTGTCTGTCCGTCTGTCCGTCTGACCGTCTGTCCGTCTGTCCGTCTGTATGAACGCGTGGATCTCAGAGACTACAAGAGCTAGAGACTTCTGATTTTGTATTTAAGTTCTTCTATACCATGAGCAGAACAAGATTGCTTCAAATTATCGATAACTATTCTGGTTTCCGATATACACATAATATCGATAACAATAAAATATCGAATTTTGAAAATCTAAAAATGAGGGTTGAAGAAATGGATAATGATAGAACTTTTCTGAAAATTTCGTCCAAATCGGTTGAGAAACACCGGAGATATTGAACTTAATCGATGGAAGCTAAGCCAGTATACCAAAGTCTTATATAAATTAAATATATTTATTGCAACTGGGTTCAGGGTATCTTCTAGTCGGGCTCTCCCGACTAGAGCCTTCTTACTTGTTTATGTTGGTAAAGCAATAGTTGTGTGTATGTTAAACTAATAAAAAGAGCGCAAGCAAGTCATTTACAATAATTTTCACTTACTTAGGATTCATGGTCTTAAGACCGTTTAGACTTCATCGTAAGTAGTTTTGCTAGACTATATTCTATTATGATTCTTGTGGGTTATAATTCGTACATTGAAAGAGCGAGATAAAGCTGTTCTTGTTTAGGTCCACAATCTATTTTCTTGGTCCATTTTCCTTTACATATAATACGGCAGGGAGTAAGATTTAAAAGTAGTATGTCATTCCATTCTAGTAATATTTGTATATTGTTTTTATTATTTTGCTATTTAATTTTTATTTTATTCTTTTATGTTATATGTCTTTATATATTGCCTTTAAATTTAAGGGTTTTGCCTCTCAATTTTTGAACCGAGACATAGTATTTTTTTTTTTTCTGTGCTGCATAAACGAAAGCATGCTTAATCCCAGATGTGATTATTCTTAATCAATATTTAGATCAACACCGTAGGCTTTCAAGTACTATACGTCTGTCTCTATATTTTATCAGCTTTTAGGTATTGAGATTAAATTTTGCTCAGAATCTATTCGCTAACTTAAACACATGAGTGTTACAACTTTCACACTTAAGGAGCATCAGGTCTTTTCGTTTCAAAGTGTTTACTATTTGACGCTTTTAAGAACAATTTGCTTGCCTGAGCTAGGTAGGTTATACAGTTAAAACAATTAGTGGAAAGACGGAACTGTCTTATAGAATTTCTTCAACATTATTAGTTGGTTCTTTCCGTTTCGCATTTTATCACGCACTTTGAGATTATTATATTACTTAATGGAATGTGCTCTATGTTCCTGATTGTTTGCTGATTATTGTTGTTAATTATTATTTTGTTTATTTATTTCTTTTGCATCTCATATAGTATTTTTCCCTTATGTTTCTTTTTTATTGCGCTCCACTTCTATACTTACTTTAATAATTTTCGATGTTTCCTACAATTTATATTCAATCGCCCTTTATTTGACAAAAACTGGGCTGTTAAAAACGGAAGCCAATTAATCTATCAAACTGATGGAAGGGAATAGTTGTGATTATTTTTCATTTAAAAATAAAAATAGGCTGTTATACGGGTACACAAAATATTTACTTATGTTAAATTAAAAGTACTGTCACTGTTTACGACAGCCTGGCATCCTAAAGAGACTCAATCGCTCACCATCATCACTTGACACCCACCCTCCCATACGACGAAGCGATCCTCACCTGGACCATCAATCGTACACACATAATTAACTTTTACCTATATAATGTACGGTTTGCATGTAGGCGCCTTATTTGAATAGTATTTCATTGTTCTACTCTGTACCGATTTTGGATCCCCTGATTTATATTATTTCCAGCTACTTTCCAAGGCTAACACCTTTAACTTTTAGCACACCAGCCCACAAAACATATAATTTGGATATAAAAACATTAGACTACGACATCAAGCACCAAGAGCTATTGAAAAAATTTATAAAGTATTCGGAGGAAATTTGATCGAACAATGTAGCACCCAAAATATTTATTATGGTTTACATTAAATCGTGAAGTCATAGTCGAGTCTACTACGTACTTCACATTTTTCCATGAGTTGTTCCCATCTAAAACCCCTATCAATTTACCCATTTTTTCTTATTATTATTTTTTCAACCAAGTAAGTGCGTACCTGTTTTTTCAATTTTATCTCTCTAGAAAATGTCTGTAAGTTCGGTAGCCTCACAGTCATTCAATATGTTTGTTATAGGGATTTTGTATTGTATTTCTATTATTGTACATTTTAAGTTTTCCGGTTTGGTGAGTAGCTCTTCTCAATTAAGTATTATGTTTGCTTATACACACATAATCATTTACTTAGATTTTTATCTGACTAATAAAAATGTCTTAAAATCTTTTACAAATTTAAGGATTTACTTTTATGTATGGAATTTTAGCTGTCCTATTATATCGCTGATTGTTCTAACTAAACAATTGATTGAACACTACCTCCATAAACGTATCTTTGATTGAGTTTTCGATAATAACTTCTTATTAATTTTTTTAGATCGTACCCGAGTCACGTAAATATTGCAGGGTACGTAAAAATTAGCACGCAAACAAGATTGAGGGCAGAGACACTCCTAAAAGGCTTTGAGCCGAAGTGTGACGTAGAAAAAGGTACAATAAGGTAGGAGCTAACGAACAGCGAGAGTCTTTAGATGGAAGCGAGCTGAACGAAGATATCTGATCTCAGACATGACAAATGTTTATCGGGAGAAAGAATCCTCCTTTCACATTATAGCAGTATGCGTAGCCTTAGCAAGGAACAAATTTTATTGTCTAAGAGCAACATATCAACCGTATTAAAGGCTAAGAAACCCTCAACTCATCATAAATACTTGATCTCGTACAGTTTCCATGTCCGGTGGAAGAGTCATAGAACTAGAAGGGGGGCACAACAGACCTCTCAGTTACCAAATCATTCATCGACGATTAAGGTTTATACAGGCAGGAGACATATTATTCTATTATTGATTCCCCTTTATGTTTAATTTTTTTTATTAAAAAGTTGTTACTATTCTACTGACTTTTATTGATTTTTTATTATCTTGTCGGAAATTTAATTTCCGTTTGTTTTTCTTAACAAAGTAGTTTACATCTGTCAGCAATGTCAATTCGTGATTTTTTTTCTAGATTCGAATCTATTTTTTTAAGAGTGCTTTCAATTTTTTTTCACTTAAAGCCAACAAAAGAACTAACACAATACTACTGCGTTTTGTACTATAACTTTAATTTAACATTTAAATGAAAGAACAAGTCCACAATCGTGGCGATTAAAAACCGGGACTTAAAAGTAAGCTGTTGAACAGAGTAAAGTACTCCTTGCAAAGTGAGGCAGCGGTGGCCATCTGACGTTTCCAGGCAAATATTTTCTCTTTCAACTCCACTTCTAGAACTCATACAATAACCTTGAAAAGAGGTAAGCCCAAAATACATGGAACTGGTGGCAGTTTTGCTGTTAAAAACACGTTTTTGTTTTCGGTTTTAGAAACCGGTTGTTGTTTAACTGTTTAAAACAGGGAGCTGCTATTTTTTACGGTTTGAAAAACCGGGTGCTGTTTGCAGTTATTTTTCACGTTTTTCAGAAACAGCTTCTTGTTTTGCTATTATTTTTGATGTTTTTAAGAAACAGGTTGTTATTTAGCTGTTTAAAACAGAGAGCGGTTTTTTTTACCGGTAAAAAAAAAACCGGCTGCAGTTTAGCTGGTAAAAACAGGTTTATTTCGGTTTAAGAAACCGGTTGTTGTTTAACTGTTTAAAATAAAGAGCTGTTATTTTTTCTGGTTTTAAATACTGGGGCTGTTAAGCTGTTATTTTTGTGGTTTTCAAGAATCAGGTTGTTGTTTGACTGCAATTTTTCCGGTTTGAAAACAGTTGTGGGGAGGCGGGTGTAAATTTTGCTGCTAAAAACAGGGATTTTTCAGGTTTAAAAACAGGTTGATGTTTGACTGTTATATAAAAATAACAGCTAACAGCAATCTGTTTTTAAAACAGGTTGTTGATAGATGTTAAACTGGTGGACTGTTATATCTGCATATTGCACATATAACAGCCCTCCGTTTAAACATATATCAACAACCTGTTTTTAAACCCGAAAAATCCCTGTTTTTAGCAGCAAAATTTACACCCCCCGCCCCTCAACTGTTTTCAAACCGGAAAAATTGCAGTCAAACAATAACCTGATTCTTGAAAACCACAAAAATAACAGCTTAACAGCCCCAGTATTTAAAACCAGAAAAAATAACAGCTCTTTATTTTAAACAGTTAAACAACAACCGGTTTCTTAAACCGAAATAAACCTGTTTTTACCAGCTAAACTGCAGCCGGTTTTTTTTTTACCGGTAAAAAAACCGCTCTCTGTTTTAAACAGCTAAATAACAACCTGTTTCTTAAAAACATCAAAAATAACAGCAAAACAAGAAGCTGTTTCTGAAAAACGTGAAAAATAACAGCAAACAGCACGCGGGTTTTCAAACCGTAAAAAATAGCAGCTCCCTGTTTTAAACAGTTAAACAACAACCGGTTTCTAAAACCGAAAAAAAACGTGTTTTTAACAGCAAAACTGCCACCAGTTCCATGTATTTTGGGCTTACCTCTTTTCAAGGTTATTGTATGAGTTCTAGAAGTGGAGTTGAAAGAGAAAATATTTGCCTGGAAACGTCAGATGGCCACCGCTGCCTCACTTTGCAAGGAGTACTTTACTATGTTCAACAGCGTACTTTTAAGTCCCGGTTTTTAATCGCCACGATTGTGGACTTGTTCTTTCATTTAAATGTTAAATTAAAGTTATAGTACAAAACGCAGTAGTATTGCGTTAGTTCTTTTGTTGGCTTTAAGTGAAAAAAAATTGAAAGCACTCTTAAAAAAATAGATTCGAATCTAGAAAAAAAATCACGAATTGACATTGCTGACAGATGTAAACTACTTTGTTAAGAAAAACAAACGGAAATTAAATTTCCGACAAGATAATAAAAAATTAATAAAAAGTCAATAAAAGTCAGTAGAATAGTAACAACTTTTTAATAAAAACAAGTAAGAAGGCTCTAGTCGGGAGAGCCCGACTAGAAGATACCCTGATCCCAGTTGCATTAAATATATTAAATTTATATAAGTCTTTGGTATACTGACTTAACTTCAATCGATAAAATTAGATATCTCCGGTGTTTCTTAACCGATTTGGACGAAATTTTCAGAAAAGCTATCGTTACCCATTCTTTCAACCCTCGTTTTTACATTTTCCAAATTCGATATTTTGTTATCGATATTATGTGTATATCGGAAACCAGAATAGTTATCGATAATTTGAAGCAAACTTGTTCTGCTCATGGTATAGGAGAACTTATATACAAAATCTGAAGTCTCTAGCTTTTGTAGTCTCTGAGATCCACGCGTTCATACAGACGGACAGACGGACAGACAGATGGACAGACGGACATGGCTAAATCGACTCGGCTATTGATGCTGATCAAGAATATATGTACTTTATAGGGTCGGAGATGCTTCCTTCTGCCTGTTACTTACTTTTGCACAAAACCATTATACCCTTATTTACCCATTTTATGGGTTAAGGGTATAAAAATTAAACAAAAAGGGGAATCAATAATAGAAAAATATGTCTCCTGCCTGTATAAACCTTAATCGTCGATGAATGATTTGGTAACTGAGAGGTCTGTTGTGCCCCCCTTCTAGTTCTATGACTCTTCCACCGGACATGGAAACTGTACGAGATCAAGTATTTATGATGAGTTGAGGGTTTCTTAGCCTTTAATACGGTTGATATGTTGCTCTTAGACAATAAAATTTGTTCCTTGCTAAGGCTACGCATACTGCTATAATGTGAAAGGAGGATTCTTTCTCCCGATAAACATTTGTCATGTCTGAGATCAGATGTCTTCGTTCATCTAAAGACTCTCGCTGTTCGTTAGCTCCTACCTTATTGTACCTTTTTCTACGTCACACTTCGGCTCAAAGCCTTTTAGGAGTGTCTCTGCCCTCAATCTTGTTTGCGTGCTAATTTTTACGTACCCTGCAATATTTACGTGACTCGGGTACGATCTAAAAAAAATTAATAAGAAGTTATTATCGAAAACTCAATCAAAGATACGTTTATGGAGGTAGTGTTCAATCAATTGTTTAGTTAGAACAATCAGCGATATATATATATAGATATATATAGATATAGGACAGCTAAAATTCCATACATAAAAGTAAATCCTTAAATTTGTAAAAGATTTTAAGACATTTTTATTAGTCAGATAAAAATCTAAGTAAATGATTATGTGTGTATAAGCAAACATAATACTTAATTGAGAAGAGCTACTCACCAAACCGGAAAACTTAAAATGTACAATAATAGAAATACAATACAAAATCCCTATAACAAACATATTGAATGACTGTGAGGCTACCGAACTTACAGACATTTTCTAGAGAGATAAAATTGAAAAAACAGGTACGCACTTACTTGGTTGAAAAAATAATAATAAGAAAAAATGGGTAAATTGATAGGGGTTTTAGATGGGAACAACTCATGGAAAAATGTGAAGTACGTAGTAGACTCGACTATGACTTCACGATTTAATGTAAACCATAATAAATATTTTGGGTGCTACAATGTTCGATCAAATTTCCTCCGAATACTTTATAAATTTTTTCAATAGCTCTTGGTGCTTGATGTCGTAGTCTAATGTTTTTATATCCAAATTATATTTTTTGTGGGCTGGTGTGCTAAAAGTTAAAGGTGTGAGCCTTGGAAAGTAGCTGGAAATAATATAAATCAGGGGATCCAAAATCGGTACAGAGTAGAACAATGAAATACTATTCAAATAAGGCGCCTACATGCAAACCGTACATTATCTAGGTAAAAGTTAATTATGTGTGTACGAGTGATGGTCTAGGTGAGGATCGCTTCGTCGTATGGGTGGGTGGGGTGTCAAGTGATGATGGTGAGCGATTGAGTCTCTTTAGGATGCCAGGCTGCCGTAAACAGTGACAGTACTTTTAATTTAATATAAGTAAATATTTTGTGTACCCGTATAACAGCCTATTTTTATTTTTAAATGAAAAATAATCACAACTATTCCCTTCCATCAGTTTGATAGATTAATTGGCTTCCGTTTTTAACAGCCCAGTTTTTGTCAAATAAAGGGCGGTTGAATATAAATTGTAGGAAACATCGAAAATTATTAAAGTAAGTATAGAAGTGGAGCGCAATAAAAAAGAAACATAAGGGAAAAATACTATATGAGATGCAAAAGAAATAAATAAACAAAATAATAATTAACAACAATAATCAGCAAACAATCAGGAACATAGAGCACATTCCATTAAGTAATATAATAATCTCAAAGTGCGTGATAAAATGCGAAACGGAAAGAACCAACTAATAATGTTGAAGAAATTCTATAAGACAGTTCCGTCTTTCCACTAATTGTTTTAACTGTATAACCTACCTAGCTCAGGCAAGCAAATTGTTCTTAAAAGCGTCAAATAGTAAACACTTTGAAACGAAAAGACCTGATGCTCCTTAAGTGTGAAAGTTGTAACACTCATGTGTTTAAGTTAGCGAATAGATTCTGAGCAAAATTTAATCTCAATACCTAAAAGCTGATAAAATATAGAGACAGACGTATAGTACTTGAAAGCCTACGGTGTTGATCTAAATATTGATTAAGAATAATCACATCTGGGATTAAGCATGCTTTCGTTTATGCAGCACAGAAAAAAAAAAATACTATGTCTCGGTTCAAAAATTGAGAGGCAAAACCCTTAAATTGAAAGGCAATATATAAAGTTATATAACATAAAAGAATAAAATAAAAATTAAATAGCAAAATAATAAAAACAATATACAAATATTACTAGAATGGAATGACATACTACTTTTAAATCTTACTCCCTGCCGTATTATATGTAAAGGAAAATGGACCAAGAAAATAGATTGTGGACCTAAACAAGAACAGCTTTATGTCGCTCTTTCAATGTACGAATTATAACCCACAAGAATCATAATAGAATATAGTCTAGCAAAACTACTTACGATGAAGTCTAAACGGTCTTAAGACCATGAATCCTAAGTAAGTGAAAATTATTGTAAATGACTTGCTTGCGCTGTTTTTATTAGTTTAACATACACACAACTAGTGCTTTACCAACATAAAAAAGAAAAATAAATCTTACCATACAATTATTAAACCAAATCTTATTATTTGGAGCCTCCTCCACAAACAGTATACAATAAAATCAAACCCTAATATAAAATCAAAAAACAGGATCAAGAGCTAGGGTGTATAAAACGACTAATACAAAGGAAGAAAAAACCGAAAATACCAATATTTAGTGGGTATAAACCAATCCGGTGATTGTTAAAGTACATTATTTTAAAAACACACTACAATTAAAAATTTTAAGTACTCTACCGCCCGTTATGCAAAATACCGACTCTCAAGTCATCTCGAGCTTTAGTACATCACAACCGTATTTTGCCATCCAAATTCAAGATTAATGCAAAGGTTCAAGAGTAATAAAACACAATACAATGGTTTCACGAATTAAATAAATAACTCAGATCATGAAAAAATAAATCCTTTAGCGACAATAAGTTTTGAGCACTAAAGAAAATAAGTCTCCTTAAGAAATAATTATAATAATTATATGAATAAATACGCCCTAATAACATGGCAATCTAATAATAGATACTTAACCCTTAAATTAAAACACTTAACGTATTCATACCTTTCGAAACAGTGTAAGACTCATATCTCGAACTGATAAGCTAGTTCAATGCACTTCCTTATTAAATGTAAGAAAAATGGGGAGAATAATGAAATAAAATATTACCATCCATCAATTATAAGAAATTAGTAACGAAATTTTGTAAGTTCAAGCAATGAGTTTGGAAATATAAAAATCTAACATAATCACTAAAAAAGTAGAAATGTACATAGGTTGACAGTTAAAATATATTAAAGCAATCAATTATTAAGTGAAAAATCAATGTCCGATCGATTTCCCTGTTAAAATTAAGTTAACTTGTTAAGGACAATAATACAATCTATCTCGTTTTAAGCGTAAAGCCTAGTCAAAATAGCTAACTACATAACATAAAATGTTTAAAAATCTGTAGAATACTAAGTTGAAGAAAACGATTAAATATAACACAAATTAAGATAGGGTATCATACAACGTCAATAGAAGAATTTTTGAAGTCAGTAAATGAGTACAAAACACATTCTTTATACATTTTTATCGTAGGTAGCAAACTGAGAAAGAGTTCAAAAACCCCGTTTATAAAAAAAAAATCTAGCTGCTAAGAAAATCTTACTGTTTTCATTTTCTTTATTTTAGAAATTGATTTGATATGTGAGTTTGATGAAATAATTTTAGTTGAGTATAAGAAATAGTTTGATGGATATCTTAAATATGAAAAGTGTATGAAAATCTTAAATCGAGCAGAGGGTAAGTTAGATTATTTGATAAGCCTAAAAGATTACCTTAAGGAATTTAAAGAATGTATAAGCAAAATAAATTATTACTGAGATAGAACGGAATCCAATACATGGGGATTAAAAAAATAATAATCTCAATAAACGATGAAGCATAAATATTAAGATCAAAATTAGTTTGTTAAAACATGATTTATTATACCAGCTACACGAACTTCGTTAAGCTTTCAAGTGAGTACTAGAACTAAGGCTTATAATATTGACTTAAAAAAACTTTTTATAAAGCCGAAACAAAATCATGTAGTATGACTTGTGTGTTCTACCGGCTTGTCATTAATCTTAATGTTCGGTGTTTGTGTTTCTTAAATTTAACATACTACAAAAATCTATATAAAAAAAAAAATAAAAATATATATATATGTATATAAAAAAAAAAACATACCCATAAGAAAAACATAATTTGATAGTTTCTTAACAAAGTACACCAATTTAAAAAATGTTCATTGGTTTATTAAAAAGTTATACTAATTAGCTCTATAAAAGTAACAGAAGTCAGTGCAATAATCAAAACAGATGTATGCAAATAAAGGTTAGAAACGTAAGTAGCGAATAAGTTGGGTGTGCGTTAGAAGGAGGGACAATCAATTAACATACCACCTGCATTTCATAGACGCTCGTGTATAGAATCGCATAAGGGAGCGTGTTTTAATATAATAATACAAGCAAAATCACTTTCCCCTATAACACTTTCCCTCTCTAACACCTACTCTCTCTAATACTAACTCTCTCTTTCTCCCTCTAACACTTTCCTCCTCTTACAACTTCCCCCTATAATATTTCAAACTAAATCTGCAAGTCTCAATACTCTTCTGTTGATCTTGCTGCTGCTGCTCCGAAAAAATTCCCATCCCTTGCTTACATAACACTCACGAATGTTGTTGTTCTTGTTGGTGTTGCTTTTGATCATAACAATGCGGCCTACGAATGTACTGCCCTTTGACTAGCGTACTTCAAACAAGCACAATCTTGTCTCAATCCTTTTATTCTTTGATCACAGGTTTTCGCAAACATTCATTGTTTATGTTTTGCCTGCAGGTGTGCAAGGCAACGCACGTCAAACAGCCACCCTCTCGACTCTCTCTTATCTACTTATTCGTATCTAACACCTTCTCCCTCTAACACTTTCCCACTCTATCATTTCCCCCTCTTACACCTTCTCCCTCTAACACTCCCCCTCTTACACCTTCTCCCTCTAACTCTTTATAATCTTTATGTACAAGTATCAATACTCTTGTTTAAAAACAATGTGTTGATCTTGCTGCTGCTGCTGCTGCGAAAGAAAATTCCCATCCTTGTACCCATAACCCCGCCACGAAGGATGTTGTTGTTGGTGTTGAGAATAACAATGTACGTGTGCAGAGCAATGTATTTAAAACAGTAGCATACTTGACTCTAACACTAATTGGTTAAATAGCAAAAACTGATCCTGTCATTATCACAATCATAAAGCTCAACGTATTGACATTGCTGCTGCTGCTGCTGCGTAAGAAAAGTTCCATCCCTTGTTCAAAGAGCCCCACGAAGGTTGTAGCTGTTGTTGCTGTTGGTGTTGCTTTTGATCATAACGATGCGGCCTACGAATGTACTGCCCTTTGACCAGCGTACTTCAAAAAAGCACAATCAAGCATGCACAAACTTGTCTCTAAGTCTTCCTCCCTCTAACACTTTCTTGCACACAGTATCCTTCTAACACTATCCCCCTCTAACTCTTTCCTCCTCTAACACCTTCTCCCTCTAACACTTTCCCCCTCTATCCTTTCCCCCTCTGACACCTTCTCCCTCTAACACTTCCCCTCTTACACCTTCTCCCTCTAACTATTTATAATCTAAATGTACAAGTATCAATACTCTTGTTTAAAAACAATGTGTTGATCTTGTTGCTGGTGCCGCTGCAAAAGAAAATTGCCATCCTTGCACACATAACGCCCCCACGAAGGTTGTAGTTGTTGTTGCTGTTGGTGTTGCTTTTGATCATAACAATGCGGCCTACGAATGTACTGCCCTTTGAATAGCGTACTTCAAAATAGCACAATCAAGCATGCACAAACTTGTCGCTAAGTCTTCCTTCCTCTAACACTTTCTTGCACACAGTCTCTTTCTAACACTTTCCCCCTCTAACTCTTTCCTCCTCTAACACCTTCTCCCTTTAAACACATTCCCCCTCAATCATTTCCCCTCTTACACCTTCTCCCTCTAACACTCCCCCTCTTAAACCTTCTCCCTCTAACTCTTTATAATCTAAATGTATAAGTATCAATACTCTTGTTTAAAAACAATGTGTTGATCTTGCTGCTGCTGCCGCTGCGAAAGAAAATTCCCACCCTTGCACACATAACGCCACCACGAAGGTTGTAGTTGTTGTTGCTGTTGACCATAATAATGCAACGTATATCGAACAAGCGTTCGCTTTTCTCTATTTTCTATCCTTCCTTCCTTTGCACACTGCTACTCATGACCATAAACAGGTTTACAATGCCACTCACGTCAAAGAGGCGCCCTCTCGATTCCAGATCCTTTGATCACTACTACTCATGAACATAAACATTCATTCATGATTGCTTGATTTCAGGTTAACAATGCAACGCACGTCAAACAGGCGCCCTCTCGACTCTCTCTTATCTATCCTTTCTTCCTGTGCACACTGCACCTCATGACCATAAACAGGTTTACAATGCCACGCACGTCAAAGAGGCGCACAATTGACTCTAACACTAGTTAGGTAAATAGCCAAATCTGTTCCTCTGATCACCTGCTTGCAACGCACGTTTAACAGGTGCGCACTTGACTCCAAATCCTATGATCACTGAATCTCACAGATGTTGCTGGTAAAGTGGTGGCCTAGGAATGTTAATACTTTGTTCTCCACCCTAGTCTTATCAAAGGAGGGACACGATCATGGGTAAAAAAGGGTCATAAATTATCATATTGTAGGGGTCAACAAAAGGGTCAAAAAACAAGGGAACGATAAAAGGGTCATAAAATTTAATGGGGTCATAAATTGTCGGCATCCCTTTGGGGTAGAACCGGCAATTCCCTACTACTAAGCGAAGTTTACTATCCCTATTTTAGCCTCGTAAGGCAAAAAGCAGAAACTTCTTCTGAACAGATTCGATACGATCCTGGTTATTTCTACACCGGGGGCTTCATATACAAGAGCAGTACTCTAGGATAGGGCGGACAAGGGAAGTGTTCAGAGTTTACGTAACGTAAGGATCCTTTAACTCTTTAGACCAACGTTTAATGAAACTAAGAACACCTTTGGCCTCATTAACAATAGTGGAAATATGAAGGCCGAATGAAAGTTTGGAGTCAAAAAGAAAACCAAGGTCCTTGACTGTAAAAATACGTTGCAGCGGGGTACTGTCAATTGAGTAGCTGGTAAAGAAAGGGCTAATTCGGCTGAAAGTCATAAACATAAATTTAGAGCAATTGAGAAGCAACCGATTAGTCTTACACCAAAGTTGCATTGAATTTAAATCATCTTGTAAGCAAGTATGATTCAGAGAACTACAGTAGGAGAAAATAAGCTTCACATCGTCTGCGTACATGAGAATGCGAGAATGTGATACAACAGAGGGAAGACCATTTATAAAAAGAGTGAAGAGTAAAGGACCAAGATGGCTACTCTGAGGTAAGAAGAAGTAACCTGAACTTCTTTCGAGGTAGCCAATCTTAGGAGTACTCTTTGTGTCCTACCCTTTAAATAAGAAGAAATCCAAGATATAAGTGAGGGAGGGAAACCAATACGGACAAGCTTGAGAAGTAATAGGTCATGGTATACTGAGTCGAAAGCTTTACTGAAGTCTGTCAAAATGACGTCAGTTTGCATTTTCGAGAGGAAAGCATCATTTACTAAAGTTGTGAATACTAATAATTTGGTCATGGTTGACCGATTTCTTACGAAGCCGTGTTGAGCAGGGGATAAGACTGATTTGCAGAAATGTTGCAAAGATGAAGTGATAATTTTTGCAAATAATTTACGGACAGCGGACAATTTTGCAATGCCCCTATACTTTTCAATATTGGACTTCCCACATTTTTTGTGAAGAGGGATTATAAAAGATTCTTTCCAAAGAGATGGAAAGACAGAAGATTCAATGGATAGATTAAAAAGCTTCAGCAATGGGCGAAGAGGAGAAGCACTGCACTCTTTAAGAAGACAACTAGGTATATTGTCAGGTCCAGGAGAGTAAGAAGACTTCGAAAGATTTTTACCAATGCGAATAGACGTGTTTGTTAGTGCGCTGCGTTATTTTCACTTATCCCGACTAATTTTACGTATATAAATTGGTTAACGAACCCTAATAAAAAACTTTTCATATTGGTTCACAAAGTGGCAGCAAATCTGTTCCATATATTTAAATAAATAATACGAAAAAGTATAAAAACTTCTTTCCTGGCTTAGCGCGGCAAAAGTTAACATCAAAACAACAATAACAATCTGTGAGAGTTACTCTAATAAGCTGTAAGCCGAAACACTCGAAACACAAAACACAAAATAAAAACAAAAAAAAACTGCATAAGCATAAGCACAAAGAATAATCGCGAGTGAGTGAGAACGCAATGTCGAAAACAGCCGCGAAACGTGTGCGAAGCGAGTCGACCGCTGATATTGCTGGCCGCACCTCTGATGCACATTCTCCACTGCTGGTTGAGCTGATCAATGCACGGTTCTCTGAACAGGCAAAGCTCATCAGTATGAACATTCGTGAAGCTGAGGGGAGAATTTTGAAGGAGCTCGACACCAAGCTCAATGGCATTGCAGGTGAGCTTGAGCTACTAGCCAATAGAGTCCAGCATCTTGAGGATGAAAACATTCAGGCACTACGGGAAAGGGTGTCGGATCTTGAAGCAAAACTGGGAGCTCGGCAGTTGGCAGAGGAGAATGCCAAAATTGCAAACGATATTCGCATTCATGGTATCCCAATGAGTGAGAATGAAAACCTGAAAACCATCATGCACAACTTATTCTTCTCACTCAATCTCACTTCCCCGCCGCCGAGAATAAGTGAGGTGTTTAGAATAAAAACGGGTGGCCCGACACATACCGTTTTAGATCCGATTGTGATCGTAACGTTTGTCAGCTTCCGAGATAAAATGGCACTACTACGCGCCGCGGGAGCACACCGACGGAGCTCTAAGATGCCACTGACTCTAAATCTCTTGGGACTCAACTCTCAAGCGCCCTTTTACATTAATGAGCAGCTGTCAAAGCTCAACTATCAAATTTTTAAAGAGGCGCTTAAGCTTAAAAAGCATTAAGCTTTCTCAGCGGTCTTTACGCGCTCCGCTCAGGTATACGTCAGGCAAGGCGGAGGCAGCGAGTGCATTTGCATTAAGAGCATGGAAGAGCTTTTATCTCTTTCTAATACCGGCGTGGTGGACAACACTAGCTCTTCAGATCTGGCCTCTTCATCTGTGGGGAACTTATTTCGTTCCCAATAATCATCTGTATTTTGTTATTATTTGTATTTTTAATTATTTTTGTATCCCAAAAACTCTTATTTGTCAACATTTACATTTTAGTGAGTTAGGTAATAGCTTTAATTCTCTTTGGTGCCCTGGCTAACACATTTTGTTAAAAGAGCTATACTAAAAAGAAATAAAGCCTACAACAAATGGAAGAGATTTAAGACTGACTTTTTGTATGATACCTTAAAAAGTTTACGACGTGCAGTTGTTAAATTGATTAATAATGGTAAGAAGCGATTCTATTCCCAGAAATTCCAACAATCCATCTCGTCAAGAGATAAATGGAGAATTATAAATGAAATTGGAGTGGGAAAGCAAAATGTTAGAACCAGTGTCGAAGTTAATGCTGAAGAGCTTAACCAAAAGTTCGTCAACTGCGCTGTACCTGAGGCCCCAGCCAATGAATACCTTAACTGTGATCCTCCTAACTGTGATATCCTTAATATTGTTGAGGATATACGTAGAAGCATGGATGATGGCAATGTAACGTTCTTGACACTGCTTGACTATAGCAAAGCTTTTGATACTGTCAACCATGACATACTATGCACCAAAATGAAGAAGCTGTATAGATTTACAGCCACAGCCGATTCCTTATTACGCTCATACCTAGTAAACCGTCTTCAATCTGTTGTCACACCGTCAAGTTCGTCGTCATTTCTGTCTCTGAGCCGTGGAGTGCCACAAGGATCGGTTCTTGGGCCGTTACTATACTCCTGTTATGTTAATGATTTGCCCAATGTCTTTTCTGAATGTAATGTCCATATGTATGCTGATGATGTTCAGTTGTATTGCTGTAGTCCATTGTCCAGAATTGATGAATGTGTAAGTGTAACTAATAGAGAACTGGTCAAGGTGAGCGAGTGGTCACGAAGTAATGGCCTTGGTATAAACACGTCCAAAACTAAGTGTATAGTAATATACAAAAAGTCCATAGACACCCTAAACTTGGGAAAAATTAAAATTGACCATAATTCTATTGACTACGTAGACAGGGTAGCTAACCTTGGCATAACGTTTAATAAGACACTGACTTGGAGTGACCACATAATTAAATCCATAGGTAGAACTTATTCAGCCTTAAGAACTCTATAACTGACACAGCATCTCCTGCCAATTAATATTAAACTCATTGTTGCTAAGACCTACCTTATACCAACTCTCTTTTATGGAGTAGAAATTTTTTCAAACCCTGACGCTGCTAGTAAGCACAGGCTCAATGTTGTGTTCAATAGTATTACGCGTTATGTGTTTAATTTAGGAAGAAGAGATCATGTTACACCATATGCATTCAAAATATATAACCTTAGCTTGAAAAACTGGATTCAACTAAGAGCATTAATATTGTTACACAAAATTATAATTACAAAAGAGCCCAGTTATCTTTATAATAGATTGATTTTTTTAACTTCACGTCGGACAAATAATTTAACAACTGTACGTCATCGATTATCTGTCTCTGAACACCAGTACTATATACACACTGTTCGCCTGTGGAACAACCTACCACACGACCTAAAGATAATTAGAAGCGCACCACAATTTAATAGCAGCCTTCTGCTGCATTTACAAAATAATATCTAACTGAAACAATTCTAATATATATAAAACTAAGCTTACTAATGCTAATCTTCTTAAGGGGAAGACTGTTCTTCCAATTTTCTTCTTTTCTTGTTTTGTATAATTTAAATTATTTGTATTATTTAAATTATTTGAATAATTTAAATTACTTCTCTCTATTTTCTTCTCTTTCTTTTCTCTGCTTTGTTACTTTGAATTAATTAATTAATAATTCTGTTTTAGTAACTAGTGCCTTAAATTTAAGTTTCTTGGAACTTGTAGCACTAGGATGTTAATCAAATAAATAAATAAATTGCATGAAAATTTATAAGTAAAAAAAAAACGAATTTAAAGCTGAACGCAGAGTGAGCTGAGAGATGGTAGGAACAGGAATATAATTTGTAGAAGCGATGTTATAAGGGTAAGGTATGTTAATAGGGGATGCAGAAGAGTAAGTTGATTGGAAAAAATTAGCAAAATTATTAGCGGATTCGCTATCGTTGCTAGCTGTATCTATCCCAAACATGAAAGATGACGGCAAAGTGGAAGATTTACGCTTAGAACGCACAGTTTTCACTTCTTTTTTCCAGTATCTTTGGGCAACCATTTCGGCAAATACATATATCCGTCGAACCGTACATCAGCAACACGATGTGTCGCCTTTTGTCCAATTTGGTTGAGAGGTTGTGGGGTAGTATTTCGGCTTTTTCTGCCTACAGGTAGTTTTTCAGAATACTTGACCAAACCTTTTGTAATTTCATCCCTAAAATTGGGTAACTTTAGCAATTTATCCTCTGATATATGAGTTAACGACAAATCTTACAAATACCAAAATGCCTCAGCAGCGACGGTGCAAGTGCACCCAAATTGCACTCCGCTAAGTTATAAGTCACGACAGCAGCGCGTGAACGACATCCGCCACGTGCGCTGTGTCAGCAGATTCCTGCAGACCACCAACGACCGGAGCGCCATACAACGAACACCACCGTGGGACACAAGTTGGTTACCGGACACTCAACGCTACAACGACAACAGCGACATTAGCAGCAGCAGCAGCGGCAGCAGAGGCAGCGGCGACAAACAGAAGAACTTCAGCCAGCGGTTTCTAGCATAAGATATAATTGTCATAAAGTTAGTTCTAAATCTGCACTGCAATAAAGCACAAGGTTTTTTTTATTAAACAAAATCTAAAATTTTTGTTAATTTATGTGTTGAATTTCTTTTTTTTCAGCCTGCACTCGACGATGCATAACATAAGCATTTGTAGCTGCCATATACACTAAGTGGTAAAATAATTTAGTCATTGGATTTCGCGTTTTTGCACGTATGCGGTATCGTCCCATTAGACCATCCATGAGATCAACCCCTTCCATATGTGCATTATATTCCGGATTGCGATCATATCTTTTCGCCTTGGAAGGGTTTTCAGTTTCAGCCGCACGTGCAAATCGCTCTTTGCCAACAAATGTCTATATCAATTTGACGGCTTTGTTATCTTTCCAAATTACAGTTGTAATATCAATGCCGTAAGCACTACTCATATACTCTTCTGAATACCCTCTTTCTCTTGCATTTATGTCTTTGTCTAAAGGAAATTTACAGCAGGGTATTCTGTTCGCTCTTATAGTACCTAAGCTATAAATTCTTCCTGCACGTAGATATACCAATAAAGGTATGGCTGCATAAAAATTGTCAAAAAATAAGATGTAATTCTTATAATTTGGTATTGATTGCGGCAATCGGACGACAATGTTAGCACAGGCACCAAGATCAGGCAGCACTTTATTGTCACCTGCATCATACCCCATTTGTGCGGCTTATTCGGCATGTACTGACGAAGATGGTGCCTAATTTTTGTACTACACATCTGATCGTCTACACACAACCGAGTGGTTTTCGGTATGGAATCGAACCGTTCATTAATTTTTTCCGCTACCGCTCTTATTCGAAACAACGGGTCGTAACCCCTATTTCCTTTTTTGATGCGCCCGCTTTCGTCCTCAAAACACAGATACCGTTTTATTGCCAGAAACCTTTTCAATGGCATTGCGCTTTGAATAGGTAGAAGAGCATTTTTCCTCCAGTAGCTTTCAATGTTAGGATATCTATAGACAGACATGTAGATCACAACTTTATTTCTATAGCAATAATAGTGAAAACAATGGAAAAGTAATAATAATTTTTATAAAATAAAATTTGATAAAAATAACTTGTCTTTCGTTGGTGACGGTCGTGTTTTTGCGTGCTCTTGATTATTTATTGTTCTCTTGTGTTTGTGAACGGTGTTTTTACTCTGTTAATCTGGTAAATAGTTTTAGCAGTGATTGCAAATATATGTGTATGTATTTACGTTTACATAAACGAGTTTGCCGAGTTTATACTCACTTTAATTAGCAGTTTAACTGAGACTGCTCTGCCTGAAAACATACGTTCATACTTACATACATATATTTACATTTGCATATTTGCATATTCTGTGTGATTACTAACAACAAACAGTTTGTCAGTTTTTTTTTGCTCTCGCTTTACAGCTCTCCCGCTCTTATCCGCTATTATCCGAAATCAGGGACTTCTTAATTGCAGATACAGGCCTTAAATGGTACTGCGAGCCCTGAAATTTTGCTGTGAAAGAATCGACCAAGTTCATGAGGCAGACTCATGCTGGCTTTAAAGCAGTGGTGGGCACACACAAATATTGTCACAGTTTTAACACGCATACAAGCACAATTTGCGTGCGCTGCAGCGAAAAAACGAAGTGTGATCAGTACAGTGCACGCTGCAAGTTAACGGTTACTCATTGTGCTTATTATTTATTCATAAATAATGCCATCTTGAAAAATATTTAACATTTCGAAAAACAATGTTATTGCAAATTAAGCATTTTGCTCTGCAATCTTTATTTTCTATGAAAAAAAATTCATTCTCCCATTCGGGCATAAACATTTTGGAGCGCACTGTAAAAAATTTGTTTTCTTGCTAATGCGCTGCGTGGTGCCTGCCTGTCAATAGTTCGCCTTCAACTAAAACTACAATGTTAAGTCTAATGCATGCTTCGGCACGACAACCGACGACGAACGAACAATCGTGTTCTAAAAATAGATTTCAATGCTTATAGCGTACGTGTGATTTCATGCAGTCGGCAGCGAAAAACCTAACTCACACGAGGCAGCGCGCTGGCTGCGCGTAGCTTTTAATAATCTGCAAGCGTCATTCAACGAGCATGAGCTTAATTTCAAAAATGGCAAGGTGATTACCGAATCTCCGAAGCGTAAAAAGACTTCGGGTCCTAATCCACTTATTGCCCCACCTGTTGTTCCAACCAAACCCCTTCTAGTGCCTAACAATAATCTTCAATTGGTTCCAATGCTAACCCTCTAATGTTATTTAAATCCCCTGCTAGAAATCCTATCAACAACCTAGCCACTTTATCTTCCGAACCTTTGCATGAGCCCTCTGGTTCAGCAGCTCGTGTGCCTTTTAATCCTAATATAGGTACAACTGGGGCTCACAAGCCTCTGGTTGTTGTACCACTCAATAAATTTGTTTTTGTTTCTAGGGTGGCATCCGATACGTCATCGGATGATGTTGCAGCATATGTAAAGAATCAAATCGATTCCCCACTTATTGTTGTTGAAAAGTTTAAATTTAAACATGCCAGAAGTATATCTTCTTTCAAGTTGGGTGTACCGCCTGAACTTTATTCGACAATTTGCTCTAAAAAGTTTTGGCCGCCGCAGCTTGTCGTTAAGGAGTATACGAATAGGCGAATTAATAACAATAATGGTATAAGGATTAATAGTACACCGCCTGCTAGCCAACCTGTTGCCTCCACCTTGGCGGCAAAAAACTAACAGAAGTAATTAGCTTGGCCTATCAAAATGTAAGAGGCCTTAACACTAAACTGGCTAAATTATATATTAACAGCTTATCTTTTGATTCTCAAATAGTTGCACTCACTGAAACCTGGTTAAAACCTGATATTTCTGATTATTCCATTTTTTCTTCTAAATATAACTTGTACAGATGCGATCGCACTTCCCGCAAGGGGGGTGGTGTTCTCATTGCTGTTGACTCCTGTATTTCCTCTGAACAGATTCTTTCTCAGCATCTTCCGGACATAAAGTTTTTATGTGTTAAAATATTACTAAACGGCCGTTCACTTTATGATACTTGCTCTTATATTCCTCCTCAATCTGATGTTAACATTTACTCATCCCATCTGAGTGCCCTGCAACTTATTTCGACATTTTTGACAGATATGGATAATCTGATAGTGGTTGGTGATTTTAATCTGCCACATGTTGTATGGTCTGTGAATGACACATCTTCGGCGGTGTTACCAGTCACTTCTGATGATTTTATCTAAATATACTTTTAAAACCCGTTGCTTTCGTAAAACTAACTTTACTAAATTAAATTATCTTCTTCAGCATACTAATTGGTCGCGCCTTTATTCTTGTAGTGATATTGAAACTGTCATAGCCATATTTTATAGGACCTTGAATTCGCTTTTGGATATTTGTGTTCCCCTCACTTGTTCTTCAAGTGACAATAAACCACCTTGGTTTACGGGAGAACTATCGAAGTTGAAAAACGCAAAGAAAAGATCATATAAAAAATTTAAAAAATCGGGAACTACTTTAGATTTATCTTCGTATTTAGTAGCAAAATCTAGTTCTATTTCCGTTAACACATCTTGCTATAAAAATTATCTTCATCGTTGTAGACTAAACTTTTCACGTGACCCTAAACAGTTTTATAAATTTGTTAACTCTAAACGTAAGACTTCTTGCTTGCCATCCTCAGCATACCTAGATGATACAAAAGCAAGTTCTGATCAGGCAGTAGCCGATCTATTTGCTGAGTATTTTCAATCAGTATACTCATCGAATATGTATAGTAGTAGTAATTCCTATCCTTTTCAAGTTCAAACGTCAAATTGCATACATGTCCCAGTAGTTACTGAGTCTACGCTCCTGAGTGAATTTAACTCTATTAAACCTGCTACTTGCCTGGTCCTGATGGAGTGCCAGGTTGTATTCTTAGATACTGCGCGGATTCTCTTTGTGCGCCATTAAATAAATTATTTAACTTGTCTTTTGATTCAAACGTGTCCCTGATATATGGAAGGATCCTTTATAATTCCATTCCATAAAAATTCTTCAAAATCAAACGTTTAAAATTATAGGGGCATATCCAAGTTTTCTGCCATACCAAAAGTCTTTGAAAAAATTATATGTTCTCAACTGCAACACGGATGTAGTTCGATTATATCGCCTTATCAACACGGTTTTGTTAGGCGTAGATCTACTGCCACTAACCTTCTTGAATTCACTTCGCTTGTTATCAAAGGGTTTCAGGAAAAAATGCAAACTGACGTTGTTTACACCGATTTTAGTAAGGCATTTGATTCTGTAAGTCATTCTCTGTTGCTTCATAAATTAAATATTATTGGATTTCCATCAAAACTATTATTGTGGCTTTCGGAGTACTTGTGTGGCCGAACACAAAAAGTTGTTTTTAAATCGTCTGTATCTAAACCTATTTTTGTTACCTCTGGTGTACCCCAGGGTAGTCACCTTGGACCTTTGCTATTTAATTTGTTTATTAACGATCTTCCAGCAGTTATTACTAACTCTTTTGTGTAAATGTTTGCTGACGATGTAAAGCTATGTTTCACCTATAATGACGCTTCCCTGTGTAATTAATACAGTCGGATTTGGGTGCTTTGTCAGCCTGGTGCCGTACTAACTTACTAAATTTAAATTGTTCAAAATGTAAAGTCATGTCTTTTTGTAGAAGTACCCCTCATACTGCTCACTATTTGCTTGATGCTTCACCACTTGACCGCGTGTTTGAATTTAAAGATTAAGGCATTATTCTTGATCCAAAATTAAAGTTTGACGCTCATATTTTGTGTATGGTCAATAAGGCCATTAATGTCCTTGGCTTCATCAAGCGGTGGTCGAAAGAGTTTAATGATCCGTACACCACTAAAACGCTTTATACATCCTTAGTTTGTCTCATTTTGGAGTATGGATCTTGTGTGTGGTCCCCACAATACTCGATTCACCAGGACAGAATTGAATCTGTGCAGAAGAAATTTCTTCTATGTGCCCTTAGAAGTTTAAACTGGGTTGCTGGAGTTGACTTACCTCCGTATTCAAGTAGACTCCTTTTGATAAATCTTCCCTTTCTGTTAAACCGTAGAACTATGCATGGAGTATTATTTATTATTTACCTACTTAATGGTGAAATCGACTCATCAGTTCTTTTGAGTCGAATTCAATTTAATGTCCCGGTTAGATCTTCACGTAACTTTTTACCCCTTAGCCTTGATCGTTGCTTCAGCAACTATTTAATTCATGAACCATTTCGTATTATATGTTCTGACTATAACAAACTTAATTCTCTTGTCTCTTTGGAGGCCTCAACTCCAGTACTAAAAAGATCGATTTTTTTTTGCTTTATCTAATCGTAACCACTAACTACTAATCTAACGCTGGTCTGATTGGGTTTTTCTGGGTTTTTCCCAATCCTCGCAACAAATGTTGGACTGCTCAATTTTTTATTGAATTTCCCAGAGCTCTAACTTTAACTTTTAATTATTTTTTCAGACTTATATATTATTCTATATTTTACTTAATTTAATTATTTTAACTATTTTTTAATTTAAATTAAATTTTGATTCATTTTAATGTCAGCTGCTCTTAGCTGACTATAAATAAATAAATAAATAACGTTACTTTTTAATTATATTTTCCGATTTATATAGTATTCTATATTTTACTTAATTTAATTATTTTAACTATTTTTAATTTAAATTAAATTTGATTCATTTTAATGTCAGCTGCTCTTAGCTGGCTATAAATAAATAAATAAATAAACCTGCAAGGCTGCCCGTAGGCTGCTATCAGTTTTCTGCCCCTAAAGCACCATGGAAAACTATTTTTTCTATAGAATAGTCCATATTCGCACAATAAACACTATATGCTACTTACCGAAAAATAATTAGAAGTTCCCGACGTCTTCAAGTGTTTTATTTATCTAATTTCACTTCTTTCGAACTTCGATTTTTCCACTTTTTTGCACAAACATCAACTTCAAATGATCATAAAAGTTGAACAAAACAGCTGATTGAGTTTTAGGGTTGCCTGAGTTAAAAAAATATATATTCTCAAGTACTACCGACATTCATTTATGTAAATAAAGTTTTGAATAAGAATTTCAGGACTTAAAAAGGATTACCCGTAAGAGGGTTTATAAAATTATTTAACTATTAGGGTGTTCACTTTGTGTTGCAAATGTGAAAAAGTGTAACTTTGCAACACCGCTGTCGTGAACACCCAATTGAACAAAACAAGTCTGATAACTTTACACAATCAGCTGTTCGCTATCGTTTGAGCTAATTATGCCATTTGTGATATTTAATTTGCTGCTTGCAATAAATAAATTTAAAATTGCCTCTTAAAAGCGTGAAAGCATCACTCCTAAAACGGACAGCATCCCATAAACTGGTTTATTTAAGAAAATTAGACAACCAACCCTAATTTACTTTTAGCGAAAAAAGCAAAAAAATACACCAAAAAAATACCAGAAAATTGCTTGTATTGTGCAACACGTTTTCGCTTTTGTATAATTTTTACATGCTTTTATTTAACTTGACTTGTCTTTCTGTTTGTTTGCTTTGTACTGGATTCTTGTGATCAAATTTTCACTAAGTTCCCGACTAGATAGAGCTCTGAAATTTTCACCAACGATGTGTATTAGATGACAATACATGTTTTTAAAGTTTATGGCTCGATAAAATATGTAATGTCATGTAAAAACCACGAAAACCTGTTTTCCTTTTTGCTTGAATTACTAATTTGACTAAAAATATTGACGTGCTTTGGTGGCATAGAGAGAAGACTGCCGCTGCAGGCCGAAGATCGTAGGTTCGATCTCTGACCGAGTCATACCTCTTTTTTATTTATTTTTTTTATTATTAAAACTTTTTAAACTATCGATTACATATGTATGCAAGAAAGCGTATAAAAGCATGTCTTCAAATTTTTTTTTTGACCACACCAACAGCAACCAAGAGAAAAACCCAGCCTGCTCCCAACATTTGGTCCTTCGAGCCGGATCTTTAAGACATCAACCACAAGCATCGTTGGAATTTTTGTTAACCCAAAAAGCACAGATAGGTAATATTTTTCTCCACATTTTTTGCACTTTGCCAAGTGGCAACTTCTCCGCAAAAATATTCTACTTATCGTGCTGATACTTACCTATCAGAACACTCCGTTCAATTTTATGCCCACATGAAGGGCGAATCCATAAATTATAGTCATATATGATTTTCTTCCACGGCTTCCGAAAAAATTCAGCCGCCATATTTGCTTTTGCATATGCACATATAAAAGTATTACATAGCCTTCTACATAAGGCGGCATATTGGTGAAAAGTTTTTTTTGTACTCTGAAAAGTGAAAAGTGTTACAAATTCCAAATAAAAGGCACAAGTTTAGTGTAGTTTCGTGGTGCATCTCAATTATTTATTTTCTTAGTGCATGTGTCTCCTATATAAATCCATTCTTCGTTTCTACGTACATATGTTTTCGGCAATTTTTTCCATTACCACAATAATTTCCACACATCCGTAATTCTATACAAAATTTTTAATAATTTTATTGTGCAGCCTCAATTGCCCAAAGTGAAAAATAACATTTTTAACAACACAAACTGCAAACTACAAACACACGTACATATATACATATCCACAAGCATATGCCGGCTCTTGAGCGCAGCTCAAGCGTACATATGTACATACATAGAAACCGACACATGCAAATCATATGTTAATTAAACATGCACAGAAACCAAAAAAAAAGAATTAAATAGTTTTTCAAATTCAAAACACAACTAATCCACAAGTTGTACACATTTAGACACTTATATATATGCACATATTAATGCACACAAAATTAATTTACATACACAAATACAAACAGCTGTCGGCCAGAGCAAAGCGTACTCCACCAAATATATATTTAAATGCGCATGCCGACAGACTTTATTTATATTTAACCATATCATATAAAACTCCATCTACATGTTAAATATTTTTTCCATTATAATTTATTTCCAATAAACACTGGGCTTGAACATGCACATAAACAACAACAACAATATATAACCAAATAAAATTCTGGCCGCCACAACACAAAGAGATTAATAAAGAATATATTTATTCCAACAGGGCGGCCGATAATAAATACAATCACATAATTAAATAAACACACTTAAACATTATATTTTGTCACACTTATTTGTAATAATAACACAAGCATTGCAAGTTTCTTTGTTATTTTATTTATCGATATCTAAGCACTCACAGAAAACTATCGTTTAGCATTGCAACTGCGTTCAGCATCCGACGTTCACGCCACATCACGTTTCGTGATTTTTATTTTTTTTACCGTTCGCAATTATTAAAGTTTATATTTTTTGTGTGCATTGCTGACCTTGTATTAAATAATTACTATTAATTATTTATTCTTTGGTCTCTTCACTCCACTCGTCCAAACTATTATATCTGTTGATTTTATATGTACGTTGTCCGCAAAGAATAAATTGTTATTTTATTCTGGCTGCATAAGCTCCTAGCATGCAAAGTGACATTGCCAAGGATAAAAATAATCTCCTTGCCGTTCCGTCCGGGGTCCATAAAAGATCTAGTTCCGATCCGAGTAAGTTCGTCGCGTCCACATCTACCGAGTGTCCAGTCCCACCGCTAATTACTAGATCCGTCAGTCAAAAACTTAAGATGCCAAGTATGTTTACTTTGACCACGTTCATTTCCGTGACCGATCGTCTCAGCCAGTTCGAGTCAAAATTCGCTTCCAATTCCGATGTGTCACTGCACACGCTCAAAGTTAGACAAGAACAGATTCGAACCTTGTGGGACAAGGTCGAGCAAGAATTCGAGCGCTGTTCAAGAGCGCTCTCCGAATCTGCGGGACACAGCAATGTCAACGATACCGAAATCCTCCATGCGAAATATGACCACTGCTATGGGGCGTACGAGCGCTGTGCATCCATGCTTAGCGAGCAAATTGAGAACGCTACGGTTGCTAAACCGGGTCCTAATGTTGCCTATCAGCCGAGAGGCTGCCGCTTACCGCCCGTTGACACCGAAGTCTTTTCCGGAGACTATTTGAAATGGCCTACGTTCCGGGACATTTTCACAGCGGTGTATATCAACAATCCAAGTCTTACCCCAGTCGAGAAACTATTCCACTTAAATTCAAAGACGAGTGGCGATGCCTAGGCTATCATGTCCAAATCCCCTCTCACAAATGATGGTTTTGCGTCAGCATGGCAAGCACTCGTCAACAGGTTTGAAAACAAAAGACTGTTAGTCAACAGTCAACTACGAATTCTGTTCAATGTACAACCCATTTCTCACGAGTCTGCAGCCACATTAAAGGATTTACAGAGCACCATCCAAGGGTGCTTATCAGCTTTAGAACTCTCCAATATTTCCACTTAGAATTGGGATTGTCTCCTTGTCTTCATGTGCTCCTCAAGACTCCCTAAACTCACTTTGTCACTGTGGGAGCAGTCTCTCCATAGCACTGCAGATATTCCAACTTGGGGTGAGTTAAATAATTTCCTATTAGAGCGGTATCGTACTTTAGAGGCAATTGAAGATGTAAGGCCCCAGGTAGCTCCTCAGGTGGCGGTTAGGACTACCAGAAAAGAACCTATTTCCAAAAGAGTGAACTCATTTGAAGCCAAAGTCATTGCCAAGATTCAGACTTGCAAACTTTGCGCTAAAGAAAACCATCCAATCCGTATGTGCCCTAAATTTTTACAAATGTCTGTCCAGGAACGGGCCGACACTATAAAGCAGCACAAGCTGTGTTTAAATTGCTTCGCCAGGGGTCACCACCTCAAAGATTGCACTAGTGCGCATAATTGCCATACTTGCAAGGGGCGTCACAACACTCTCCTTCATCGTCCGACGAATTGCCAAACAGGTGGTTCTGGAACAATTTTGGACACCCCAGTCAATATACAGTCCACTTCTCACCCACAAACGACGGTCCAAAATTACTTTTCGGCAAGCACACATAGCGTTCTCCCCGGCACGGCTATAATCCAAGTATGTTCTTTGGGAACAAAATATACAGCTCGTGCATTGGTAGACTCTGGTTCCGAAGCAACCTTCATTTCTGAACGGCTGTTCAAATTGATACGACCTCAGTATCAGTCCGTTGACGCTCAAGTTTCGGGGCTCAATGGAGCTGTTTCCGCTCAACTTCAACGCTTGTGCCACTTCCATATTGGCTCACCAATTAAGCCAAGAATTCAAATTGAAACTTCGGCCTACGTCCTTCCAAAGCTGGCGGGAAATCTGCCCTCCTACACAATTCCACAAAGTTGTTTGGAAGGTCTTCCGGATCTACAACTAGCAGATCCAAATTTCCATAAGAGTTCCCAAATAGATGTCCTATTGGGAGCTGATATCCTTCCCTCCATATTGCTAAAGGGGTCCTATACAAATATCTGTGGTACCCTTTTAGGTCAGGAAACGATTTTTGGCTGGACTATCACGGGTCCTATTTCCAACCCTGGTGCCAAAAACATTTCCTCGTTCACCACTCGAGTTTCGCATAGCCAAGAAGTTAGGTTAGAGAGGTTTCTCATGAAATTTTGGGAGGTGGAGGATATTCCAGTAAAACTGGTTAAAGAGTGCGATGCAGCTTGTGAGAAGTTGTTTCAGCAAACAATCTCCAGAAACGAACCCTCCCTTTTAAAAATCCAAAATCCCTCAACTTAGGTCACTCAAGATCTAACGCACTGTCTCAGCTCAGAATCGTTTGAACAAGAACGCATCCCTCAAAGAGCAGTACGATAATGTCCTTCAGGAGTGTTCGGACCTTGGTCATATGAGACCAGTCCCCCCTACAAACGGTTCAGGCAACTTCTATCTCCCGCACCATGCTGTCTATAGGCCAGATAGCGCCACTACTAAGCTTCGCGTTGTGTTTAACGCCTCCAGTCCGTCTACAAACGGCAAAAGTCTCAACGACGTCCTACATCCGGGACCCGTGCTCCAATCGGATCTGACTATGCAGATCCTAAAATGGTGATTCTTTGAGTACGTGTTTAACGCAGACATTACAAAAATGTATAGACAAATCCTGGTGGATCCCAAACACACTCCATACCAAAGAATCCTTTTCCGAACAAAGGACAATGAGCTCCGAGATTTCGAGCTGAACACAGTCACCTTTGGAGTAAACTGTGCCCCATTCCTAGCGATCAGAGTACTGCAGCAACTAGCTAAAGATGTGCAGTGTCGCTACCCCCTAGCAAGTGACATTATATCCAATTATATGTATGTTGATGATGTGCTAGCAGGCGCTCACTCTAAGAGTTGTGCAATGCAATGCATATCCGAACTTTCAAATGCACTTGAATCCGCAGGATTTCCACTAAGAAAGTGGACTTCCAACAAAAAGGACTTGCTCAGAGTCATCCCAGAGCAGCACCGCCTTAGATCCGACTTCCTCGAGATAGAAGAAGCCAGTGCTGCAAAAACTCTCGGTATTCGATGGAAAGCAGACTCTGATGAGTTCTTCTTTTCACCTGCCCAGTTCCCCACGAAATCACTCATTTCGAAACGAGAAGTTCTCTCGCAGATTGCGAAGCTTTTCGATCCCGCTGGTTGGTTAGCGCCAGTCATTGTCCGAGCCAAGATATTCATGCAAGAAAAATGGCTCAGGGAACTAGGATGGGATGATCCGCTACCAGATGACCTTATTTCGAAGTGGCACGAATTCCTCCACCACTTTGCGAGCCTCGAGGAGGTGCGCATTCCACGATGGGTAGAGACGCGGCCAAAGCTCCGGCTACAAATTCATGGGTTCTGTGATGCGTCTCAGCGTGCATATGGCACTGCGCTTTATGTTCGCACGGAAACAAGGGACAAAATCTCTGTCCACCTCCTTACCGCAAAAACTGGAGTCGCTCCCACAAAAACGGTGTCCATCCCGCGATTAGAGTTGTGCGGAGCCGTGTTGTTAGCCGAATTGTCAGCAGCAGTAATTCCAACACTTCCGCTTAAAGAGTGCGAGTGTTATTACTGGACTGACTCGACAATAGTTTTAGCATGGCTAAATAAGCCTCCATGTGCGTGGTCAACCTATGTGGCGAACAGGGTAACCAGAATTACTCAGGCCACAGACTCCAAGCAGTGGCGCCACGTACGCTCCGAGTCCAATCCAGCTGATCTTGCGAGCTGAGGAGTGTCAGCAGTTGAATTACTTGACAGTTCACTGTGGTGGCACGGGCCAGAATGGTTGCAAGTTGCGCAACAGCAGTGGCCAGTCTCCATAGAATTCCCTCTCGACACTGAACTGGAACAGCGTCCGATCAAGGTCAATGTGGCGACCGCTAGTTCCTCATTCAGCTTTCTTGAACGTTTTTCCAAATTCGAAAAAGCTATACGCGTGTTTTCCTACGTACTACGTTTTATAACGCGCTGTAAGGGAAGCGCAGTTCCATGCTCAGCAGATTTGCATCACGAGGAGCTCTCCAAAGCTCAAGAGAAACTGGTCATTCTCGCGCAAAGAACTGAGTATCCTGAAGAATATAAGGGATTTCTCCAAGGGAAATAAGTCCCGCGTTCCAGCAGTCTTCTCAATCTTAACCCGTTCCTAGACAAACACGGAGTTATTCGGGCCTGTGGGCGCATCCGATCCTGCGAGACTCTTATACCCCGATTCCATTAGGCTGCATCTTTCATTAACAGCGAGTTAAAGATGTAGGTGATTCCACTATATATCCAATTGCATAGTTGCATCTTGATTTAACAGGGTCTGTAAAGAGACAGCAGACAGCTGTTTGTGTATGATACGTTTATATTTAATTGGAAGCAAATATGAGTTCGAACACAAATAAAATTAGTGAAGCTAAAAAAGAAAAAATTATTGCTTTAATTTTTGCGCAAAATGCAAACATGGTTTAACGAATATCCCAGTTTGTTTGGACAGGCACTTGATGACAAGCTGTTTTACTCAAATTGGCACTGTTAAAACCAAGTATCGATTACAAATTTCATACTATCGGCTATGTTGCTCTGTTCAGTGCTCTGTAATGTTAACTTCTAACATTCTCAGTTGGTCGGTTTCGAACCAACTGGGAATGCAGCCGACCAACGGGGAAAATTTGAATAATATTCCCATTGTACAAATGGGATTATAATACAAAAAGATGCGGCATCTTCGAATACCAATTACATACTTGCATCTTGCTCTAGTGGAATCGGGGTATTAGTTATGATGAGCGTCACCCCATCATACTGCCCTATTCATGTCTGTACTCTCGCCTTCTTGTGCGCTTCACTCATCAAATCTCGTTGCACGGGGGCAATCAGCTGATGATGCACCTTATCCGAGCAAAATACTGGATCCCAAAGCTCAAGGTATTGGTCAAATCCACGATAAATTGCTGCAAGGTTTGCATAATCCATCGCAAACGGCTCCAGACACAACTCATGGGGGAGCTACCGGCTCGACGTACTGCTTTTTCGCGTCCTTTCACATACACCGGTGTTGACTTTGCCGGCCCCTTTGATATTAAGAATTATACAGGCCGAGCATGTCTTATAACCAAGGGGTACGTGTGCGTCTTTGTGTGTTTTAGCACCAAAGCAATCCACTTAGAAGCTACTTCGGACCTCACGACCGAAAAGTTCTTAGCAGCATTTGCCAGGTTCATAGCAAGGCGTGGGTGTCCAGCGACAATGCACTCTGATAATGGAAAAACATTTGTCGGAGCTGCCAAAGTCTTGTCGCGTGAGTTTCTTGAAGCTACAAGGAACCTTGTCCTCTCCAAATACAGCTACCGGAACTTGTCCTGGCACTTCAACCCTCCTAGTGCTCCACACATGGGTGGCTTATGGGAAGCTGGAGTGAAGAGTTTTAAAACTGTATTTAACAAATCCACGGTCACGTTCAAGCATACCTTCGAGGAGTTGTCAACGATTCTTCCAAGGTAGAGGCGTGCTTGAACTCGCGTCCAATTTCGGCAATGTCCGAAGACCCAACCGACCTGCTAGCATTGAGCCCGGGTCACTTTCTTGTCGGTGGTCCACTCCTATCCAACCCTGAGCCAGAAATTGGTGCTGACGCAGCATCTATTCTAAATCGCTGGCAGCGTTTGAAGTCCCTTCACCAGCATTTCTGTCGAAGGTGGAAAGATGAATACCTCAAAGAACTCCACAAAAGAAATAAATGGCAGTCGCCATCCCGAGATCTTCAACCAAATGATTTGGTCATAATCAAGGAGGATAATCTCCCATCGAATGAATGGCGTCTAGGGCGCATCCAGAAAACATATCCTGGCGTCGATCTCAAAGTCCGAGTGGTCGACGTCTTGACTGCCGGAGGCGTCATAAAACGTCCAATCGCGAAGCTGATACTGCTTCCCGCCGAGACTGGAAACCAGTCGAAAAATATCATATAATCCCACCATGTCTAATCTCCGTCTCATTTCCTTTATTACGCAGCAGTATGGCACCCCGGAAGGCGCAAAACAAGAAGGCCCCAAAGGGAACGGCATCGTTCCGATGCCGCGTGTGCCGCGGTATTCACGCGTTGCGGAAGTGCCAGCGTTTTAGGCACTTGACGGCGGAGAAAAGATTACGGGCAGTACTCATCAACAAGTACTGCCCCAAATGTCTTGCTCATCAGCACTCGGGAGTGACGTGCCGACGTGAAGACCGGTGCCACGTATGCCAGGGCGACCACCACACCCTCCTACACATGCACCAGGGACGGCCACTCTCATCGGCACCCACACGATCGGCATCTCAGGCTCGACAAGGTTCCCCTCAGCCTTCCGTTGCACCACCTCCATTACCGTTGGTACGCCAGTTGTCGCTTTCCTCAATCCTGGAGCGGCAACGGACAACGGTGCTACCAACAGTGGTTCTGCGACTTGACACGGGGTCCAAGACATTCGACATGCGAGCAGTAGTCGACCCGTGCTGCCCGCTCAGACGTATCGACACATCCTTGGCAACGGCCCTCGGGCTTTCCGTCACCCGGGTCGGTAATGACAGGGCGTGCACGGCCGTGATCAAGTCGCGCTCGTCCGAGTTCCAGAGAGAGGTTATTCTCCAGGCGATGCCCACAAAAATCCGCACCCCCATCAAGGCCATAGCGGAGCAGCATTGCGCCAATACGGCGAATGTTACGCTGGCAGACGACCGCTGGTTCCGGTCAAGCATGACCAGCCTGGTGTTGGGGTCGGATATATACCCAGAAATCATCCTGCCGGGGGTGATTCCGAGTCAAGGAGCCCCTTTGGCTCAAAACACTGTATTTGGCTGGATGTTGTCCAGCTCATGCGCCCACCAATAGAGACCATGGTTCCGTAGCGCAGTTCCATTCCTCATCTCTTTTTTTTTGCATGACGCTGCAAGGGGGGCGGTATGTTCATGCCTAAAAGCAGGCAGTGAACAAGGAGTTGTCGTTTTTTTCTTATCCTCTCTGCAGTGATCATAAACTCCCCACACTTTGTAAACATGTAATATTAAGGCTAGTTTTAAGTTATTCTTGAAACATGTAGCTAATCATTCTGAATAAACATCCCCACGAAGGAATACTCGTTTTGGAAGAACTCCCATCATTTTTATTTTATGTTATTTTACAAGTGCGACGCAGTCGCACCCACCACCACACCAACAGCAACCAAGAGAAAAACCCAGCCTGCTCCCAACAGGATGGATGGCACTTTTACACTTTTGCACTTTTCCAACACAAAGTGAACACCCTAAATGTCTAAACGAAGGCTCGTAAAAAAACAATCTGATAGAATTATAGCTTCGTTAACAAAAAATTGTTAAGTTGAAGTGATTAGTGAGTTGGATGAAGGTTCAATGAACGATATCGTAGGTTGCATTGCGGAAAGAAGTGAAACTTTTATTGTCAGCGATAGCTCAGACGGAGAAGATTGTGATATTCTATATTTTACTTAATTTAAAGGATTTACAGAGCACCATCCAAGGGTGCTTATCGGCTTTAGAACTCTCCAATATTTCCTGAGAATTGGAATTGTCTCCTTGTCTTCATGTGCTCCTCAAGACTCCCTAAACTCACTTTGTCACTGTGGGAGCAGTCTCTCCATAGCACTGCAGATATTCTAAATTGGGGTGAGTTAAATAATTTCCTATTAGAGCGGTATCGTACTTTAGAGGCAATTGAAGATGTAAGGCCCCAGGTAGCTCCTCAGGTGGCGGTTAGGACTACCAGAAAAGAACCTATTTCCAAAAGAGTGAACTCATTTGAAGCCAAAGTCATTGCCAAGATTCAGACTTGCAAACTTTGCGCTAAAGAAAACCATCCAATCCGTATGTGCCCTAAATTTTTACAAATGTCTGTCCAGGAACGGGCCGACACTATAAAGCAGCACAAGCTGTGTTTAAATTGCTTCGCCAGGGGTCACCACCTCAAAGATTGCACTAGTGCGCAGAATTGCCATACTTGCAAGGGGCGTCACAACACTCTCCTTCATCGTCCGACGAATTGCCAAACAGGTGGTTCTGGAACAATTTTGGACACCCCAGTCAATATACAGTCCACTTCTCATCCACAAACGACGGTCCAAAATTACTTTTCGGCAAGCACACATAGCGTTCTCCTCGGCACGGCTATAATCCAAGTATGTTCTTTGGGAACAAAATATACAGCTCGTGCATTGGTAGACTCTGGTTCCGAAGCAACCTTCATTTCTGAACGGCTGTTCAAATTGATACGACCTCAGTATCAGTCCGTTGACGCTCAAGTTTCGGGGCTCAATGGAGCTGTTTCCGCTCAACCTCAACGCTTGTGCCACTTCCATATTGGCTCTCCAATTAAGCCAAGAATTCGCATTGAAACTTCGGCCTACGTCCTTCAAAAGCTGGCAGGAAATCTGCCCTCCTACACAGTTCCACAAAGTTGTTTGGAAGGTCTTCCGGATCTACAACTAGCAGATCCAAATTTCCATAAGAGTTCCCAAATAGATGTCCTATTGGGAGCTGATATCCTTCCCTCCATATTGCTAAAGGGGTCCTATACAAATATCTGTGGTACCCTTTTAGGTCAGGAAACGATTTTTGGCTGGACTATCACGGGTCCTATTTCCAACACTGGTGCCAAAAACATTTCCTCGTTCACCACTCGAGTTTCGCATAGCCAAGAAGTTAGGTTAGAGAGGTTTCTCATGAAATTTTGGGAGGTGGAGGATATTCCAGTAAAACTGGTTAAAGAGTGCGATGCAGCTTGTGAGAAGTTGTTTCAGCAAACAATCTCCAGAAACGAAAGTGGTAGATATGTTGTCACCCTCCCTTTTAAAAATCCAAAATCCATCAACTTAGGTCACTCAAGATCTATCGCACTGGCTCAGCTCAGAATCGTTTGAACAAGAACGCATCCCTCAAAGAGCAGTACGATAATGTCCTTCAGGAGTGTTCGGACCTTGGTCATATGAGACCAGTCCCCCCTACAAACGGTTCAGGCAACTTCTATCTCCCGCACCATGCTGTCTAAAGGCCAGATAGCGCCACTACTAAGCTTCGCGTTGTGTTTAACGCCTCCAGTCCGTCTACAAACGGCAAAAGTCTCAACGACGTCCTACATCCGGGACCCGTGCTCCAATCGGATCTGACTATGCAGATCCTAAAATGGCGATTCTTTGAGTACGTGTTTAACGCAGACATTACAAAAATGTATAGACAAATCCTGGTGGATCCCAAACACACTCCATACCAAAGAATCCTTTTCCGAACAAAGGACAATGAGCTCCGAGATTTCGAGCTGAACACAGTCACCTTTGGAGTAAACTGTGCCCCATTCCTAGCGATCAGAGTACTGCAGCAACTAGCTAAAGATGTGCAGTGTCGCTACCCCCTAGCAAGTGACATTATATCCAATTATATGTATGTTGATGATGTGCTAGCAGGCGCTCACTCTAAGAGTTGTGCAATGCAATGCATATCCGAACTTTCAAATGCACTTGAATCCGCAGGATTTCCACTAAGAAAGTGGACTTCCAACAAAAAGGACTTGCTCAGAGTCATCCCAGAGCAGCACCGCCTTAGATCCGACTTCCTCGAGATAGAAAAAGCCAGTGCTGCAAAAACTCTCGGTATTCGATGGAAAGCAGACTCTGATGAGTTCTTCTTTTCACCTGCCCAGTTCCCCACGAAATCACTCATTTCGAAACGAGAAGTTCTCTCGCAGATTGCGAAGCTTTTCGATCCCGCTGGTTGGTTAGCGCCAGTCATTGTCCGAGCCAAGATATTCATGCAAGAAAAATGGCTCAGGGAACTAGGATGGGATGATCCGCTACCAGATGACCTTATTTCGAAGTGGCACGAATTCCTCGACCACTTTGCGAGCCTCGAGGAGGTGCGCATTCCACGATGGGTAGAGACGCGGCCAAAGCTCCGGCTACAAATTCATGGGTTCTGTGATGCGTCTCAGCGTGCATATGGCACTGCGCTTTATGTTCGCACGGAAACAAGGGACAAAATCTCTGTCCACCTCCTTACCGCAAAAACTAGAGTCGCTCCCACAAAAACGGTGTCCATCCCGCGATTAGAGTTGTGCGGAGCCGTGTTGTTAGCCGAATTGTCAGCAGCAGTAATTCCAACACTTCCGCTTAAAGAGTGCGAGTGTTATTACTGGACTGACTCGACAATAGTTTTAGCATGGCTAAATAAGCCTCCATGTGCGTGGTCAACCTTTGTGGCGAACAGGGTAACCAGAATTACTCAGGCCACAGACTCCAAGCAGTGGCGCCACGTACACTCCGAGTCCAATCCAGCTAATCTCGCGAGCAGAGGAGTGTCAGCAGTTGAATTACTTGACAGTTCACTGTGGTGGCACGGGCCAGAATGGTTGCAAGTTGCGCAACAGCAGTGGCCAGTCTCCATAGAATTCCCTCTCGACACTGAACTGGAACAGCGTCCGATCAAGGTCAATGTGGCGACCGCTAGTTCCTCATTCAGCTTTCTTGAACGTTTTTCCAAATTCGAAAAAGCTATACGCGTGTTTTCCTACGTACTACGTTTTATAACGCGCTGTAAGGGAAGCGCAGTTCCATGCTCAGCAGATTTGCATCACGAGGAGCTCTCCAAAGCTCAAGAGAAACTGGTCATTCTCGCGCAAAGAACTGAGTATCCAGAAGAATATAAGGGATTTCTCCAAGGGAAATAAGTCCCGCGTTCCAGCAGTCTTCTCAATCTTAACCCGTTCCTAGACAAACACGGAGTTATTCGGGCCTGTGGGCGCATCCGATCCTGCGAGACTCTTAGTTATGATGAGCGTCACCCCATCATACTGCCCTATTCATGTCTGTACTCTCGCCTTCTTGTGAGCTTCACTCATCAAATCTCGTTGCACGGGGGCAATCAGCTGATGATGCACCTTATCCGAGCAAAATACTGGATCCCAAAGCTCAAGGTATTGGTCAAATCCACGATAAATTGCTGCAAGGTTTGCATAATCCATCGCAAACGGCTCCAGACACAACTCATGGGGGAGCTACCGGCTCGACGTACTGCTTTTTCGCGTCCTTTCACATACACCGGTGTTGACTTTGCCGGCCCCTTTGATATTAAGAATTATACAGGCCGAGCATGTCTTATAACCAAGGGGTACGTGTGCGTCTTTGTGTGTTTTAGCACCAAAGCAATCCACTTAGAAGCTACTTCGGACCTCACGACCGAAAAGTTCTTAGCAGCATTTGCCAGGTTCATAGCAAGGCGTGGGTGTCCAGCGACAATGCACTCTGATAATGGAAAAACATTTGTCGGAGCTGCCAAAGTCTTGTCGCGTGAGTTTCTTGAAGCTACAAGGAACCTTGTCCTCTCCAAATACAGCTACCGGAACTTGTCCTGGCACTTCAACCCTCCTAGTGCTCCACACATGGGTGGCTTATGGGAAGCTGGAGTGAAGAGTTTTAAAACTGTATTTTACAAATCCACGGTCACGTTCAAGCATACCTTCGAGGAGTTGTCAACGATTCTTTCCAAGGTAGAGGCGTGCTTGAACTCGCGTCCAATTTCGGCAATGTCCGAAGACCCAACCGACCTGCTAGCATTGAGCCCGGGTCACTTTCTTGTCGGTGGTCCACTCCTATCCAACCCTGAGCCAGAAATTGGTGCTGACGCAGCATCTATTCTAAATCGCTGGCAGCGTTTGAAGTCCCTTCACCAGCATTTCTGTCGAAGGTGGAAAGATGAATACCTCAAAGAACTCCACAAAAGAAATAAATGGCAGTCGCCATCCCGAGATCTTCAACCAAATGATTTGGTCATAATCAAGGAGGATAATCTCCCATCGAATGAATGGCGTCTAGGGCGCATCCAGAAAACATATCCTGGCGTCGATCTCAAAGTCCGAGTGGTCGACGTCTTGACTGCCGGAGGCGTCATAAAACGTCCAATCGCGAAGCTGATACTGCTTCCCGCCGAGACTGGAAACCAGTCGAAAAATATCATATAATCCCACCATGTCTAATCTCCGTCTCATTTCCTTTATTACGCAGCAGTATGGCACCCCGGAAGGCGCAAAACAAGAAGGCCCCAAAGGGAACGGCATCGTTCCGATGCCGCGTGTGCCGCGGTATTCACGCGTTGTGGAAGTGCCAGCGTTTTAGGCACTTGACGGCGGAGAAAAGATTACGGGCAGTACTCATCAACAAGTACTCGGGAGTGACGTGCCGACGTGAAGACCGGTGCCACGTATGCCAGGGCGACCACCACACCCTCCTACACATGCACCAGGGACGGCCACTCTCATCGGCACCCACACGATCGGCATCTCAGGCTCGACAAGGTTCCCCTCAGCCTTCCGTTGCACCACCTCCATTACCGTTGGTACGCCAGTTGTCGCTTTCCTCAATCCTGGAGCGGCAACGGACAACGGTGCTACCAACAGTGGTTCTGCGACTTGACACGGGGTCCAAGACATTCGACATGCGAGCAGTAGTCGACCCGTGCTGCCCGCTCAGTCGTATCGACACATCCTTGGCAACGGCCCTCGGGCTTTCCGTCACCCGGGTCGGTAATGACAGGGCGTGCACGGCCGTGATCAAGTCGCGCTCGTCCGAGTTCCAGAGAGAGGTTATTCTCCAGGCGATGCCCACAAAAATCCGCACCCCCATCAAGGCCATAGCGGAGCAGCATTGCGCCAATACGGCGAACGTTACGCTGGCAGACGACCGCTGGTTCCGGTCAAGCCTGACCAGCCTGGTGTTGGGGTCGGATATATACCCAGACATCATCCTGCCGGGGTAGATTCCGAGTCAAGGAGCCCCTTTGGCTCAAAACACTGTATTTGGCTGGATGTTGTCCAGCTCATGCGCCCACCAATAGAGACCATGGTTCCGTAGCGCAGTTCCATTCCTCATCTCTTTTTTTTTGCATGACGCTGCAAGGGGGGCGGTATGTTCATGCCTAAAAGCAGGCAGTGAACAAGGAGTTGTCGTTTTTTTCTTATCCTCTCTGCAGTGATCATAAACTCCCCACACTTTGTAAACATGTAATATTAAGGCTAGTTTTAAGTTATTCTTGAAACATGTAGCTAATCATTCTGAATAAACATCCCCACGAAGGAAGACTCGTTTTGGAAGAACTCCCATCATTTTTATTTTAAATTATTTTACAAGTGCGACGCAGTCGCACCCACCACCACACCAACAGCAACCAAGAGAAAAACTCAGCCTGCTCCCAACAGGATGGCTTGCACTTTTACACTTTTGCACTTTTCCAACACAAAGTGAACACCCTAAATGTCTTAACGAAGGCTCGTAAAAAAACAATCTGATAGAATTATAGTTTCGTTAACAAAAAATTGTAAAGTTGAAGTGATTAGTGAGTTGGATGAAGGTTCAATGAACGATATCGTAGGTTGCATTGCGGAAAGTAGTGAAACTTTTATTGTCAGCGATAGCTCAGACGGAGAAGATTGTGATATTCTATATTTTACTTAATTTAATTATTATAAATATTTTTAATTTAAATTAAATTTGATTCATTTTAATGTCAGCTGCTCTTAGCTGACTATAAATAAATAAATAAATAAACCTGCAAGGCTGCCCGTAGGCTGCTATCAGTTTTCTGCCCCTAAAGCACCATGGAAAACTATTTTTTCTATAGAATAGTCCATATTCACACAATAAACACTATATGCTACTTACCGAAAAATAATTAGAAGTTCCCGACGTCAACAAGTATTTTTTTTTTTCTAATTTCACTTCTTTCGAACTTCGTTTTTTCCACTTTTTTGCACGAACATCAACTTCAAATGATCATAAAAGTTGAACAAAACAGCTGATTGAGTTTTAGGGTTGCCTGAGTTAAAAAAATATATATTCTCAAGTACTACCGACATTCATTTATGTAAATAAAGTTTTGAATAAGAATTTCAGGACTTAAAAAGGATTACCCGTAAGAGGGTTTATAAAATTATTTAACTATTAGGGTGTTCACTTTGTGTTGCAAATGTGAAAAAGTGTAACTTTGCAACACCGCTGTCGTGAACACCCAATTGAACAAAACAAATCTGATAACTTTACACAATCAGCTGTTCGCTATCGTTTGAGCTAATTATGCCATTTGTGATATTTAATTTGCTGCTTGCAATAAATAAATAATTTTAAAATTGCCTTTTAAAAGCGTGAAAGCATCACTCCTAGAACGGACAGCATCCCATAAACTGGTTTATTTAAGAAAATTAGACAACCAACCCTAATTTACTTTTATCGCATTTTCACAATAAACAGCTGTTTGTCTTGATTTAGTACCTAAAGCACAAAATTACACCAAAACAAGTAAGTAGGCTCAAGTCGGGAGAGCCCAACTAGAAGATACCCTGAACCCAGTTGCAATAAATATATTTAAATATATTATATTATATAAGACTTTGGTATACTGGCTTAGCTTCCATCGATTAAGTTCAATATCTCCGGTGTTTCTCTACCGATTTGAACGAAATTTTCAGAAAAGTTCTATCATTATCCATTACTTCAACCCTCATTTTTAGATTTTCCAAATTCGATATTTTATTGTTATCGATATTATGTGTACATCGGAAACCAGAATAGTTATCGATAATTTGAAGCAAACTTGTTCTGCTCATGGTATAGGAGAACTTAAATACAAAATCAGAAGTCTCTAGCTCTTGTAGTCTCTGAGATCCACGCGTTCATACAGACGGACAGACGGTCAGACGGACAGACAGACAGACGGACAGACGGACATGGCTATATCGTCTCGGCTGTTGATGCTGATCAAGAATATATATACTTTATAGGGTCGGAGATGCTTCCTTCTGCCTGTTACATACTTTTGCACAAAACCATTATACCCTTATTTACCCATTTTATGGGTTAAGGGTATAAAAATACCAGAAAATTGATTGTATTGTGCAACACGTTTTCACTTTTGTATCATTTTTACATGCTTTTATTATACCCTTAACCCATAAAATGGGTAAATAAGGGTATAATGGTTTTGTGCAAAAGTATGTAACAGGCAGAAGGAAGCATCTCCGACCCTATAAAGTGTATATATTCTTGATCAGCATCAACAGCCGAGACGATATAGCCATGTCCGTCTGTCCGTCTTTCTGTCCGTCTGTCCGTCTGTATGAACGCGTGGATCTCAGAGACTACAAAAGCTAGAGACTTCTGATTTTGTATTTAAGTTCTCCTATACCATGAGCAGAACAAGTTTGCTTCAAATTATCGATAACTATTCTGGTTTCCGATATACACATAATATCGATAACAATAAAATATCGAATTTGGAAAATCTAAAAATGAGGGTTGAAGTAATGGGTAATGATAGAACTTTTCTGAAAATTTCATCCAAATCGGTTGAGAAACACCGGAGATATTGAACTTAATCGATTGAAACGCGCCAGTACGTATTTTTTTTCAAGCTCCGCGATAAAAACATTTTTTTAAAGCAATACAACGGCATTGTTTTGTTTTAAGTTGTTTAATTGAAAACAAACATACAAGCGCTGCATTCGCTTATAAACTTTTACATTATTGAATAAATTAAACAATTACTATTTGCGAAAAATCGCGCGCACACAATAAACAACAACACATTTGGGAAGCTGAGAATTACTCTTGCTCTCCACCACAGCAACTATACTAAGCACACGAAAACTACTCTGCTCGCAGCACGACAACACTTTTCCTACTGCTTTGTTTTTATTTGCACAATAATGGCACCTGTACCAAAACGTTTGCGCGAAAACTCCACCGGTGATCTCAAGGCTGGAAAGGCGATCGACAAAAGTTCGCTCATCCAGCTGATTGACCAACGTTTCGAGGAACAGGCTGAGTTGATTTCAAGCAGGATGAGAGAGTCGGAGGAGCGCTTGCTCTGCATACTCAATGAGAAGCTGGATGGCATAAAAGGTGAGCTTCACAGCATTGTGCAGCGGGTGCAATTTCTGGAGCAAGCTGCGGAGGGAACTCGAGCACTACATGTGCAAGTTGCGGCGCTTGAAGCTAAGCTTAACGCGCAAGCCAATGCATGCATAGCCAATGATGTTCGTCTACATGGTGTGCCCCTCGTTGAGGGTGAGCAGCTGCGGTCCATTTTCAACGCACTAGCTTTCTCTCGTGGGGTCACCCCGGCACCGAGACTAAAGGAGATCTTTAGAATTAGGCGATCCGGTAGAGCTAGCTCAGTAGTCGATCCGGAAATTATTATAAAATTTCATAACACACACGATAAAGTGAGAGTTATGCGAGCGGCAGCGGAATACCGGCGAAGTAACAACACGCAACTGAACTTGCATATGCTGGGCTTTGAAGCACATGGCAATATACCAATTTACCTGAATGAGCAATTAAGCAAAGAGAATTATGAGATATTCAAAAAAACAATTCAAATGAAGAGGCAAAAGCTGCTGACAGCTGTGTTCTGTCGCCAGGGCATCGTCCATGTCAGGCAGAGTGAGAAGGGAGATGTTATTACATTAGACAACCCGCAAAAGCTCGTGCTCTTACAAAGCTCATCTGCAGTCGCCACGTCTACGCCACCGACCACACAGGCGGAGCTTTTTCGCTCTTCAGTTTTGCACGTTTATATTATCAATTCGTATGTTAATTCCTATTTTAAGTGATTTCTCTTTCTTTCCTATTTTAAGTAATTTCTCGCGTTTAAAAGAGTGCTCACATCTTTCATATTTTATTGCGTCTGATGTGCAGATGATTTTTGTTGTTGTTGTTAATACTACTATTATTTCATTTTTAGCGTTAGGAACTATAAAATTTTTGATGTGCTTCTGTTAGGTTTTAATATCAAGCTTTTTAGATGTCCGCGTCTTTAATAACATCCAGGTCGAGCACCCAAGCCATGGTTAGAGTTCTTTGTAAGCAAAACAGCGGTTTAAATATTTGCCATATAAATGCGCAGAGTCTTGTTAAGAAGATGGATGAGTTTCGCTTTATTTTTGTGAATTCTAATGTTGATGTTGTCTGTGTCTCTGAAACGTGGTTTGTCCCAGAATTAAGTGACTTGTCTATTGTTTGTGATGGCTTTAATGTTTTCCGTTCTGATCGTGTAAGTCATGCGGGTGGTGTAGCAGTGTATGTAGCTAAAAGAATTAAGTGTAAAGTTGTTCTAAGTCATCCCCTTGACAGCACAATTGAATATTTATTTTTAGAATTAATTAGTCTTAATAAAAATATTAAGATGCTGCTAGGGTGTGTGTGTAGGGCACATAATCACATAAGTTACTCTGACATGATTGACAAAATAGCAAACTTATCACTGACCTTTACTGACATTATAATACTTGGCGACCTAAACAGCAATATGCTTCAGAACCAAGACTTATCAGGAGAACTTAATGCACTAGGTCTAAAACTTGTAAATGCAGAAACACCAACCCATTTCTCACAAACCACCAATACATTACTTGATGTTATCTTTGTAAATAATACAAACAGGGTAATGTTGTGTGACCAAATTTCAGTACCTGAATTTTCCAAGCACGACCTAATTTTTCTTTCTTATGACACTCAGCTTGACTATAATAATCAGATTATTCAATATAGAGATTTTAAAAATGTAGATAATAGTTTGTTGTTCAGTGACTGTAATAATTGTGACTGGAATAGTTTATATTTTCTTCCCTCGGTTGACACCCAGCTAGGATTGTTGCAAAATAATATTGAATATTTGTACAATAAACATGTACCGCTTAAAACCTTAGTTATTAAGCCGAAGCTAAATCCATGGTTTAGCAGTGATATAAAAAGTGCAATAAAACGCCGGGATAAGCTGTACGAGAGGTGGAAACGTTACAAGACTGACCAACTGCTTAAATTTTTTAAGACTGCCAGGCGTAATGTAAATGAATTGATTAGCAGTGCTAAGCGTAGACATTATGGTTTACAATTTGACAATATAAATTCCACGCAAAAATTATGGAAGGAGTTGAGGAACGTTGGAATTGGAAAGGCTAAGCCTGTGATAAATGACGACTTGGATGTAAATGTTCTTAATGGTAGTTTTGTAAATGTCAATGTTCGTCCAGCAACATGTAACCCGTACATAAACTCTGTGTCGTTAAATAATTGTACTAGCTGTTTTAACTTTGTTAGTGTAAGTCAATGTGATGTACTTGAGGCAATCTTAAAAATTAAGTCAAATGCGAGTGGATTAGATGACGTCGTTTAGGTCATATAACTCACATACTAAATTATGCAATCACCTCGTCCACATTTCCTGAGACGTGGAAAATCGCTAAAATTACGCCCATCCCAAAAGGCAAAGATGAGTTTAGACCGATAGCTATATTGCCATTCTTGTCCAAAGTCCTTGAAAAATTATTGGCAAACCAAATCTCAGCTTTTATGGACACCAACAACTTACTTAGCAACAAGCAATCTGGGTTCAGGAAAAAGAAAAGCTGTACAACCGCTGTATTAAAAATTGTTGAGGATATAAGAAACCATATGGACAATAATGAAGTTACTCTTTTGACGCTGCTTGACTTCAGTAAGGCTTTTGACACGGTTAGCCACGAAATTTTGATGACAAAGCTAAGTAATTTATATAACTTCTCCAATACGGCAGTAAAGTTAATGGCCTCATACTTGAAAAATAGAAAACAGGCCGTAGTTGTACAGCACTCCACCTCTGACCTTATTGCGACCACCCGTGGTGTGCCTCAGGGATCAATTCTTAGTCCTCTTCTTTTTGTAATATATGTTAATGATCTTCCAAATGTTTTGTCTATGTGTGAAGCTCATATGTATGCTGATGATGTCCAATTATATGTGAGTCGTCCTGTAAGTCAGATTAACCAGTGTGTCATGTTTTGTAATAATGATCTGTTAAGTGTGTGTCAATGGGCAGGTAACAATGGTCTTTGTTTAAATCCTTCTTAATGTAAATGTATTGTTATTTATAAGAAAAAATTAAATGTTAGCAATTTAAGTAAACTGTATGTTAATAATGTAGAAATTAAATATGTAGAAAAGGCTGACAATCTAGGGATTACATTTAACAATACACTTACATGGAAAGACCAGGTAAATAAGGCTGTGGGAAAGACTTATGGAGTTCTTCGGCAGATTGTTTTAACACAGCCCTGGCTGCCTGTTATAACAAGAATGACCATCGCAAAAACTCTTGTAACCCCCATATTATTTTATGGCATTGAAATTTTCTCAAACTGTGATATTGCTAGTCAGCAAAAGCTTAAAGTAGCCTTTAATAGTGTAGCACGTTATGTTTTTGGACTTAAAAGATATGATCATGTTACATGTTTTGCAAATTGTATATTTGAATTAGACTTAAGAAACTGGACTAAGTATAAAACTTTAAATCTGCTTCATGACATTATATACACACAAGCGCCTGATTATTTATATGAGAAACTACGCTTTGCAGTGTCATTAAGGACCTGTAATGTTGTTCGTCCTAGAACTAAGCTTGCATCCTCCGACAGGCACTTTTTTGTATGGGTTGCTCGACTTTGGAATCAGTTGCCACTAGAGATTAAGACCGTTAGAAGCACATCAATTTTTAAATCTAAGCTAAAGACATACTTACAGCGAAGTGATTTATGATGGTATTAATGACAACAATAATAAGGGTCATAGGTTAATGGATACATTTTTGTTTTTGAGTTTATATTTTTGTTCTTGAATTTATATTTTAATGTTTATTACATAAGTAGTATTAAAGTCATTTTGTTTAAAATAATTAAAATAATAATAATGTTTTGTATGTTTATATAGCAAGTGTAAAATGTGACTAGTGCAGTAATTTATAAGTAACAACCAAGAGAAAAACTCAGCCTGCTCCCAACAGGATGGCTTGCACTTTTACACTTTTGCACTTTTCCAACACAAAGTGAACACCCTAAATGTCTAAACGAAGGCTCGTAAAAAAACAATCTGATAGAATTATAGTTTCGTTAACAAAAAATTGTAAAGTTGAAGTGATTAGTGAGTTGGATGAAGGTTCAATGAACGTATCGTAGGTAGCATTGCGGAAAGTAGTGAAACTTTTATTGTCAGCGATAGCTCAGACGGAGAAGATTGTGATATTCTATATTTTACTTAATGTAATTATTATAAATATTTTTAATTTAAATTAAATTTGATTCATTTTAATGTCAGCTGCTCTTAGCTGACTATAAATAAATAAATAAATAAACCTGCAAGGCTGCCCGTAGGCTGCTATCAGTTTTCTGCCCCTAAAGCACCATGGAAAACTATTTTTTCTATAGAATAGTCCATATTCACACAATAAACACTATATGCTACTTACCGAAAAATAATTAGAAGTTCCCGACGTCAACAAGTATTTTTTTTTTCTAATTTCACTTCTTTCGAACTTCGTTTTTTCCACTTTTTTGCACGAACATCAACTTCAAATGATCATAAAAGTTGAACAAAACAGCTGATTGAGTTTTAGGGTTGCCTGAGTTAAAAAAATATATATTCTCAAGTACTACCGACATTCATTTATGTAAATAGAGTTTTGAATAAGAATTTCAGGACTTAAAAAGGATTACCCGTAAGAGGGTTTATAAAATTATTTAACTATTAGGGTGTTCACTTTGTGTTGCAAATGTGAAAAAGTGTAACTTTGCAACACCGCTGTCGTGAACACCCAATTGAACAAAACAAGTCTGATAACTTTACACAATCAGCTGTTCGCTATCGTTTGAGCTAATTATGCCATTTGTGATATTTAATTTGCTGCTTGCAATAAATAAATAATTTTAAAATTGCCTTTTAAAAGCGTGAAAGCATCACTCCTAGAACGGACAGCATCCCATAAACTGGTTTATTTAAGAAAATTAGACAACCAACCCTAATTTACTTTTAGCGCATTTTCACAATGAACAGCTGTTTGTCTTGATTTAGTACCTAAAGCACAAAATTACACCAAACAAGTAAGTAGGCTCAAGTCGGGAGAGCCCGACTAGAAGATACCCTGAACCCAGTTGCAATAAATATATTTAAATATATTATATTATATAAGACTTTGGTATACTGGCTTAGCTTCCATCGATTAAGTTCAATATCTCCGGTGTTTCTCTACCGATTTGAACGAAATTTTCAGAAAAGTTCTATCATTATCCATTACTTCAACCCTCATTTTTAGATTTTCCAAATTCGATATTTTATTGTTATCGATATTATGTGTACATCGGAAACCAGAATAGTTATCGATAATTTGAAGCAAACTTGTTCTGCTCATGGTATAGGAGAACTTAAATACAAAATCAGAAGTCTCTAGCTCTTGTAGTCTCTGAGATCCACGCGTTCATACAGACGGACAGACGGTCAGACGGACAGACAGACAGACGGACAGACGGACATGGCTATATCGTCTCGGCTGTTGATGCTGATCAAGAATATATATACTTTATAGGGTCGGAGATGCTTCCTTCTGCCTGTTACATACTTTTGCACAAAACCATTATACCCTTATTTACCCATTTTATGGGTTAAGGGTATAAAAATACCAGAAAATTGATTGTATTGTGCAACACGTTTTCACTTTTGTATCATTTTTACATGCTTTTATTATACCCTTAACCCATAAAATGGGTAAATAAGGGTATAATGGTTTTGTGCAAAAGTATGTAACAGGCAGAAGGAAGCATCTCCGACCCTATAAAGTGTATATATTCTTGATCAGCATCAACAGCCGAGACGATATAGCCATGTCCGTCTGTCCGTCTTTCTGTCCGTCTGTCCGTCTGTCTGTCTGTATGAACGCGAGGATCTCAGAGACTACAAGAGCTAGAGACTTCTGATTTTGTATTTAAGTTCTCCTATACCATGAGCAGAACAAGTTTGCTTCAAATTATCGATAACTATTCTGGTTTCCGATATACACATAATATCGATAACAATAAAATATCGAATTTGGAAAATCTAAAAATGAGGGTTGAAGTAATGGGTAATGATAGAACTTTTCTGAAAATTTCATCCAAATCGGTTGAGAAACACCGGAGATATTGAACTTAATCGATTGAAACGCGCCAGTACGTATTTTTTTTCAAGCTCCGCGATAAAAACATTTTTTTAAAGCAATACAACGGCATTGTTTTGTTTTAAGTTGTTTAATTGAAAACAAACATACAAGCGCTGCATTCGCTTATAAACTTTTACATTATTGAATAAATTAAACAATTACTATTTGCGAAAAATCGCGCGCACACAATAAACAACAACACATTTGGGAAGCTGAGAATTACTCTTGCTCTCCACCACAGCAACTATACTAAGCACACGAAAACTACTCTGCTCGCAGCACGACAACACTTTTCCTACTGCTTTGTTTTTATTTGCACAATAATGGCACCTGTACCAAAACGTTTGCGCGAAAACTCCACCGGTGATCTCAAGGCTGGAAAGGCGATCGACAAAAGTTCGCTCATCCAGCTGATTGACCAACGTTTCGAGGAACAGGCTGAGTTGATTTCAAGCAGGATGAGAGAGTCGGAGGAGCGCTTGCTCTGCATACTCAATGAGAAGCTGGATGGCATAAAAGGTGAGCTTCACAGCATTGTGCAGCGGGTGCAATTTCTGGAGCAAGCTGCGGAGGGAACTCGAGCACTACATGTGCAAGTTGCGGCGCTTGAAGCTAAGCTTAACGCGCAAGCCAATGCATGCATAGCCAATGATGTTCGTCTACATGGTGTGCCCCTCGTTGAGGGTGAGCAGCTGCGGTACATTTTCAACGCACTAGCTTTCTCTCTTGGGGTCACCCCGGCACCGAGACTAAAGGAGATCTTTAGAATTAGGCGATCCGGTAGAGCTAGCTCAGTAGTCGATCCGGAAATTATTATAAAATTTCATAACACACACGATAAAGTGAGAGTTATGCGAGCGGCAGCGGATACCGGCGAAGTAACAACACGCAACTGAACTTGCATATGCTGGGCTTTGAAGCACATGGCAATATACCAATTTACCTGAATGAGCAATTAAGCAAAGAGAATTATGAGATATTCAAAAAAACAATTCAAATGAAGAGGCAAAAGCTGCTGACAGCTGTGTTCTGTCGCCAGGGCATCGTCCATGTCAGGCAGAGTGAGAAGGGAGATGTTATTACATTAGACAACCCGCAAAAGCTCGTGCTCTTACAAAGCACATCTGCAGTCGCCACGTCTACGCCACCGACCACACAGGCGGAGCTTTTTCGCTCTTCAGTTTTGCACGTTTATATTATCAATTCGTATGTTAATTCCTATTTTAAGTGATTTCTCTTTCTTTCCTATTTTAAGTAATTTCTCGCGTTTAAAAGAGTGCTCACATCTTTCATATTTTATTGCGTCTGATGTGCAGATGATTTTTGTTGTTGTTGTTAATACTACTATTATTTCATTTTTAGCGTTAGGAACTATAAAATTTTTTGATGTGCTTCTGTTAGGTTTTAATATCAAGCTTTTTAGATGTCCGCGTCTTTAATAACATCCAGGTCGAGCACCCAAGCCATGGTTAGAGTTCTTTGTAAGCAAAACAGCGGTTTAAATATTTGCCATATAAATGCGCAGAGTCTTGTTAAGAAGATGGATGAGTTTCGCTTTATTTTTGTGAATTCTAATGTTGATGTTGTCTGTGTCTCTGAAACGTGGTTTGTCCCAGAATTAAGTGACTTGTCTATTGTTTGTGATGGCTTTAATGTTTTCCGTTCTGATCGTGTAAGTCATGCGGGTGGTGTAGCAGTGTATGTAGCTAAAAGAATTAAGTGTAAAGTTGTTCTAAGTCATCCCCTTGACAGCCCAATTGAATATTTATTTTTAGAATTAATTAGTCTTAATAAAAATATTAAGATGCTGCTAGGGTGTGTGTGTAGGGCACATAATCACATAAGTTACTCTGACATGATTGACAAAATAGCAAACTTATCACTGACCTTTACTGACATTATAATACTTGGCGACCTAAACAGCAATATGCTTCAGAACCAAGACTTATCAGGAGAACTTAATGCACTAGGTCTAAAACTTGTAAATGCAGAAACACCAACCCATTTCTCACAAACCACCAATACATTACTTGATGTTATCTTTGTAAATAATACAAACAGGGTAATGTTGTATGACCAAATTTCAGTACCTGAATTTTCCAAGCACGACCTAATTTTTCTTTCTTATGACACTCAGCTTGACTATAATAATCAGATTATTCATATAGAGATTTTAAAAATGTAGATAATAGTTTGTTGTTCAGTGACTGTAATAATTGTGACTGGAATAGTTTATATTTTCTTCCCTCGGTTGACACCCAGCTAGGATTGTTGCAAAATAATATTGAATATTTGTACAATAAACATGTACCGCTTAAAACCTTAGTTATTAAGCCGAAGCTAAATCCATGGTTTAGCAGTGATATAAAAAGTGCAATAAAACGCCGGGATAAGCTGTACGAGAGGTGGAAACGTTACAAGACTGACCAATTGCTTAAATTTTTTAAGACTGCCAGGCGTAATGTAAATGAATTGATTAGCAGTGCTAAGCGTAGACATTATGGTTTACAATTTGACAATATAAATTCCACGCAAAAATTATGGAAGGAGTTGAGGAACGTTGGAATTGGAAAGGCTAAGCCTGTGATAAATGACGACTTGGATGTAAATGTTCTTAATGGTAGTTTTGTAAATGTCAATGTTCGTCCAGCAACATGTAACCTGATAACTCTGTGTCGTTAAATAATTGTACTAGCTGTTTTAACTTTGTTAGTGTAAGTCAATGTGATGTACTTGAGGCAATCTTAAAAATTAAGTCAAATGCGAGTGGATTAGATGACGTCATTTTAGGTCATATAACTCACATACTAAATTATGCAATCACCTCGTCCACATTTCCTGAGACGTGGAAAATCGCTAAAATTACGCCCATCCCAAAAGGCAAAGATGAGTTTAGACCGATAGCTATATTGCCATTCTTGTCCAAAGTCCTTGAAAAATTATTGGCAAACCAAATCTCAGCTTTTATGGACACCAACAACTTACTTAGCAACAAGCAATCTGGGTTCAGGAAAAGAAAAGCTGTACAACCGCTGTATTAAAAATTGTTGAGGATATAAGAAACCATATGGACAATAATGAAGTTACTCTTTTGACGCTGCTTGACTTCAGTAAGGCTTTTGACACGGTTAGCCACGAAATTTTGATAACAAAGCTAAGTAATTTATATAACTTCTCCAATACGGCAGTAAAGTTAATGGCCTCATACTTGAAAAATAGAAAACAGGCCGTAGTTGTACAGCACTCCACCTCTGACCTTATTGCGACCACCCGTGGTGTGCCTCAGGGATCAATTCTTGGTCCTCTTCTTTTTGTAATATATGTTAATGATCTTCCAAATGTTTTGTCTATGTGTGAAGCTCATATGTATGCTGATGATGTCCAATTATATGTGAGTCGTCCTGTAAGTCAGATTAACCAGTGTGTCATGTTTTGTAATAATGATCTGTTAAGTGTGTGTCAATGGGCAGGTAACAATGGTCTTTGTTTAAATCCTTCTTAATGTAAATGTATTGTTATTTATAAGAAAAAATTAAATGTTAGCAATTTAAGTAAACTGTATGTTAATAATGTAGAAATTAAATATGTAGAAAAGGCTGACAATCTAGGGATTACATTTAACAATACACTTACATGGAAAGACCAGGTAAATAAGGCTGTGGGAAAGACTTATGGAGTTCTTCGGCAGATTGTTTTAACACAGCCCTGGCTGCCTGTTATAACAAGAATGACCATCGCAAAAACTCTTGTAACCCCCATATTATTTTATGGCATTGAAATTTTCTCAAACTGTGATATTGCTAGTCAGCAAAAGCTTAAAGTAGCCTTTAATAGTGTAGCACGTTATGTTTTTGGACTTAAAAGATATGATCATGTGACATGTTTTGCAAATTGTATATTTGAATTAGACTTAAGAAACTGGACTAAGTATAAAACTTTAAATCTGCTTCATGACATTATATACACACAAGCGCCTGATTATTTATATGAGAAACTACGCTTTGCAGTGTCATTAAGGACCTGTAATGTTGTTCGTCCTAGAACTAAGCTTGCATCCTCCGACAGGCACTTTTTTGTATGGGTTGCTCGACTTTGGAATCAGTTGCCACTAGAGATTAAGACCGTTAGAAGCACATCAATTTTTAAATCTAAGCTAAAGACATACTTACAGCGAAGTGATTTATGATGGTATTAATGACAACAATAATAAGGGTCATAGGTTAATGGATACATTTTTGTTTTTGAGTTTATATTTTTGTTCTTGAATTTATATTTTAATGTTTATTACATAAGTAGTATTAAAGTCATTTTGTTTAAAATAATTAAAATAATAATAATGTTTTGTATGTTTATATAGCAAGTGTAAAATGTGACTAGTGCAGTAATTTATAAGTACTTTTACTTGTAGCACTAGGAATAATCAATAAATAAATAATAATAAGCTAAGTCAGTATACCAAAGTCTTATATAAATTAAATATATTTATTGCAACTGGGTTCAGGGTATCTTCTTGTCGGGCTCTCCCGACTAGAGCCTTCTTACTTGTTTAACTTGACTTGTCTGTCTGTTTGTTTGCTTTGTACTGGATTCTTGTAATCATATTTTCACCAAGTTCCCGACTAGCTAGAGCTCTGAAATTTTCACCAACGATGTGTATTAGATGACAATACATGTTTTTAAAGTTTTTTGCTCGATAAAATATGTAATGTCATGTAAAAACCACGAAAACCTGTTTTCCTTTTTGCTGGAAATTCTAATTTGACTAAAATATTGACGTGCTTTGGTGGCATAGAGAGAAGACTGCCGCTGCAGGCCGAAGATCGTAGGTTCGATCTCTGACCGAGTGAGTCATACATTATTTTTATACCCTTAACCCATAAAATGGGTAAATAAGGGTATCATGGTTTTGTGCAAAAGTGCGTAACAGGCAGAAGGAAGCATCTCCGACCCCATAAAGTATATATATTCTTGATCAGCATCAACAGCCGAGACGATATAGCCATGTCCGTCTGTCCGTCTGTCCGTCTGTCTGTCCGTCTGTGCATCTGTCCGTCTGTCTGTCTGTCCGTCTGTCCGTCTGTATGAACGCGTGGATCTCAGAGACTACAAGAGCTAGAGACTTCAGATTTTGTATTTAAGTTCTCCTATACCATGAGCAGAACAAGTTTGCTTCAAACTATCGATAACTATTCTGGTTTCCGATATATACATGGAATCGATAACAAAAATATCGATTTGGAAAATCTAAAATGAGGTTGAAGTATGGTAATGATAGAACTTTTCTGAAATTTCGGCCAAATCGTTGAGAACACCGGATATTGAACATCGATGGAACTAAGCAGTATACCAAGTCTTCATAAATTTAACTGGTTTATTTATTGAAACGGGTTCAGGGTATCTTCTAGTCGGGCTCTCCCGACAAGAGCCTTCTTACTTGTTTTCATTTTATTTTGACCATAAATTATCTTACCATTCTGCTCATATCCGCCTGAGATACGTTTTGGTTCCAGGGTGGTGTATATTACGTTAAGAGGCATTTTTCATGGTTATCTTAAACTCAAACGATTTTTGGTATTAACTATTTATACTCGATACCAAAAATAAAGAGTATATTGAGTTCGTGCAATGCCCGTCATGGTGTCTGTCCGTCTGTCCGTCTGTATGAACGCAACTTTTTCAACACCCTTCAAGCTATGGTCTTGAAACTTTTCAATTCTCTCTATCTACGGGATAGTAAATTAAAGTGTCAAGATTGGGGTTCTACGACAACTGGGGGGCTGGCAAATCGATAAATTCGATAGTTCAAAACCGATAAGTCCAAATATTTTGTACATCCTTACAGCTAGAACTACCAAATTTGGTAAGAAGATAGCTACTACCAAAAACTGCATCAAAAATTTTGCAGCCACGCCCATCCGTTCCGCATCCAGCCACCCTGCGTTTTAAAGTCGAAAAAGCTTATATCTCCCACAGTTTTTGAGCTATATCCACCAAATTTGGTGCCAAGATAAATGATGATGACCCCCCAAAAACTGCATCAAAAGTTTGGATGCCACGCCCACCAATATTGTCCTAGCCGCCACCATCCACCCCAACGCTTCGTCAAAAACGGCAATGCGTGTAACTTCGAGAGTTGTGGAGCTAGAGCCTCCAAATAGTAGTAGTAGTAGTAGTAGTAGCTAGTAATGACCCCCAAAGAACTGCATCAATGTTTTGGAGCCACGCCCACCCATTTCGCCCCCCATTCCCCACCTTTTACAAACTTTTAGCTGGAGTCACCAAATTTGGTATGAAGATAACAATTGACATTCCCCATAGATCTGCATCAATCATGTGGATGCCACGCCCACCCATACCGCCCCCAGCCCCCCTTTCACCACTTTTTACAATTTTGAGCTAGAGTCACCAAATTTGGTATGAAGATAGCAATTGACATTCCACAAAGATCTGCATCAATAATTTGGATGCCACGCCCACCCATACCACCCCCAGCCACCCATTCCTAACCTTTTACAAACTTCGAGCTACAGTCACCAATTTTGTATGAAGATAGAAATTTACATTTCACAAGGATCAGCATCAAAAACTTGGATGCCAAACCCACCCATACCACCCCCAGCCTCTTTTCCTCACCTTTTACAATTTTCGTTTAGAGTCACCAAATTTGATATGAAATAGCAATTGACATTTCACAAAGATCTACATCAAAAATTTGGATGCCACGCCCACCCATACCGCCCCCAGCCCCCCATTCCTAACCTTTTACATACTTTGAGCCAGAGTCACCAAATTTTGTGTAGATAGAAATTGACATTTCACAAAGATCTGCATCAAAACTTGGATGCCACACCCACCCATACCACCCCCAGCCCCCATTCCTAACCTTTTACAAACTTCGAGCTAGAGTCACCAAATTTGGTATGAAGATAGCAATTGACATTCCACAAAGATCTGCATCAATAATTTGGATGCCACGCCCACCCATACCACCCCCAGCCCCCCATTCCTAACCTTTTACAAACTTCGAGCTACAGTCACCAAATTTTGTATGAAGATAGAAATTTACATTTCACAAGGATCAGCATCAAAAACTTGGATGCCAAACCCACCCATACCACCCCCAGCCTCTTTTCCTCACCTTTTACAATTTTCGTTTTAGAGTCACCAAATTTGATATGAAAATAGCAATTGACATTTCACAAAGATCTACATCAAAAATTTGGATGCCACGCCCACCCATACCGCCCCCAGCCCCCCATTCCTAACCTTTTACATACTTTGAGCCAGAGTCACCAAATTTTGTATGTAGATAGAAATTGACATTTCACAAAGATCTGCATCAAAAACTTGGATGCCACACCCACCCATACCGCCCCCAGCCCCCCATTCCCCACCTTTTACAAACTTTTTTCTAGAGTCACCAAATTTGGTATGAAGGTAGCATTTGACATTCCACAAGGATCTGCAGCAAAAATTTGGATGCCACGCCCAACCATACCGCCCCCAGCCCCCCTTTCCACACTTTATACAAACTTTGAGCTAGAGTCACCAAATTTGGTATGAAGGTAGCATTTGACATTCCACAAGGATCTGCAGCAAAAATTTTGATGCCACGCCCAACCATACCGCCCCCAGCCCCCCTTTCCCAATTTTATACAAACTTCGAGCTAGAGTCACCAAATTTGGTATGAAGATAACAATTGACATTCCACAAGGATCTGCAGCAAAAATTTTGATGCCACGCCCAACCATACCGCCCCCAGCCCCCCTTTCCACACTTTATACAAACTTTGAGCTAGAGTCACCAAATTTGGTATGAAGGTGGCAATTGATATTCCACATAGATTTGGATCAAAATTTGGATGCCACGCCCACCCATACCGCTCCCAGACCCCTTTCCACACCTTTTACAATTTTCGAGTTAGAGTCACCAAATTTGTTATGAAGACAGCATTGACATTTCACAAGTTGCGGCGCTTGAAGCTAAGCTAAACGCGCAAGCCAATGCATGCATAGCCAATGATGTTCGTCTACATGGTGTGCCCCTCGTTGAGGGTGAGCAGCTGCGGTCCATTTTCAACGCACTAGCTTTCTCTCTTGGGGTCACCCCGGCACCGAGACTAAAGGAGATCTTTAGAATTAGGCGATCCGGTAGAGCTAGCTCAGTAGTCGATCCGGAAATTATTATAAAATTTCATAACACACACGATAAAGTGAGAGTTATGCGAGCGGCAGCGGATACCGGCGAAGTAACAACACGCAACTGAACTTGCATATGCTGGGCTTTGAAGCACATGGCAATATACCAATTTACCTGAATGAGCAATTAAGCAAAGAGAATTATGAGATATTCAAAAAAACAATTCAAATGAAGAGGCAAAAGCTGCTGACAGCTGTGTTCTGTCGCCAGGGCATCGTCCATGTCAGGCAGAGTGAGAAGGGAGATGTTATTAGATTAGACAACCCGCAAAAGCTCGTGCTCTTACAAAGCTCATCTGCAGTCGCCACGTCTACGCCACCGACCACACAGGCGGAGCTTTTTCGCTCTTCAGTTTTGCACGTTTATATTATCAATTCGTATGTTAATTCCTATTTTAAGTGATTTCTCTTTCTTTCCTATTTTAAGTAATTTCTCGCGTTTAAAAGAGTGCTCACATCTTTCATATTTTATTGCGTCTGATGTGCAGATGATTTTTGTTGTTGTTGTTAATACTACTATTATTTCATTTTTAGCGTTAGGAACTATAAAATTTTTTGATGTGCTTCTGTTAGGTTTTAATATCAAGCTTTTTAGATGTCCGCGTCTTTAATAACATCCAGGTCGAGCACCCAAGCCATGGTTAGAGTTCTTTGTAAGCAAAACAGCGGTTTAAATATTTGCCATATAAATGCGCAGAGTCTTGTTAAGAAGATGGATGAGTTTCGCTTTATTTTTGTGAATTCTAATGTTGATGTTGTCTGTGTCTCTGAAACGTGGTTTGTCCCAGAATTAAGTGACTTGTCTATTGTTTGTGATGGCTTTAATGTTTTCCGTTCTGATCGTGTAAGTCATGCGGGTGGTGTAGCAGTGTATGTAGCTAAAAGAATTAAGTGTAAAGTTGTTCTAAGTCATCCCCTTGACAGCCCAATTGAATATTTATTTTTAGAATTAATTAGTCTTAATAAAAATATTAAGATGCTGCTAGGGTGTGTGTGTAGGGCACATAATCACATAAGTTACTCTGACATGATTGACAAAATAGCAAACTTATCACTGACCTTTACTGACATTATAATACTTGGCGACCTAAACAGCAATATGCTTCAGAACCAAGACTTATCAGGAGAACTTAATGCACTAGGTCTAAAACTTGTAAATGCAGAAACACCAACCCATTTCTCACAAACCACCAATACATTACTTGATGTTATCTTTGTAAATAATACAAACAGGGTAATGTTGTATGACCAAATTTCAGTACCTGAATTTTCCAAGCACGACCTAATTTTTCTTTCTTATGACACTCAGCTTGACTATAATAATCAGATTATTCAATATAGAGATTTTAAAAATGTAGATAATAGTTTGTTGTTCAGTGACTGTAATAATTGTGACTGGAATAGTTTATATTTTCTTCCCTCGGTTGACACCCAGCTAGGATTGTTGCAAAATAATATTGAATATTTGTACAATAAACATGTACCGCTTAAAACCTTAGTTATTAAGCCGAAGCTAAATCCATGGTTTAGCAGTGATATAAAAAGTGCAATAAAACGCCGGATAAGCTGTACGAGAGGTGGAAACGTTACAAGACTGACCAATTGCTTAAATTTTTTAAGACTGCCAGGCGTAATGTAAATGAATTGATTAGCAGTGCTAAGCGTAGACATTATGGTTTACAATTTGACAATATAAATTCCACGCAAAAATTATGGAAGGAGTTGAGGAACGTTGGAATTGGAAAGGCTAAGCCTGTGATAAATGACGACTTGGATGTAAATGTTCTTAATGGTAGTTTTGTAAATGTCAATGTTCGTCCAGCAACATGTAACCCGTACATAAACTCTGTGTCGTTAAATAATTGTACTAGCTGTTTTAACTTTGTTAGTGTAAGTCAATGTGATGTACTTGAGGCAATCTTAAAAATTAAGTCAAATGCGAGTGGATTAGATGACGTCGTTTAGGTCATATAACTCACATACTAAATTATGCAATCACCTCGTCCACATTTCCTGAGACGTGGAAAATCGCTAAAATTACGCCCATCCCAAAAGGCAAAGATGAGTTTAGACCGATAGCTATATTGCCATTCTTGTCCAAAGTCCTTGAAAAATTATTGGCAAACCAAATCTCAGCTTTTATGGACACCAACAACTTACTTAGCAACAAGCAATCTGGGTTCAGGAAAAAGAAAAGCTGTACAACCGCTGTATTAAAAATTGTTGAGGATATAAGAAACCATATGGACAATAATGAAGTTACTCTTTTGACGCTGCTTGACTTCAGTAAGGCTTTTGACACGGTTAGCCACGAAATTTTGATAACAAAGCTAAGTAATTTATATAACTTCTCCAATACGGCAGTAAAGTTAATGGCCTCATACTTGAAAAATAGAAAACAGGCCGTAGTTGTACAGCACTCCACCTCTGACCTTATTGCGACCACCCGTGGTGTGCCTCAGGGATCAATTCTTGGTCCTCTTCTTTTTGTAATATATGTTAATGATCTTCCAAATGTTTTGTCTATGTGTGAAGCTCATATGTATGCTGATGATGTCCAATTATATGTGAGTCGTCCTGTAAGTCAGATTAACCAGTGTGTCATGTTTTGTAATAATGATCTGTTAAGTGTGTGTCAATGGGCAGGTAACAATGGTCTTTGTTTAAATCCTTCTTAATGTAAATGTATTGTTATTTATAAGAAAAAATTAAATGTTAGCAATTTAAGTAAACTGTATGTTAATAATGTAGAAATTAAATATGTAGAAAAGGCTGACAATCTAGGGATTACATTTAACAATACACTTACATGGAAAGACCAGGTAAATAAGGCTGTGGGAAAGACTTATGGAGTTCTTCGGCAGATTGTTTTAACACAGCCCTGGCTGCCTGTTATAACAAGAATGACCATCGCAAAAACTCTTGTAACCCCCATATTATTTTATGGCATTGAAATTTTCTCAAACTGTGATATTGCTAGTCAGCAAAAGCTTAAAGTAGCCTTTAATAGTGTAGCACGTTATGTTTTTGGACTTAAAAGATATGATCATGTTACATGTTTTGCAAATTGTATATTTGAATTAGACTTAAGAAACTGGACTAAGTATAAAACTTTAAATCTGCTTCATGACATTATATACACACAAGCGCCTGATTATTTATATGAGAAACTACGCTTTGCAGTGTCATTAAGGACCTGTAATGTTGTTCGTCCTAGAACTAAGCTTGCATCCTCCGACAGGCACTTTTTGTATGGGTTGCTCGACTTTGGAATCAGTTGCCACTAGAGATTAAGACCGTTAGAAGCACATCAATTTTTAAATCTAAGCTAAAGACATACTTACAGCGAAGTGATTTATGATGGTATTAATGACAACAATAATAAGGGTCATAGGTTAATGGATACATTTTTGTTTTTGAGTTTATATTTTTGTTCTTGAATTTATATTTTAATGTTTATTACATAAGTAGTATTAAAGTCATTTTGTTTAAAATAATTAAAATAATAATGTTTTGTATGTTTATATAGCAAGTGTAAAATGTGACTAGTGCAGTAATTTATAAGTACTTTTACTTGTAGCACTAGGAATAATCAATAAATAAATAATAATAAGCTAAGTCAGTATACCAAAGTCTTATATAAATTAAATATATTTATTGCAACTGGGTTCAGGGTATCTTCTTGTCGGGCTCTCCCGACTAGAGCCTTCTTACTTGTTTAACTTGACTTGTCTGTCTGTTTGTTTGCTTTGTACTGGATTCTTGTAATCATATTTTCACCAAGTTCCCGACTAGCTAGAGCTCTGAAATTTTCACCAACGATGTGTATTAGATGACAATACATGTTTTTAAAGTTTTTTGCTCGATAAAATATGTAATGTCATGTAAAAACCACGAAAACCTGTTTTCCTTTTTGCTGGAAATTCTAATTTGACTAAAAATATTGACGTGCTTTGGTGGCATAGAGAGAAGACTGCCGCTGCAGGCCGAAGATCGTAGGTTCGATCTCTGACCGAGTGAGTCATACATTATTTTTATACCCTTAACCCATAAAATGGGTAAATAAGGGTATCATGGTTTTGTGCAAAAGTGCGTAACAGGCAGAAGGAAGCATCTCCGACCCCATAAAGTATATATATTCTTGATCAGCATCAACAGCCGAGACGATATAGCCATGTCCGTCTGTCCGTCTGTCCGTCTGTCTGTCCGTCTGTGCATCTGTCCGTCTGTCTGTCTGTCCGTCTGTCCGTCTGTATGAACGCGTGGATCTCAGAGACTACATGAGCTAGAGACTTCAGATTTTGTATTTAAGTTTTCCTATACCATGAGCAGAACAAGTTTGCTTCAAACTATCGATAACTATTCTGGTTTCCGATATATACATGGAATCGATAACAAAAAATATCGAATTTGGAAAATCTAAAAATGAGGGTTGAAGTAATGGGTAATGATAGAACTTTTCTGAAAATTTCGGCCAAATCGGTTGAGAAACACCGGAGATATTGAACTTAATCGATGGAAGCTAAGTCAGTATACCAAAGTCTTACATAAATTTAATTTATTTATTGAAACTGGGTTCAGGGTATCTTCTAGTCGGGCTCTCCCGACAAGAGCCTTCTTACTTGTTTTCATTTTATTTTGACCATAAATTATCTTACCATTCTGCTCATATCCGCCTGAGATACGATTTGGTTCCAGGGTGGTGTATATTACGTTAAGAGGCATTTTTCATGGTTATCTTAAACTCAAACGATTTTTGGTATTAACTATTTATACTCGATACCAAAAATAAAGAGTATATTGAGTTCGTGCAATGCCCGTCATGGTGTCTGTCCGTCTGTCCGTCTGTATGAACGCAACTTTTTTCAACACCCTTCAAGCTATGGTCTTGAAACTTTTCAATTCTCTCTATCTACGGGATAGTAAATTAAAGTGTCAAGATTGGGGTTCTACGACAACTGGGGGGCTGGCAAATCGATAAATTCGATAGTTCAAAACCGATAAGTCCAAATATTTTGTACATCCTTACAGCTAGAACTACCAAATTTGGTAAGAAGATAGCTACTAGCAACCCCCAAAAAACTGCATCAAAAATTTTGCAGCCACGCCCATCCGTTCCGCATCCAGCCACCCTGCGTTTTAAAGTCGAAAAAGCTTATATCTCCCACAGTTTTTGAGCTATATCCACCAAATTTGGTGCCAAGATAAATGATGATGACCCCCCAAAAACTGCATCAAAAGTTTGGATGCCACGCCCACCAATACTGTCCTAGCCGCCACCATCCACCCCAACGCTTCGTCAAAAACGGCAATGCGTGTAACTTCGAGAGTTGTGGAGCTAGAGCCTCCAAATAGTAGTAGTAGTAGTAGTAGTAGCTGGTAATGACCCCAAAAGAACTGCATCAATGTTTTGGAGCCACGCCCACCCATTTCGCCCCCCATTCCCCACCTTTTACAAACTTTTAGCTGGAGTCACCAAATTTGGTATGAAGATAACAATTGACATTCCCCATAGATCTGCATCAATCATGTGGATGCCACGCCCACCCATACCGCCCCCAGCCCCCCTTTCACCACTTTTTACAATTTTTGAGCTAGAGTCACCAAATTTGGTATGAAGATAGCAATTGACATTCCACAAAGATCTGCATCAATAATTTGGATGCCACGCCCACCCATACCACCCCCAGCCACCCATTCCTAACCTTTTACAAACTTCGAGCTACAGTCACCAAATTTTGTATGAAGATAGAAATTTACATTTCACAAGGATCAGCATCAAAAACTTGGATGCCAAACCCACCCATACCACCCCCAGCCTCTTTTCCTCACCTTTTACAATTTTCGTTTTAGAGTCACCAAATTTGATATGAAAATAGCAATTGACATTTCACAAAGATCTACATCAAAAATTTGGATGCCACGCCCACCCATACCGCCCCCAGCCCCCCATTCCTAACCTTTTACATACTTTGAGCCAGAGTCACCAAATTTTGTATGTAGATAGAAATTGACATTTCACAAAGATCTGCATCAAAACTTGGATGCCACACCCACCCATACCACCCCCAGCCCCCATTCCTAACCTTTTACAAACTTCGAGCTAGAGTCACCAAATTTGGTATGAAGATAGCAATTGACATTCCACAAAGATCTGCATCAATAATTTGGATGCCACGCCCACCCATACCACCCCCAGCCCCCCATTCCTAACCTTTTACAAACTTCGAGCTACAGTCACCAAATTTTGTATGAAGATAGAAATTTACATTTCACAAGGATCAGCATCAAAAACTTGGATGCCAAACCCACCCATACCACCCCCAGCCTCTTTTCCTCACCTTTTACAATTTTCGTTTTAGAGTCACCAAATTTGATATGAAAATAGCAATTGACATTTCACAAAGATCTACATCAAAAATTTGGATGCCACGCCCACCCATACCGCCCCCAGCCCCCCATTCCTAACCTTTTACATACTTTGAGCCAGAGTCACCAAATTTTGTATGTAGATAGAAATTGACATTTCACAAAGATCTGCATCAAAAACTTGGATGCCACACCCACCCATACCGCCCCCAGCCCCCCATTCCCCACCTTTTACAAACTTTTTTCAAGAGTCACCAAATTTGGTATGAAGGTAGCATTTGACATTCCACAAGGATCTGCAGCAAAAATTTTGATGCCACGCCCAACCATACCGCCCCCAGCCCCCCTTTCCACACTTTATACAAACTTTGAGCTAGAGTCACCAAATTTGGTATGAAGGTAGCATTGACATTCCACAAGGATCTGCAGCAAAAATTTTGATGCCACGCCCAACCATACCGCCCCCAGCCCCCTTTCCACACTTTATACAACTTTGAGCTAGAGTCACCAAATTTGGTATGAAGGTGGCAATTGATATTCCACATAGATTTGGATCAAAAATTTGGATGCCACGCCCACCCATACCGCTCCCAGCACCCCTTTCCACACCTTTTACAACTTTCGAGTCAGAGTCACCAAATTTGTATGTAGACAGCATTGACATTTCACAAAGATCTGCATCAAAAACTTGGATGCCACACCCACCCATTCCGCCCCCAGCCCCCCATTCCCCACCTTTTACAAACTTCGTGCTAGAGTCACCAAATTTGTATGAAGATAGCAATTGACATTCCACAAGGATCTGCATCAAAAATTTGATGCCACGCCCAACCATACCGCCCCCAGCCCCCCTTTCCACACTTTATACAAACTTTGAGCTAGAGTCACCAAATTTGGTATGAAGGTAGCATTTGACATTCCACAAGGATCTGCAGCAAAAATTTGATGCCACGCCCAACCATACCGCCCCCAGCCCCCCTTTCCCAATTTTACACGTGCACTCTGTTCGGCTTTCGGCAGTTGTGTTTCTCCCACTTCGGCAAAGCAAATCAAGTCAGTTGCTGTTCAGCATTCCCAAAGGCAAGACCTCGCTGCGCACTTTTTCTAAATGCTAAATATTTAACACTGCGAAAAAAGTACATAATGAATGGATTTTTTTTTTATGAAAAAATGTTTCACAATGTTTAATTTGCCAGCAAATTTTAAATTATAATAATTTATATATTTTAATTTTTTTATACTCGCCCACAACTTAGAATTGCGAAACAACGTTCTCAATATTAAAAAAAATAAAAATACAAAAAAAATTCCCAATAAACATTTAGACGATCTACTTAGAATAAAATGCTATAATGAAGAAATAGACCTAGACCAAATAGTTAAAGAATTAGAATAAAAAATAACTTGAACTTATTTTTGATTTGCCAACTTTTTCATTTGTTCAGTGCACTGTTTTCTTCGTGCGCGAACACAGTTTTCAATACAAGCAAAGAGCAATAAAAGTATAGTTGTGTGAGTTTGCCGGTCGCTGAGCTAGAGTCACCAAATTTGATATGAAAATAGCAATTGACACTTCAAAAAGATCTGCATCAAAAGCTTGGATGCCACACCCACCCATATCGCCCCCAGCCCCCTCTTTCCCCACCTTTTACAATTTTCGAGCTAGAGTCACCAAATTTGGTATTAAAATAGCAATTGACATTTCACAAAGACCTGCATCAAAAATTTGGATGCCACACCCACCCATTCCGCCTCCCCCCCCCTTCTCCACCTTTTAATAACTTCGAGCTAGAGTCACCAAATTTGATATGAAGATAGAAATTGACATTTCACAAAGATCTGCATCAAAAATTTTGATGCCACACCCACCCCAACCCGCCCCCAGACCCCCCTTTCCACAGCTTTTACTTACTTTGGGCTAGAGTCACCAAATTTGGAAAGAAGATAGCTGGTGGCAGTGTTGCCACTTTGTCCTTTTTGCGGACAGATCTGTCCCTTTTTAAATTGCGATTGCCGGAAAATTTTTAAAACGTCCTCTATCCGGAAAACTAGCCTTTTTTATTTTGCTTAATCCTTTTTAATTGTTCTATATATATAACTTGGAAAACATTTTTATATTGTTTTTGCCTTCGATAATCATTTTTAACCGCGATGCAACACTTTTTTGTTTGCGTGTAATCGAAATCGCGCCTATCGAACAGATGCTTTTCGTCAGTGTCAAGTGCCGCCAAATTAATGTCGCATGATGCCAAAAGACATTTACAAGCAAAAATTTCGAGAGTGCTGGTTAAAAGAACCAGATTTGAAAAATTGGATGTGCCGAGATGCAAAAGACCCCGATAAGGTTTATTGCAAATACTGCAGTTTAAATCCTAAAATCGACCAAGTCCGTGCACATGCCCATACAAAGAAACATATTCACAATGCAGTGCCCTTCGCACAAGTGAACAAAATTACGTTTCAGCCAGTTTTAACATCTGCATTATGTCGTCAAGAGGCTGCACTTGTAATGTTTTCTGTCCAACATTCTGCAATTAATCCTGTTGGACACCTGAGCGAGTTGTGCAGCTCGCATTTTGATGCCACAAATATAAAATTGCATAGAACGAAATGCACAAATATAATCAAGAACGTTTTGGCCCCGCACTTTAAAGACGATTTAAGGAAGGACATAGGAGACAGCAAGTTCAGTTTGCTGATTGATGAGTCGACTGACATTTCCACAAATAAGGTTCTCGGTAAGAATCAAAACCTAATACAAATATTTAAATTATAACATTAACATTTTGTGTAGGTGTCGCCATAAATTATTATAGCCATCAACGGTCAACAATTACGTCCACTCTGTTTTCGTTGATTTCAATCGATAGTGGAGACGCGGTCACAATTGCAAATTGCGTTTTGGAGGAATTAAAAAAAAACCACATTCAAGTCAAAAACCTGATTGGAATTGGGACGGACAATGCAAATGTCATGGTGGGTAAAAATAAGAGCGTCTTTGTTGAGCTGAAGAAGTCCGTGCCGTCCTTAATACTAGTCAAGTGCGTGTGCCATTCCGTGCAATTAGCAGTAAATGCAGCTTGTAAGTCTTTGCCAGAATCGCTAGAATTTTTGATTAGTGAAACCTACTCATGGTTTTCAAAGAGCTCCAGTAGACAGCTAGCTTATCGATTGATATATCAGGCCATAAATAGTGACAAGGTAGAGTAAAACATTCTTCATGCCTTGTTTGCATACATATATATATGTTTTTTCACAATTGTTTGATTTTTTCAGATTTCTAATATGTGTGTTTGTTTTATAGTCTAACTTCGTACTAAAAGTAATTTGTCCTTATGCTCGTCCCAAGAAATTATACATGTTTTCCAGTATAAATGCATAAAAATTAATATTTGTTTTTAAATATATATTTTATTAATAAGGATCCTCTTAAGATACCTAGAGTATGTGAAACGAGATGGTTGTCAATAGCGCATGCAGTTAAACGCATTCTAGGCCAGTGGATTGAATTGAAATTGCATTTTGATACCGCAGCATTGACAGAGAAATGTCACAAGGCTGTAATATTAAGTAATTTATACACAGAGATCAACTATAATTACTTGCTTTTTTTAAAGCCCATTTTGGAAGAGATGGATCGAATTAATAAAAACTTCCAGTCGCAAAAAGCCAACCCGGTTAAACTATTGGGAGATTTAACATACGGAATCAATTACTTAGGAACAAAAGTAATTCCACCTGATTCACAAATAAATATTTTGGAAGATGATTTTGAAGAAGCGATCAAGAGGGATTTGTACTTGGGCTACGAGTTTGAGTCAAACTTAAAAAAAAACAGAAATAAGATTGATGATGAAACTGAGCTCAGTATCCGCCAGCATTGCACTGACTTTGTTATTAGTCTAATTTCTCAGTTAAAACAAAGGTATGAAAATTGATTTTTTGAAACATTTTTAATTTTAATCAAATTTGTTTATTTTTAGATTGCCCAACAACTTCGAAATATTAAAAAATATTGAATTATTTTCAATCGAAAATGTTCTACGTTCTAATAAAAAGCCAATAATTTCTATGTTGGAGTTGTTTCCAAGCCAGGACGTAGATGTTGAAAAAATAACAGCGCAGTACAATACAATAAATCTTGTCCAATGGAAAAATCAAGATAACATCGTCTCCTTCTGGTCTGAAGTGAACGGACATACAGATTCAGCAGGCAACAAACTATTTTCGAATTTGGCTGTGTTTGTTATAAATTTGTTGTCGTTACCTTGGTCGAATGCCGAGGTCGAACGAATTTTCAGCCAAGTTAATTTGGTAAAAACAAAATTAAGGAATAGAATTCACATCGAAACATTGAATTCGATTTTGGCAATAAGGTTGGTTTTTACAAGCTACAATAACATGCATATATAAATTATTTAAAAATGTTCTTTCTTTAAGGTACGGATTACGTCGAAACGGGGCGTGCTGCCACAATTACCAAGTTCCGGATAGCGTCGTACGCCTAATTGGAACAAAAACTGTTTATGCCGATGATAATGATGAAGAAAGTCTTGATGAAATCCTAGACTTTTTAAATGAAAAATAATTAAATATATACAAAAAAAATATTTGTCCGGTTTTCTTGTCCTTTTTTTAAAAAAGTTGTCCGTTTTTTGTCCTTTTTACTTGGTCCAGCTGTCCTTTATTTTTGGTGAGTTGCTGGCAACACTGGCTGGTGGCATCCCCATCTGCATCGGATTATATTGAAGGCAGCGTACACCCCTGCCGCATTCGTACCTCTTTGCAGTCAGGCCTCTTTTAACCGGTTTTAATATTGGTATCGAGTATGCCGCAGTCGGTTGCGTCCGACTGCAACGTTTCCACTTGTATTTATTTGAAAAATGTAACTTTTACCATTGAATTCAGATGCATTGCTTGACGAGTTTGACGGCATTTTTTGCTACGTTACTTGCGTTAAGAAACATATTTGTAAAATTATTCATTTTGAAAATGCGTTACGAAAACTAACCAATTGTTGTTGTGGAGTTGTAAAATCTTTCTTGAAATTTGAGAAACGTTATGTTCGTCACTTAATGTTAGTGATATTGAACAAAAGAAATGTAGCAGACTCGACTTTAACGGCTCGTAAAATAGATCGTCGAGATTTAAGACTTCGTTAGATTGTATAACAATGTGGTTTGTTTTGTTTTCAATTAATATTATTTTGAAAGTGTGTTCTCCTACCATACAGAAATTATTAGGTCAGATTAAAATGGGATGAAACAAGCCATTAATTCAAAGATCGTTGTTAGGGTGGATAGTGGTAGGCGAGTGTATTCCTGACAAGAATGTTGCGTTGATTTCAATAAACCTGAAGGTCCAAGGCAACAGGAGACTGATCAGTTGCAAAATTTGGTGCAGCAGTTCTGGCAATGCGAGGTTTCGCGACCAGGAAAAGTATAAATAGAATCTGAAAGGCTATGTGAAGACATGTTTGAGGCTACAGTGAAACGGACAAACGATAATCGTATAGTAGTTCGATTGCCTTTTGCACAGCCACAGAAGCCGCTAGGAGATTTATATAATATCGCTTTGACCAGGTTTTTGAATTAAGAACGAAAGGTCTATAAGCATTCAGAGCTCAAGAGAGCCTACGCTGAGTTTATCGCTGAATACAAAAAATTGGATCGGCTGATAAGGTACACGAGATGAAATATGTCATGCCTCACCATCCAGTGATTCGCCCAGAAAGATTGACGACTAAGCTGCGAGTCGTTTTTGATGCATCGTGTAAATTAAGCAATGGGCTCACCTTAAACAATACAATGCTGGCAGGACCAACGTTGCAACCATATCTGTTCGACACACTAACTCGATTTGTGTATTATATGGCGTAGTTTTAGTACCGACCCAATTAAGGTACTACGCCTTAAAACGATTACCTATGAAACCAACTCAGCACCTTTCTTAGCAGTAAGGTGTCTTTACTATTTAGCGGATCAATTGAAGCTAGTGAAGCTGTAAGGCAAAACCTCTACATTGATGATATGCTAGCTGAAGCAAGCTCTTACGAGCAGCTAACTGATTTAAAAAATAAAGTTACCGAGTTGTTAAAGTTGGGGCGATTCGAGCTTCATAAGTGGCGTTCTAACAGCTATTGTAATGGAGATCGTGCAGAAGCAGTAGAACCTTTAGAGCTATAGGTTTCAGATGCGGCAAAGACGCTTGGAATATATTGGGCTTCGAGGGTTGCTAAGTTTCAGTTTTGGTATGTCGCAAATAATTCGGACATCATTACGAAGCGTATCGTGCTATTAGAGTTAGCACACTTGTTTGATCCAATTTGTTTTGATACAATGGCAAAAATGCAGAAGCGAATTGGAGCTTGTTCATGAGTGTTCGTTGCCTCGAGCTGTAGTTCCAGTCCATGCAGTGGCAGACAGAATTTAGCTGTATGCGTTTTCAGATGCCTCTTGTAGAGCTTACGGAGTGGTGGTATATGTTCGCGCCATTGATGAGCATGGAGGCATCTCAGCCAATTTGTTGGCAGCCAAATCAAGGGTTGAACCTGTTCGAGTAGTATCGCTACCTAGGCTGGAAATAGAAGGTGCTAAGCTGTTAGCGCAGCTTATGGCAAAAATCAAAGGGTGTGCACCCGAATCGTTTTCTAAGGTTGGTTGCTTTAAAGATTCGACAATTGTTTTTAGCTAAAGGCATCGTCGTTGTGGTGGCAAGGGCCAGAATTCTTGCAGTTACCTGAGGAGCAGTGGACACTTGTGGAATGGCAAGGTCCAAAAGGGCTCCCTGAACAGCGAAACAACAAATTTAGTCTGATAGCTTGTCCAAAGATGAGAGTAGATGTTATAATAGGAGGTAGCAAATATGCTAAAGAAATTTTAGAACTTACGAGAGTATTTGGTTATGTTTATAGTTGGTGTCAAATTTCACAAAGAATTGATTCGAGAGCTAAAGAGTTAACGGCACTGATTGGCTTGAATTACGTAGCGTTTAATTTGCAAACGTTATGTTTTCATACGGAGATCGAAAGATTACGCAGAGGAAAAATAATAAGTTCTTCGAAAATTCAAGCACTTAATCCGTTCCTAGACAAGTCTGAAGGTATAGAAATAATTCGTGTGGGTGGCAGACTGTCTAGGGCAAATGTACCATTTGACACCAAGCACCCCATGCTTATGCCAAATAATCATATTGTTGTAAAATCACTGTTTGAATAAACACATCGAAGCAACATGCATGTCGGAGCACATGCGTTATGTGCTTTTCTGCGACAGCGTTTTTGGGTCATCAGTACGGTAAGGAGTTGCATTGCATGTTTATGGGTTCCTTACCAGCAGGCCGAGTGCAGCAAGGAGTGAAGTCCTTTGAACGTACTGGACTCGACTACGCTGGGCCGCTATGGATGCACTTCAACCAAAGAGGACCACGACCTATCATGGTTTACTTATGCGATTTTGTGTGCTTTTTGACCAAGGCTTGTCATCTAGTGCTTGTGTCAGACCTGAGCACAAACGCAGTTTTAGCCGCACTCAAACGATTTTTTGCTCGTCGTGGGATCAGCGCAGAGCTGTTTTGTGACAATGCCACTAATTTTGTTGGTTCTTCACGGGAGCTGAGGGCTAAAGCAGATTCAAACTGGGATGACAGTGGCAAGCACCAAATTGTAGATCAGTGCAGCCACCTCGGTGTCAATTTCCATATTATTCCGCCCCGATCGCCGCATTTTGGAGGACTTTGGGAGAGCGCGGTTAAAGTAGCGAAGCAGTTGTTTGTGCGATGCTTGAATAGCACAGCGCTTAACTACGAAGAACTGATCACAGCGATAGCACAAGCAGAGGCAGTGATGAGCTCACGACCTATTCATCCACTCTCATCGGACAGTAATGTTTTAGGGGCATTGACGCCGGGTCATTTGCAAGTCTATAGTAATTAAACTCAACTTAATTAAAATTTTAAAAAATTGGCATATAAAGCTGGTGCGTTTGGTAAAAATAGTTAAATACATCTTGGTGCTTAATATAGTGTACGGCTAACGCGAGATAATTGAGGTTAGAGTATATGTAAGTGTGCCAGTGTACTTAGTTCAATTGGGACTTAAGAAAAGAGATAAGACGAAAGACACACTCATATAAGCATGTACATTTGTATGTACGTATTTCGCCAAGTGCATAGAGTTCATAAACTTGATCTGATCTTCAAATAGCATGTGCAAGCGCAGTAGCCGAAAATAATTAAAAGAGAAAAGAAAAAAGATAAGAAGCTGCAGCTGTGCTCACGCGTATTTGAGACACACAGAGTCCGTAGTCAGATTTTTATTCGCGGCAATTCGTTGATTGAGTGATTTAGCATTTTGGGTACTGCGTTGAGTACAGTTTTGAGTTTGTTGCTTTTTAGATCAAGTTGACGCTTTGAGTGACTTAAATTTTTCGGCACAACGTTGAGTGCATTGTTTAACTGATTGAATTTCGGCAGCTTATTGGAGGGTGGTAGCATTGTAACACCTGGCTCAAATAGCTTTAAACGATTGGATTAACTTTGGTTAATTATAGTGCGAGCAAAATGGCTCAAAAGAAAAGTAAAGATGCAGATTTCAGTGCTTCGCGAGAAAGTTTGATGGCTTCATCATTTCGAAACTAGGCGTATATATACGAGAAATGTACGTCTATGGTTTCATCAGAGTTAGAAGCGCGCTTGAGTCTGGTCGAATCAGTTTTTACGCAATTATTCAGCATTCAACAACAAATAGAAAATTGTAGTGAAGATGTTAGTGAATTTGGGGCTAGACAAGAGATTAAGAATTTATATTGTGTAATAAAGTCTAAAATTCTGGCACAGTTAGGCCAACTGTCAGCTCCGTCGGCAAATTCGCGCTCGTCAAATTTACCTAAATTGAAATTGCCCGAATTTAGTGGAAAGGTTACAGAATGGACAAGTTGGTTTAACACTTTTAAAACATTGATAGAAGCAGATTGTGAAGTGGACGAACTATCAAAATTTATATACTTAAGGTCATGTTTAGGCCCATTTCCATTGCGTACGATTGAGTGATTGGAACTTTCTGCAGATAACTACAGAAGGGCATTGCAGCTGCTTAAGAATCGATTTGAGAATAAGTCCATAATTGTTCAAGCCTATGTGCATGAGCTTTTTAGCATAAATAAGCTAAAACATGCAAATTCAGATTCATTAAGAGTATTAGTTGATGCTGTTAACTCTCAGTTGGAGGCAATACGCTCATTGGGTAGTGAAAGCGACTTCTTAGACGCGCTTTTGTTCCACTTAGTTCAAAATAAGTTGAATGATCACTCACTGGAAAAATGGGAGAACGTATTCGATTGCTCTCAATGAATGGTGAAGTCAACAGAGGAGCTAGCGGGTCGAGAAGTAAGAAAACCAGGTATGTTTAAGACTAGCAACAGCGGAAAGAGAGCAACTTCATGCTACTGCTGCTGATGTTCTCAAAGCATAAAGGTGTGTCAGAAATTGGCTGCTCAGTTACCTCTGCAAAGATATTTTGAAATTAAGAAATATGGTTTATGCTTTCGTTATTTTAGCAAACGTCATCAAACCAAGGAATGTACGGCGCAATCATGCCCTATCTGCAATAAGCCACATCATAACTTGTTGCATAGAGAACCAATCAATGGAATTTCAACAAGGTCTCTGGGCAATGGCCAGGCATCGTTGCAAAGCTCTTTTTTTTAGCTACTGCCTTTGTTCTGGTTGAAGGTGCCGATAGGAGATTCTATAAATGCAGTTGTGTCTTGGATTCGGGTAGTCAAATTAATTTTGTGACAGCCAAATTTGCATCGCAGCTAAACCTTCAATTCAGTGAAGTGCAGTATTCACCAAATGGAATTGGAAACTTAAAAACCAAGGTTGTCGGGGAGATTGAAACAACGTTTAAGTCCTGAGTGACAAATTTCGTTGCAGCAGGCAAGTTTAGTGTTTTGTCCGAAATCATACAGTATCATCCCTCAGCGACAGGAGTTTTAAGGTCGCTAGTTCCCAACAAGGTCAAACTTGCAGATCCTTCATTTGATTCGTCAGAGGAAATAAATATGTTAATTGGAGTTAATTTGTTCTTTCAGCTAATAGTAGCTGGTCAGATTAAAACAGGATGACACAAGCCATTAATTCAAAGATCGTTGTTAGGTTGGATAGTGGTAGGCGAGTGTATTCCTGACGAGAATGTTGCGTTGATTTTAATAAACCTGAAGGTCCAAGGCAACAGGAGACTGATCAGTTGCAAAATTTGGTGCAGCAGTTCTGGCAATGCGAGGAGGTTTCGCGACCACGAAAAGTATTAATAGAATCTGAAAGGCTATGTGAAGACATGTTTGTGGCTACAGTGAAACGGACAAACGATAATCGTATAGTAGTTCGATTGCCTTTTGCACAGCCACAGAAGCCGCTAGGAGATTTATATAATATCGCTTTGACCAGGTTTTTGAATTAAGAACGAAAGGTCTATAAGCATTCAGAGCTCAAGAGAGCCTACGCTGAGTTTATCGCTGAATACAAAAAATTGGATCGGCTGATAAGGTACACGAGATAAAATATGTCATGCCTCACCATCCAGTGATTCGCCCAGAAAGTTTGACGACTAAGTTGTGAGTCGTTTTTGATGCATCGTGTAAATTAAGCAATGGGCTCACCTTAAACAATACAATGCTGGCAGGACCAACGTTGCAACCATATCTGTTCGACACACTAACTCGATTTGTGTATTATATGGCGTAGTTTTAGTACCGACCCAATTAAGGTACTACGCCTTAAAACGATTAGCTATGAAACCAACTCAGCACCTTTCTTAGCAGTAAGGTGTCTTTACTATTTAGCGGATCAATTGAAGCTAGTGAAGCTGTAAGGCAAAACCTCTACATTGATGATATGCTAGCTGAAGCAAGCTCTTACGAGCAGCTAACTGATTTAAAAAATAAAGTTACCGAGTTGTTAAAGTTGGGGCGATTCGAGCTTCATAAGTGGCGTTCTAACAGCTATTGTAATGGAGATCGTGCAGAAGCAGTAGAACCTTTAGAGCTATAGGTTTCAGATGCGGCAAAGACGCTTGGAATATATTGGGCTTCGAGGGTTGCTAAGTTTCAGTTTTGGTATGTCGCAAATAATTCGGACATCATTACGAAGCGTATCGTGCTATTAGAGTAAGCACACTTGTTTGATCCAATTTGTTTTAATACAATGGCAAAAATACAGAAGCGAATTGGAGCTTGTTCATGAGTGTTCGTTGCCTCGAGCTGTAGTTCCAGTCCATGCAGTGGCAGACAGAATTGAGCTGTATGCGTTTTCAGATGCCTCTTGTAGAGCTTACGGAGTGGTGGTATATGTTCGCGCCATTGATGAGCATGGAGGCATCTCAGCCAATTTGTTGGCAGCCAAATCGAGGGTTGAACCTGTTCGAGTAGTATCGCTACCTAGGCTGGAAATAGAAGGTGCTAAGCTGTTAGCGCAGCTTATGGCGAAAATCAAAGGGTGTGCACCCGAATCGTTTTCTAAGGTTGGTTACTTTAAAGATTCGACAATTGTTTTTAGCTGGATCGCATCGCATGCTAGTCGTTGGACAATCTTTGTTGCCAACAGAGTAATTACAATTCAAGAGTTATCGAACGCACAGGAGTGGTACAAAATAGAATCGAAGCAAAATCCGGCAGATATTGTTTCTCGGGAACTGTACACAAGTCCGCTAAAGGCATCGTCGTTGTGGTGGCAAGGGCCAGAATTCTTGCAGTTACCTGATGAGCAGTGGACACTTGTGGAATGGCAAGGTCCAAAAGGGCTCCCTGAACAGCGAAACAACAAATTTAGTCTGCTAGCTTGTCCACAGATGAGAGTAGATGATATAATAGGAGGTAGCAAATATGCTAAAGAATTTTTAGAACTAACGAGAGTATTTGGTTATGTTTATCGTTGGCGTCAAATTTCACAAAGAATTGATTCGAGAGCTAAAGAGCTAACGGCACTCGAATTAAAAGATTGCTTGAATTACGTAGCGTTCAATTTGCAAACGTTATGTTTTCATACGGAGATCGAAAGATTACGCAGAGGAAAAATAATAAGTTCTTCGAAAATTCAAGCACTTAATCCGTTCCTAGACAAGTCTGAAGGTATAGAAATAATTCGTGTGGGTGGCAGACTGTCTAGGGCAAATGTACCATTTGACACCAAGCACCCCATGCTTATGCCAAATAATCATATTGTTGTAAAATCACTGTTTGAATAAACACATCGAAGCAACATGCATGTCGGAGCACATGCGTTATGTGCTTTTCTGCGACAGCGTTTTTGGGTCATTAGTACGGTAAGGAGTTGCATTGCATGTTTATGGGTTCCTTACCAGCAGGCCGAGTGCAGCAAGGAGTGAAGCCCTTTGAACGTACTGGACTCGACTACGCTGGACCGCTATGGATGCACTTCAACCAAAGAGGACCACGACCTATCATGGTTTACTTATGCGTTTTTGTGTGCTTTTTGACCAAGGCTTGTCATCTAGTGCTTGTGTCAGACCTGAGCACAAACGCATTTTTAGCCGCACTCAAACGATTTTTTGCTCGTCTTGGGATCAGCGCAGAGCTGTTTTTTGACAATGCCACTAATTTTGTTGGTGCTTCACGGGAGCTGAGGGCTATAGCAGATTCAAACTGGGATGACAGTGGCAAGCACCAAATTGTAGATCAGTGCAGCCACCTCGGTGTCAATTTCCATATTATTCCGCCCCGATCGCCGCATTTTGGAGGACTTTGGGAGAGCGCGGTTAAAGTAGCGAAGCAGTTGTTTGTGCGAAGCTTGAATAGCACAGCGCTTAACTACGAAGAACTGATCACAGCGATAGCACAAGCAGAGGCAGTGATGAACTCACGACCTATTCATCCACTCTCATCGGACAGTAATGACTTAGGGGCATTGACGCCGGGTCATTTCTTAATTGGGCGACCACTGAACTGCATTCCTGAGCCATTTGATGAGGACATTTTGAAGTTGTCTGCTACTAAACGATGGAAAAGAATCGTCGCAGTACACCATACATTTTTGAGACGCTGGTCGCTGGAGTATTTGACGTTGTTGCAGGAGCGATGCAAGTGCTCTTCCATGTGCAACAACATTCATTATGGCGTTTTAGTCTTAATTTAAGAATACAACTTGCCCCCAGGGCAGTGGGCTCTGGACCGCGTACAAAAATTTCATCCTGCCGCTGATGGTGTTGTTCGTGTAGTCACAATAAAAACTTAATCAGGATTCTACAATTCTACACAAAATCTGCCCGTTACCTATTGCAGACACAGAGTGGAATTTTGGAAGGAATTTCCAAGGCCGGGAGTATGTTTACGCCAAATAAGCGCGTAGGGCTTATGGCCGGGAGCTAACTAGTAATTTGTGTAAATAAAATGAATTTGTAGAATTAAGGAATTGAATTTTAGCATTAAGAGATTTTTTTTTTTTTTTTTTTTAAATTGCTGGTCTTATTTATTGAATCTTTTCTAGTGAATTAGAAAACCAGCAATAAGTATACAAATCTTATAAATAAATCTTAGCTAACAGTTCATTTTTGTTTTTGACTGTATTCTGAGTGCGCGTCCCTAAAAAAAAATCATCGCTGGGTTGGTAAGTCGTTACGACGAAGACGGGATCGGCTGCGCAGCCTTGTGAGACCTCTCGCGAGATGATTTGTGTGCGATGAGAGCTTGATAAGATATTTTACTTTTTGTTCCTCTATTTCCTCCTTGACTGTTGAGATGTTTAAGTCTTTATGAATGTTTTCGTTCCGAACATACCACGGTGCCCCAGTGATGGTTCTCAATATTTTTGACTGGGCTCTCTGGACAATGTCAATGCTGCTGTTGCTAGCGTTCCCCCATAACTGGGAACCATAGGTCCAGATTGGTTTTAGAACAGAGTTGTAAAGCAGGACCTTGTAGTCCAAACTAATGGAAGAACGAGCATTGATGAGCCAGTGGAGGCTATTGGCTTTCAGTTTGAGATGTGTTCTTTTAGCTTCAATGTGTCGCCGCCATGTTAGTCTTCTGTCTAAGTGTACGCCCAGATACGTTACATCGTTTGCTTTTGGAAGTGTGGTGTTGTTTAACGTGAGCGGTGGACAATCTTGCCTGTTAAGGGTGAAAGTTACTTGCTTACATTTTTGTTCGTTTAAATTAATTCGCCAATCTGATAACCATTTTTCCACGTTGACCAGATGAAGGGCTAGTTGCGCTGTTGCTTGTATTGGGCATCTGGAGCGGCTGAGAATAGCTGTATCATCAGCAAAGGTAGATGTTGTCAATCGGCTGCTTATTGGGATGTCTGCTGTGAAAAGCACGTACAGTGTTGGTCCCAGTACGCTGCCCTGTGGAACACCAGCTTCGATACTGTGTTCGTCAGACATTGCAGTGTTACATCTTACTGCGAACTTCCTGTCGTATAGGTACGACTTAAGCAGCTTATGTGTGTTGTTTGGGAGCATTGCTTTGATCTTATGCATTAGACCTTCCAACCAAACTTTGTCGAATGCCTGAGAAACATCCAGAAATATTGCAGTGCAGTATTCTCTATTTTCGAACGCGCTTCGTATCTCTGATGTTATTCTGTTAACCTGCTCAATTGTTCCGTGCTTTTCACGAAAGCCAAATTGGTGTGACGGGATTATGTTATGAAGATTCAGGAATGGATTTATCCGGGACAGCAAACATTTTTCAAAAAGTTTTGATAGACACGGTAATAAGCTTATAGGTCTATACGACGTGGGAACTGTGTGATCTTTTCCAGGCTTTGGTATCATAATGATAGTTGACTTTTTCCATCTGTCTGGATAGTGGCCAAGTTTGGTGATAGTATTGAAGAGCTGGGCAATTATGCAGATTGCACAGTAAGGAAGCTCAATAATCATCTTTGGGGTTATTTGGTCACCTCCTGGAGATTTTTTTGGGTTCAGTTGCTCTTTAATGATTCTAACCATTTCATTCGGGCGAAACTTGATTGGATCATCTTGAAGCTGAGAGCCGTTTGAAGAAGTCGGTAGTGCAAACGTATTTGTTGCAGGGTTAGGTTGGAACACTTTTTGGAGATGAGTAGCAAATGTGTTAGCTCTTTCTTCATCGCTGCGAGCCCAGCCGCCTGCGAAGTTTCTTATAGGCATTACTGTTTCTGTTGGTGAGCTTAGAGTTGGGTGAGCTCTCCACAATGAGTTTTTCGTACTGGTGGTTGATAATTGCTCGATGTAACGGCGTTGAGCGCGCTCGTCCTCGATTTTTAACGCTTTGGTGAGTTTACGTGTGGCGTCTTTTAGTTTTTGCTTTGCCGATGGCGATCTGTTCGATTGCCAGTAACGTCGTAAGCGCCGCTTTTCAAGAACGAGCTGTTCAATTTGTAGATTTGTTGTCCTTTGGTTGTGTACTGTTTTTGGTATTTGAGGCGTAGCGGCGCGAGCTGCGGCGACGAAGACAGTCTCCAGAGTGTTTACAAAACTGTCAATGTCAGCTACATCAACGAGACGTGGCTTAAGCTCAATGTGTGAGCTTATATATTTTTTGTATCTGAGCCAGTTAGTTTTATGTGAAGTTAACTTACTGGGTCGATTTATGTATTCAGGGTGTCGTTGCAGATTTATTAGGACTGGGGAGTGATCGGATGATAGATCCGAAAGGCACTCTGCACTTATCAGTCTACGCGAAATGTTTTTGGTAACTGCAAAGTCAATCAAATCGGGTAGTTTTTTGGGATCTGTCGGCCAGTATGTTGGTCTGCCAGGAGAAACGTAGTCGAGCTTGTTGTTAGCTTTTATAATTGCATTGTAGAGCTGCTTTCCTTTTGGATTCACTAGGCGAGATCCCCAGTGTGTGTGCTTGGCATTGTAGTCTCCTGCCGCTATAAAGCATTCTCCTAGTGAGTTAAAAAATTCCATAAATTGGTCTTCAGATATGGTATAACGCGGAGGGCAGTATACAGCGGCAAGAGTAAGTTGGTTCCCACTGTTTAAATGTATTTTTAGAGATGTGGCCTGTAGAAAGTTTTCAGCAAACTCTTTATAGTAGTGGTGCTTGAGGCGGCTTCTGATCAAAATACCAGTTCCACCGTGTGCTTTACCATCGGGATGATTTGTACCATAGAATAAGTATCCACTTATGTTAAAGTTATATTTGTTTGTAAGGTGTGTTTCGGAAAGTAGCATTACGTCGATGTGCTTATCGAGTAGGAATTGAGCTAATTCAAGTTTATGCTGTGAGACGCCATTAGCGTTCCACGTAGATATTCGTATCTCAGCCATTGATTATTTTGACTGTTGTGATACAAGCATTTGTAACAAGAGATTTTGATTACGCATTAGTTCCTGCATAGTTGTTTTCATGAATGACATAAACTCGTTCATGCTCTGCTGCAGGGTACATACGAGTGCTTCGAGTTTACTTTGTTGCTGCTCCTGTGCAGCGTTTGTGCTCACTTGTTTTGGTTGTAAGTACGGTGTGTTTGAGGCAGGAAGAGCCAGTCTGGATCTTAGGGCGCTTGCATAAGTTGCGTTATTGGTTGAGAACTCGGGGCCAAGTGAGGATCTGGCTGCAGATGAAAAGAAGACGTCTGGGTTGTGTTTCGATGGAGTGAAGGTAGTCGGTGCGTGTTGCGAGCGTGCAGTGGTACAGCGCTGATGGATACGATTTTTGAGTTCCTTGTAGACTTGGCAGCCTCTGTAGTTGGCTGTATGCTTGCCTTCGCAGTTGTTGCAGAATTTTTTGCTAGAGTCTTCTTTGCTTACTGGGCAACTTGCGGAGCTGTGCAGTTCCCCACAGTATACGCATACCGAGCGCAGTGTACAGTAGGCTTTTGTATGGCCGTACTCTTGGCAGTTCATGCATTGTACCGGACCGTTTCGTTTGTGCGGTTCTTCTACGGTGATTCTTCGGTGAAGTAAAAGCTGAAGTTTGTATATTGAGTGCACCTCGTTTTTTTTAAGCATCTTCGTTTCTGGTTCAAGTTCTATTTTAAAAAGTGGTTGCGGCATCCTATTCCTGTTTAAGATGTTTATGACGGTTTTTGCTCGAAATCCTTTTTCCTGCAGCGCCTGTTTTATTTCTTCTGGTTACATCAGGTTCTATGCCTTTTATTACGACCTGCAGGCCCTTGCAGCTTTTTAATTGATACGTATAATAATTCCTTTTTTTTTTTGTTTACATACTTTATGAGAACTCTGTAATTATCTTCCGACTTTGTCTGGACTTTAATTTCTTGAATTTTACCCTGTACGAGAGGGACTATGTAGAAACTATCTTTGCCTATGAGCTCGATAACTTTGTTAACAAAAGCACTGGAGCTTTTCTCGCGTATATATATTGGGGGTGGCTTCGGCTTTTTCGTGACAACCCCAACGGCTTCAGAAGGCAGATCATCTGTGTTTTCTGCCAAGATGTGAAATCTATTGCTATTGTATGTAGTATCATTCGAGGGTATATTTAAATTGCTACGGGTCATTTTTGTTTATTTGTAGAATTTTGCGGACTTAGCTTTCTTTTGATATAAATGTAGCGATCCATACCAGTCTGCGTAGCCGGCTTAACATTTTTGCTGTTTACAGTTTGATTTGCTGACGGCGCAGCAGTCGTTGTGCTTGTTGAACGGGAAGTAGGTGTCGGTGCAGTTGTGGTTGTAGTCGCTGTTGCGGTACCTAGAGAGGCCGCGGCACTTGCAGTCGTTGCTAAGAGAGACGGGGAGCACGAAAACTTTCGGTCGCGTGCTGTGTGCAATACTTCATTTGTCGGATTGGGTGTTGCCGACCGCGCGCGGTCGGATTGCGTTGACTCGATAGATAACAGGGACGGAGACGGTGAGCAAGAACGTTCTCTGGCACGCGCTGTGTAAGAGAGTTCGATTTGCGGGTTGGGGGTAATTGACCGCTCGGGCTTCTCTGAAACTACGGAAAAGTAAGCGTTGCTCAGCCGACGACGCTCGTCTTGCTCGCGTTGTCGCTGGCCACAATTCTCGCGTTGACTCATTGTCTTAAGCGAGGTGAAGAATTTGTTAGTGCCTTTTGTTTTATATGTTATTATTTGTTAAAAGTCAATTGTTTTGTTTGAATTGCAGATTTTTAAAAAGCAATTTGTGCAGATACATTGCACTTAGCGTCTTTTCGCATAAAATATCTTTTTTTTTATAAGCTTCTATATCACTGCACTTTTGCGTTTGGGAATTAATTAACCGGACCACGATGAGAAAACACGTCTGCATTCGACGACAGTTGTAATACGATGATTAAGAGATTGAATTATATATAATGTATGTACAGTTCATACTTACAGAAGATTATTGCTATAGAACACGTATGTAAGATGTAATATCGATATAGAAAGAGGAAGAGATTACCATATGTAATAGAACATTATTAAATTGATTGAATTCCGACTCAGTCGAACCAGCAGAACTTGGGTTTTATTTTCGAGATTTAAATTCCGAACTGGTTTGAAGAGTTGCGGGAACACTCGTACTAAGCTAACGAGAGGTAAATACGCTTATATCAAAGCTTCTCAATCCGCTAAGATACCTATCGAGTTGGACGAAAAGGCTATACATGTTTTTACAGATTTAAAATCCATTCTTGGCTCTTCTGAGGTATTAGCATTTCCAAATTTTAACATACCTTTTCATTTAACAACGGACGCTTCAAACTTCTTTCCCAAGAAGACAATAGAAAAGACAGACCCATCGCTTATATTTCACGTTCTTTAAATAGAGCTGAGGAAAATTATGCATTAATCATTAAATAATCTTAGGGCATACCTTTACGGCGCGGCAAATATTAAGATTGATACAGACCATCAGCCTCTTACGTTTGCCCTAGGAAAAAGGCATTTCAATGCTAAACTAAAACGTTGGAAGTCTCGCATAGAAGAATATAGCTGTGAGTTAAAATACAAACCAGGGAAGAAGCAGAAGCGCTTTTTCGAATCACGACATACATCAACCATCTGGGCTCCGACACAGCCACCGCATCCGAGGCAGATTTTTTAGTCAATTTGCATAGCGCTCTTCAAGACGCTTCAAGTTTTATACTTCACGTTCTGGTTCCCATCAACGTGTTCAGGAACCGGTTGATATCTGATACAAATTTTTCAGAGTATTCCTATGAACAACCTCACACTACGTTCGTCATAATATACTAATTAACAACCAGTCACCATCGAATTTGAACACTTCTTTACAGAAGTATTTAAAACCTTCGATCATTAACGGCATAAAGATTCCAATCACCCTGTTTACAGAATTTGAAGCTCTTTAGAATATGTTTAACACTAAAATTGTTTACAGATTTATCTGACGCTGAGGAAATTCGCAGTGTTAAGGCCTGTACGCAGACGCCTGTACAGCTCCCGTACAGCAAAAACTTCATATAAAAAAAATGGTCCCGTACAGCTTCAGTACAGTACGTACATTTTGGGTCTGCAGTTCTGTTAGCTACTGCTGGTACGGTAGTGTTGAACAATGGAAATGTTAAAATGTTATGTTAAAATGCTACGGGCAGTAAATAGCTTTCAGAAGCTATTTACAGTCGTAAATAAAACAAAAACATGTCGGTCAAGAGCCGGCTTATACATTTTTCTGATAATATTAACAAAGTTGACCTAATTCAGGCTCCAATAGAGCCATACTTATTGTTTTGGAAGTCAATGCAATGCGAGCATCTGGTGTCTTGGGCTTCATTAACCGCTGGTCGAAGGAGTTCAACGATCCCTACTTAACAAAAAATTTGTATACTTCTCTTGTACGACCGATTCTGGAATATGGATCTTGTATATGGTTTCCCAAATACGAAATTCATCAGAATAAAATAGAATCGGTACAAAAACAATTTCTGCTCTTCGCACTTAGAGGTCTTAACTGGGACACTAACAATAATTTGCCGTCTTATCGTAGTAGACTTTTACTAATAGATCTTCCTTCTCTGAGTGATCGTAGAGTAATGCTATCATTTTCCTTTTTTCACAAATTAATTAATGGTGAAATTGATTCTTCTGAATTAATTAACCAAATTAACTTTGCTGTTCCTATTAGAAATACTAGAAATTCAAACTTGTAATTCTAATTATGCTCTTCATAACCCTTTTCGTATTCTGTGTTCTATTTATAACGATCTTTCCCACTTAATACACAGTGCCACTCCTACTTGCTCTATAAAAAAGTTAGTTTTGTGTCATTTGTCTGCATGTTCGCGATCATCGTAACCGCACGTTAAGCGGAGCGCCCCTCGGTCGGATGGGCGGGAGGTGGGTCGCTTTGTGCGTGGGTCCGCGCGTTAACAAACCGGTGCTTGGTATCGTTGGGCCACTTGACTGTACTGTTCGTTAGTAAATCTACGTCCAATATAAAAGAAGTATTGAATAAAAATATATTAATAAATTAATAAGGTACAATTCAAATAACATATAAACAGGATTGTACTGCCACTGATCTATTACAAGGTATAGATCTGTAAGGTGAATTTGCTTTGAGTCTTTTAAGTGGTTTTGGTTATGTTTAGCATAATCTTTAGTAATCTAAGCTCTGCCCATCAAATATGGGTTCACTAAAATGCTTTTTGGTTTTGCAGCTTGCTTTTTTCACAACCGCCAGCAGCAGAGCGTTAGTTGTACTCAAACACAAAAGTAGCGCGCGTTGGTCGTGAATCAGTATTTTGAATTTAAGTATGCAAAACACAGTTGCATTTGCGATTTATTTACAAAAAACAATTAGTCTACCGCCACAATATGTGAATTTTTCAACACTTGTCGTTACAGCCGTAAAACTCATGTATACTGTACGGGAGCTGTACGGGGCTCATACGTACAGGCCTTTAAGGCCCATTCCCAGAAAAAAAATTTCATTTATGGAAAGTGGTAAATTTTACGTTAGGTTCCACATAAAGTAAGAGCGACCAGCTGTGCCAAATATTTGTATGCAAAATATAAATATTTGTTGGTCACCTTATTTGATTAAATTGTTCAAATTGAGCGCCTTCTCGCATTGCTCGCTTGGGAAAGTAATTTTGGCAGATAGTCAAAATATTTCGCCAGACAACGTTCTCAATGGAGTTGAAAAACCATATTTTATTGCTGCCTACGATGCGTTTCCTCTACACAAGAGGATTATGAAGTCATACGAGTCGCGCTCGAACGTGTTTTTAATTATAGGCTCAGCCGAGGTCGCCGCTGTATTGAAAATGCATTTGGCATTTTGACCACTAAATGGATGGCTGTGCAAAGGACTTTGAGGTGTCACCCTGAAAGAGCACAAAAAATAGCTTCAGCCTGCTGTTATCTGCACAACCTACTTATGCGTCTTAATCCAATTGATTATAGGGCTCAGGATCAAGATGCGTATCAAGTTGAAATCACTCCTGATATTGGGTCGGATAGAATTAGGGGACGCCTGGAAGATTATCCAAAATTTGTTAGAAATAACATTAAGGAATATGTTAACTCAAGCGAAGGTTCTGTTCCTTGGCAAAATAAATTGGCTGGTGTTTAAATTAAAAAAAAAACATTGAAATAATTTATATTTGAATTTCATTGTTCTCCTTGTTCCTGCTCATAAGCTTTAATTTTAGAATATATTAAATTTGTAATCTCCACTTCCACATCAGTGGCTAGGTTTGGTGGAAGACGACATAATAAATTATTCCAAAATGGAAATATATCCTGATTGACAGGCTTTGGGGCATTAAAGTATTTGTCTATAATGCCCACCAGTTGCTGATCGGTTGGGTCAAGCTCGTTAGCTTTGGACTTCTTTCCTTTATACGTGTAGGCACTAGATGTGCTGGGTTCATTTGTCTCTGTCTCTATAGTTGCGCTGCTGTCGTCAAATAAAAATTCCACTAAGTCAGCAGCCGGTGACGCCAAGGGTGTAGAGCAATTGGCTGGGCTCTCACTTTCTGCTAAATCGCTGAATGTCGTCACCCTCTCCGTAGCTAAGCTTGGCAAAAAATCCATATACTGGGCTGATTCTGCTGCTTCTGCAAGGTTCCACCAGCGCTTCCACTTTTTAATTTTTTATTGCGATGATAACGCAAACTGTCTTTTAGGCTGATCCAAGCGTTTTTGCTTTCGGCAACTAAAATATGATATTTTGTTTTTTAAATATTATATGCCTTTTATAAAAGCAAACAATCAACTCACCATCTTTATTCACATCCGCGGCAACACACTCCCAGGCGCTTCTTGTTGATACGTTGTCTGCGTATTTTTTTGATTTTATATTCCAAATTGATTCATATTTTTTTAATCACTTTTATTAAATCGATTTTATCTTTTCGACGGAAGTTTTCAAATCGCTTTCGTTTTAAATTCTTTTTTGCGTCCATTTCTAATGCAGCGCGGAATAATTGTAGAGCTATTATTCTGTTTTTAAGAACAGCTGATTTTGGAATCCACAATTGCTCCACTATCGGAACTATCGATTAACTTTTCTGATGGATGCTGGGAATTTAAAAACGGAACACAGACAAGAAAATTTCTGACAACTGTTTATACCCTTCACAGGGTATATTGACTTTGTCATGAATCTGTAACGCCTTAAAGGAATGATGGGAGACCCCATAAACTATACATCAAAATGATCAGGACGAGCTCAGGAATTTATTTCCGTCTGTCCGTCTGTCTGTCCGTCTGTCCGTCTGTCTGTCTGTTTAAACACGATTTCCGGCCAAACTGCTGAACCGATCTTGATGAAATTTTCACAGATTGCTTAGATCATGTCGGGTTTGTTCACTATGAAATTTCATCCCGATCGGAGCATTCTACGATATAGCCACCATATAAATTTACCATATCAACACGATTTCCGGCCAAACTGCTTAACCGATCTTGATGAAACTTTCACAGATTGCTTAGATCATGTCGGGTTTGTTCACTATGAAATTTCATCCCGATCGGAGCATTCTACGATATAGCCACCATATAAATTTACCATATCAACACGAATTCCGGCCAAACTGCTTAACCGATCTTGATGAAACTTTTACAGATTGCTTAGATTATGTCGGGTTTGTTCACTATGAAATTTCATCCCGATCGGAGCATTCTACGATATAGCCACCATATAAATTTACCATATCAACACGATTTCCGGCCAAACTGCTGAACCGATCTTGATGAAACTTTCACAGATTGCTTAGATCATGTCGGGTTTGTTCACTATGAAATTTCATCCCGATCGGAGCATTCTACGATATAGCCACCATATAAATTTACCATATCAACACGATTTCCGGCCAAACTGCTTAACCGATCTTGATGAAACTTTCACAGATTGCTTAGATCATGTCGGGTTTGTTCACTATGAAATTTCATCCCGATCGGATCATTCTACGATATAGCCACCATATAAATTTACCATATCAACACGATTTCCGGCCAAACTGCTGAACCGATCTTGATGAAACTTTCACAGATTGCTTAGATTATGTCGGGTTTGTTCACTATGAAATTTCATCCCGATCGGAGCATTCTACGATATAGCCACCATATAAATTTACCATATCAACACGATTTCCGGCCAAACTGCTGAACCGATCTTGATGAAACTTTCACAGATTGCTTAGATCATGTCGGGTTTGTTCACTATGAAATTTCATTTCGATCGGAGCATTCTACGACATAGCCACCATACAAATTTACCATATCGTACTATCAATTGTTGTCTCTGTCGTGCACTTTCAAGTACCTACATGTCAATATGTTGTTTTTGTCGAAAACGAACAGGTAAATGACGCTCAAGAGTAAAAATATTAGCGAAAAATTACCAACAACTGCACAGAAACATAAGAGGGGGGAGTATTGATTTGGCTGTGTGAAGGGTATCATAGTCTTGGCATAGCCAAAATTAACTATGCGCCACTATGTTTTTTTATATAGAGTTGCACATAAAAATTCTGTTTCGCAGCTACTGGGAATGGGCTTTTATCGAGAAAGAAAATCGTAGAACTCATAGGATTCCAAAGGAGGTACGCATCCAACTCCTTGAGAAGTTTTATTTTCTCAAAATGTCAAGCAAAATACGGTTGCAGTTGTCTACTTGCGAATGTTGTAAATTATACAAGTGAGAGAAAAATTAGTCGAAGTCTTACACTACTTGACGGTTCCAAAGACAATAGTTTCTGATTTAACGTTAACTTTTAATTATATTTTCAGATTTATATATTATTCTATATACTACTTAATTTAATTATTTTAACTATTTTTAATTTAAATTAAATTTGATTTCATTTTAATGTCAGCTGCTCTTAGCTGACTATAAATAAATTAATAAATAAATAATGAGAGAGGCCTTTTATGCTCTACTATTCTAAATTACTTACAAACGCTCGAAACTGAGTTGTACTATACCCCCACCCAAAAGAGCGACGTAAACGGTCAAGTTGAAAAATTTCACTCAACATTTCTAGAAATCTATAGGTGTTTAAGAATCAAGTATTCAAACTTTAAGAACAGTGAATTGGTTCCGATAACAGTAGATAGATACAACAATTCAGTCCACTCGGTTACAGGAAGAAAACCAGCGAATATATTCTTCGACCGTTTTTCTAGAATAAACTATCAAGCTTTGACTAATTTAAAACAAACTTTAGAAGACATAAAAGGACTCATTGAACACAGACAAAAGACGACTGTAATAGGAATGAAAATAGGACAGACCCTGTTTCCTATCGTCAAGGCGATAAGATATTAGTGACAAATAAGCAAATTAAGACAAAAGAAAAACCTCGTTTTATACAAGAGGAGGTTCAGGAGGATAAGACAGTTACCGTAAAAACTAAGTCTGGCAAAATATTTCATAAATCAGATTTAAGAAGTTAGTTATACAAAAAAAAAAAAACAAGAAGAAACAGTGGGTATGGGGATTATGAAAGCAATGAATGGTCCGATGGCGTTTCATTTCAATCCTAACATACTCAGTTTACAAAAAATTAAAAAAAAAATATATGCAGCACACGCTCGATAACGTGACCTAATTAATACCAAGGCAGTTCACGTTGACGAAAGTGTTCACATTTCGAATGCCAAAACAGTATGAAGTGCATACTATTCACTCATTTAAATTCACAATTTTATTTATGTTTCTATAAATTTAAGAAAGCTTTTAATTAAAAAAATCTGTAAATTTTCTTTGAGTTTTCTGCTTTTCTAATTCTTTAAGCACAGCTATATCCCTTATACGGTGCAGCACATTCAAATCATTTTGATCGATGCCTTCTTGGCTAGCCCACTCTACCGCTTTGTTGAAAGCTGCTTCAATTGATTTAATTTTCTCTGGTGCCTCTGAGATGAAGTCATCGTCGTCGAATTCGTCCTCCTCTTCAACATCATTTTCCGCAATGTCAACGTCAACATCATCGTTTTAGAATAGTTGTACTGTAGAAAAGTGAAAATTTGCGCGATTCTTTAGTCTGCGGTTGACTTCTGTGAATATCGTGAGAGAAAAAAAATTCAAACATTATTTCAGCTCAATGTTAACATTGAAAAGTTTATTGTTCATGTTATATAGCTTTCTCGCATTGTTCACGTTTTAGAATAATCAATACACAAAAAATGTTGTTCACGTTTTGATGAGTTCACGTTTCAGACGTATCACGTTATCGAGCGTTTGCTATAATAATTAATAAAAAAAAAAAAAACAAACGGAAAAAATGCAAACGGACGCAACCGACTTAGGTATGCTCGTAACCAGTATTCAAACCGGATAAAAGAGGTCTGATTGAAAGGGGTACGGATGTGACAGGGGTGCACGCTGCCTTTAAGATTCTCCGATGCAGATGGGGATGCAACCAGCTATCTTTCTTCCAAATTTTATGACTCTAGCTCACAATTTGTAAAAGGTGGGGAAAGGGGCGGGAGGGTGCGGTATGGGTGGGTGTGGCATCCAACTATTTGTGGCAGATCTTTGGGGAATGTCAATTGCTATCTTCATACCAAATTTGGTGACTCTAGCTGAAAGTTTGTAAATGGTGGGAAGAGGGAAGCTAGGGGCGGTATGGGTGGGCGTGGCACCCAAATTGCTGCAGATCTATGTGGGATGGCAATTACTATCTTCATACCAAATTTGGTGACTTTAGCTCGAAGCTTGTAAAATGTGGGCAAGGGGGGCTGCAGATCCATATGGGATATCAATTGCTTTCTTCATACCAAATTTGGTGACTCTAGCTTAAAGTTTGTAAATGGTGGGGAAAGGGGGGCGGAATACGTGGGCGTGGCTCCAAAACTTTGATGCAGATTTTTGGGGGTCGTTGCCAGCTATCTTCCTACCAAATTTGGTGGCTCTAGCTCCACAACTCTGGACGATACACGCATTCCCGTTTTTGACGAAGCGTTGTGGCGGATGGGGGCGGATAGGATAGTAGGGGTAGGCGTGGCATCGAAACTTTTGATGCAGTTTTTTGGGGTCATCAACACCTATCTTAGCACCAAATTTGATGGCTATAGATAAAAAAGTGTGGAAGATATAGGCTTTTTTGAGTTTAAAATGCGGGGGGCAGAATGGGTGGGCGTGGCACCAAAATTTTGGATGCTGTTTTTTGGTGATTGCAAGTAGCTATCTTCTCACTAAATTTGGTTGTTCAACCTGTAAGGATGTGGTTATATGTGAATTTATCGGTTTTGAAATATCGAACTTATCGATTTGCCAGCTCCCCAGTTATTGTAGAACCACCATCTTGACACTTTAATTTACTATCCCATAGATAAACAGAAGTAAAGAAGTAAAGTTTCAAGTCTCTAGCTTGAAGGGTATATAAAAAATCTGCGAACATACAGTCGGACAGACGGACGGACGGAGACCATGACGGACATTGCACAAAACCAATATACTATTTACCTTTGGAAACGACTATATACACACACAATTTGGATGAGGCGAGTGAGGACCTCGCTCGTATAACACATACGATAACAAGGAGAACAAAACGCGCAATTAACTGGCTAGGATCGGCGTGGAAATGGGTTGCCGGTTCACTGGATGCTTCCGATTGGGCATCCATCCTGACGTCCCAGGCAGGCGCTGTTAGGAATAACAACCAGCAGATTGAAATCAACACACGGCTCTTCGAGTCTACCCAAGAAGCATTCCTGCGGCTCAACAATGTGATCGGGAAGATGAACGACAGGGATGCACAAAGCCATCACTCTTAGAGATAAAATAAAGGAGATCACAAGAGCGCGAATCTACTAGACCACGGAGAGATAGCAACGAAACTATCAGAAACAGAGAGCCTTCCCTACCAGAACGCCATCGAAGCCGTGGAGTTCTCTCGACCCTTCATCCTAACATACGGCACATATTTACTATATATTGTAGCTATGACTAAGGTCGACAAGCGACCACAAGACGGCGTCACAGCAGTTCCATTCTGGACGATAAGCAGCACACAACGAGATTCTTAACTATTCTTTTAACCAAATAAAAAGCCAAACTTAAAACCACATCGACACACTATTTATTTGAAGGCAAATTCCTTAGAATAACGTCCGATCAACCAGCATGTAGTTCTTCTTGTTAAGGTAGTCATTGAGGCTGCCATAACTTGTAATTTCGGAGAACGTAAGCTTTGATAACGAATAACTTCATATAGGTTCTTGGTTTTTTCTCTCATGGCAGTATTGCAGGCGTTTTTTGCGTAACTTTGCACACATTCGCATATTTACGAACAATGATTATCAGCCTTTCTCCTATCGTTAACATGTCGCTACACCTCAAAGTGCAAATCGACTAGACCTACCAAAATAGTTGGTAAAATAGCTAGTCAAGTCCTTCAAAGTTTTTGAATCTACGCTTACCCCATCCATCGCCTTTAAAAATAGGAAATCCATATCTTTACAGTTTACAAGCTAAGAAAGCTAGTAAAAAGTTTGTTGTTGACACCCCTTCAAATGTGCTTTAAAAGTTTGGATGATATTAAAATTTTTCGTTCAAAAGAAGAGCACGGAGCGTTGGAGGTAGGTTTTACGAAAAAGGCGAGGGAGCGTCATGAAGCCCGAACAGTGGAATAAGATTGAGACGCTGCTGGTCAATAAGCTGCTGAAACGTGTAGCGGACTCGCTTCCCATCTCTGTTGATGAAGTGTGTTGGCTCGCTAGTGTCAAGATTCTGAGCTGTAAAAATTACCACACCCTGTAGTGGGTTACCGGCTGCTCTTTATGCTCCGTAAGAGGGTACTAAACTGGAATTATTGGACAGAACATGTTTTCCGTCCGTGCCAAAGGCGAAAAATCGATTTCCTCGGATCGTGTCGAAGGACGAAACGATGCAGCTACTGCGTTGGCAAACCCCAGACGTGCTAACCGTTGAAGGGAAAGTGGTCCACGTAGCGAAGCCACATAAAAGTTTCAGCAAGTGTTTCTACCCATCCACAAGGAGGCTGACAGTTTGCTACACCAAAAAATTGGCAATACTAACGCACTGATGGCAGGTGAGGTGGAGCAGGGACTATATAAGTTCACAAAAGCCACCAATAGTCTAGAGCTGAAAGGCAGCCATCCATCTGGATAGTCCCATCCCTTAGGGATGCCATGCAGCTGAGGGTCTTCCAGATCAAAAGAATGTAGAGTGCTGAGTAGACACTACCTCTCCGAAGATTGGTACACTCAATTTTATGAGAGCTTTATACGCATGAATGACAGGAATGAATATAGAAGCCCGTGGAACACAGACTGGTATCAGCAAAGAAGAATGAGGGCTTACAACCGCAATCAGAGAAGCACCCAGAGGTACGCTCAAAGGGGAACTGCTCTCTCTCTCTCTCTCTCTCTCTCTCTCCTGAGCTTGAACCTTGTGGTCAACGACTTACTTAAAAACAATTAAACGGAAAGCCATGAATGAAACCTTCTTTTCTTTCTTTTTATTTATTATGATAAAGTGGTTAAATTGACTTAATAAATTAAATAACACCTAATTCAGTTTTTACACGGTACATTGGTTACAAAAAAAAAAAAAACAGAGCAAAAAAATTCGTGTTAAAAAAAAAAACATTGATCATATACAAAAATAAGTGATTTGTTCCTTATCTTCAAAACCTATTAGAATTAGTTAAGAATAAGGATTTTTTGGGAACAAGTATTAATGTTTACTTTATAAATGTGAATTACACAAGCATAAATTCAAATGATAATCATAAATACAGAAACATAAATTTACTTGCTCTAATCATCAGTTTCTCGCATCCGCTTGCTTCGAAAAAATCACTATCATCCCGAGAAAAACATTGAAAAATTTAAAATTTCTCGTTCAGCAAACTTGCTTGTATCCAAAAAAAAAAAAAAAAAAATAGGAGTTCCTCTAAATTGGTCATGAGAACATATTTCGCAAAACTTAAATCTGACAAATAAAATTTAAGTTTGAAAAGTTTAAATTTTGAACCGCGCTAAATGGAATAAACTCGTGTAAAAAAAAAAAAAAAAAAAAATATTTTCAAACCGTGCTATTTCAAAATCGTGTAAAAAAAGCCGTGTAAAAACAGAAAAAGGTGTACATTTAAGTTTTCATATATGCTAGTCTCGGTCAATAACAAATATTATGGGTATGATGAGGCATTCTCTTTAAATTAAATCCAAAGAATACTTTTTTTGCTCTTCCCAAAATGTGGTATATAATTGAAGAGCGATTAAGCTCTTGAATTGAGCTTCATTTATCTAAAAAGAGAAATAATAAATATTAAATATTTCTCGCTTCAAGTAGAGATCGCATTTATAAAATGGAGCTAATCGAGTCAATTTTTGTCAGTAAGTTGTGAATATAAACGTGAAATAAAGCTAGTGAATTAAAAAATTGCTTTGGGCGCCTACACTTAGATAACCTATAACAGGGTTTTTGCATACTGCATATATATTATATTAGGCTTAACAGTATTTGGAGATTAAATTTAAGTTTTTGGTTTAACTGGTTTTCAGCTGGAAACGTTGCAGTCGGTAGCAATGCCACAAGCTATATTCCTTCCAAATTTGTGACTCTAGCTTTAAGTTTGTAAAGGGGGCTAAGGCTTTGTAAATGAGGCGTGTGTGCCTGCCGCCGCGCCGAGTTTACTTAGCCAGAGGGAGTTGGCAGTCGCATGTTAACTACCGAAGACCGACCATACGTGGTGAAGAGCCACATCCTGCTCGAGGTGCCCCTGCTCTAGACTAAATATGGCGGATCTAGAGAGGACAACTCGAAAAAAACCCGTAATCACCGGTGTTACCGTACCGTGCCCCTGTGATGAATGGCACTACGTTAGTGTGTCTTATAACGGTGCCTTCCGGATACCTGGCACCTCCGGTCGTATAAGTGCCCGATCCGGGGTATGAGGCTCTGCCCCGGGGGATACCCTTTCCTCATCACTCGTGGGACCAAAACATGGATACTGCAGAAAATAAAATTATAGAAACCGGGTGCTCTAGCAGCCCCAAATCGACATTTGTCGAACATATCCGGGAGCCTGAGGTAGCTATGGACGTTTGTTCACAAAGCTCCAGCACCGACACCATCACCAAGGAGGTTGAAGAAGCCCTTCTTGCCTCTCCTAAGGCCGAGAAACCCAAGAGGATCGCGCTATCGGGAGCTGCAAGAAAGAGACTGCGCAGACACCTCGCAAATGGCGTTCCCATGGAGGAGGCTAAGAGGCTCGCACAGAAGCCTATTGGCCCACCCATGGCTATGCCCAGCAGAAATGGTGTAGCAAACAAGCGGGGTAGATCGGCAAACACGACCCCAGAAGAGGCGTCGAATAAGAGGGTCATGCTGAAGACCGCGGCACCTAGTGCCCTGGCGAAGGGTGATCCTGCAAGCGTGTTGCTTGCCACGGTGGCTCCAGTAGCCTCCACAGCCGCAACTGCGGCTGGGCAAGTAGCACAGGAGCAGCCACCCCAAACCGGTGGTATGGCATCTTATAGGGATGTTGCCAGCTCATCGAAGATGGCAATACTCCCAGCCGACTACCCCAACAGTTTGCTCACTACGGAGCAGCTTGGCAGCATCCAAGCCGCCATCTTGTCAAGGGTGATGGAGCTGAGGCATGGCTCTGTGAAGCCGTTATTCTCTGGCTGCACCTTTAGACCAGGATGGATGGCCATCACTTGCGGAAATGCGGAGACGGTTGAGTGGCTGTGCACAGAGGTGCCTAAGCTCCGGCTGTGGAAGGATGCCCGCATTAAGGTAGTCCCCGAGGCAGAGGCTCCACGTGCCGCTGTTTTTATTGGCTACTTTCCGCTTCCGAATGCGGACATGAAGACGGACGAGATTCTGAAACTCGTCGAAGGTCAGAATAGCGGGCTGCGAGTGGGAGACTGGCGCGTCTTTCACCGGGAGATGAGGCAGCACATGGCTATTATCACCTTAGCACTGGACCCTGTTTCGGCCAACCGGCTGAAATCGCTAGGATTCCAGCTGAACTTCGCGTGGGGCAAGGCTACCCTTAAGCCTAAGGCCAGCGCGCAGTCGAAAGAACAGGCAGTGGCTCATGCTCTCGTAGCTGAGAAGCCCACCTGCTCCAAGACTGCCATACCGGACGCGGCTGCAACTACACCACAGGGTGTTGCTGAGGAGACTCATGCGACCCCTGGGCTGCCTGCAGCTAACAGCACAGTCCGGACCCCCAGCGGTGGTGAGGCATGTGGCACCGTAGCTGCCCAGGAGCCCGCAGCACCGAAAAAGATCCTGCGCCCTCCCCTTTACGGGCGCATCACGCGCGGAACCGGGCGCGTGAATAAGGGTGCGAGGCGCACTTTAGAAGAAGAGGCCCTTCTAAGCACAAACCGAGGCCGGAAGATGGCGGCCAGAGGCCGCAAGAGGGCGGACTAATGTCCTGTCCCCCTCCCCCCACCCTTCCCAACACCCGGAGACACCTAAGATGTCTCCAAGCAAACCTCCACCACGCAAAGGCCGCTTCTGACGTCCTCTGTGAGAGGTTTGCTACCATGGACATAGCATTTATCCAGGAGCCGTGGATAAATGCCGGACGTGTCCTGGGGCTAAGCACCACATCCGGTAAATTGCTATATGCAAACAACCTACCTCGCCCTAGAGCGGCTTTGTTAATTAACAAAAATCTAACATATGTTCCCCTTTCACAGTTCATCACTGAGGACCTGGTGGCAGTCTGGGTTAAAATACCCACTGCCCATGGCGAGCAGGAGGCAGTGCTGGCCTCCGCCTATCAGCCCGGTGACTCAGATGTTGTGCCTACGGCGGCTACCTGTGCCCTGGTAGAGCATTGCCAGAGAAACCGGCTCCGATGGTTAATCGCCTGTGATGCTAATGCGCATCACACGGTCTGGGGGAGCAGTGACATCAACAAAAGAGGTGAGTACCTTCTTGAGTACATTATTAGTAACAACATAAGCTTACTAAATCGAGGCAATGAGCCCACATTTATTAATGCAATCAGAGAGGAAGTCCTCGACCTAACTCTCTGTAGTCTTAACATGTTGTCCGTTGTCTCAAACTGGCACGTTGCGAGTGAGATCACTATGTCAGATCACCAGCACATTAGATTTGATATAGGATGTGCCTTGCAATGTAGCCTAGTTACTAGAAATCCCAAAAACACCAACTGGGATCTTTTCTGTTTTGAGCTTGAGCAATCCAGAGACTGCTCCACCCGTCCGATATTGTCCATTGACGAGCTAGAGCGTGAAGCTACTGTGCTTCATACGAACATTAAATCGGCTTATCACGCTAGCTGCGAACAAAAAGTTCGTAAGACCAGAAGGGCTGTTCCCTGGTGGAACAAGAGCCTTGACGATCTCAAAAAGGCTGCGCGAAAGCTCTTCAATAAAGCAAAGAGTGGGAAAACCACATGGGATTCCTACAAATCTGCTTTAACGCTCTATAATAAAGAGCTGAGAAGGTCCAAACGGGCTACATGGCGCCAACACTGCGGGCAGATTTCAAACCTCCCGGAAGCTGTCAGGCTACAAAAAGCCCTTTCCAAGGACCACTCAAATGGCATCTGTACGTTGAAAAAGCCAGATGGAACACACACAAACGACCCAAGGGAAACGAGCAGCCTTCTTTTGACTACTCATTTTCCCGGGTGCGTGGCTGTGGAGCAGCACAGCTCAGAGGGTGAGGCACCAACCTACCTCTCTGGGACTGGAGAGTGCCCACACCTGCGAGTGGCTATGGTGGCAGACTCCAATAGGGCTGTGGGAAGGGAACCCCTCTATCCCTCAGAACGTTTTGGAAACTTACCCTATAGACTGTTTCATCAAAATAGCGTACAATGGGCTATACAGAGCTTCAGTCCATACAAATCCCCTGGACCAGATGGAATATATCCATGCTTGCTGCAGCGGGGACTGCACCAACTCGCAATCCCCCTGGTCCGTTTATTCCGAGCTAGTCTCTTGTTTGGACACATACCAAGCAAATGGGCTAAAGTGAAAGTTGTGTTTATTCCTAAGGTAGGGAAGAAAGATTCCCAATTGCCTAAGTCCTATAGACCAATTAGTCTTAGCTCCTTCTTCCTTAAAACTATGGAGAAGATAATTGACCAGCACATCAGGGAGACGAATCTCAAGCAGCTTCCCTTGCATAAGTACCAATATGCGTACCAAGCTGGTAAGTCAACTGAGACTGCCATTCATTGCCTTACAACAACCATTGAAAAGGCCATTGGCGCTCAACAAATAGCACTATGTGCCTTTTTAGACATATCAGGAGCTTTTGACAACACGTCATATCAGGCTATCCGTGCCTCTCTTGTACATAAAAATGTACCCACACCCATTATTAGGTGGATTCTGGAAATGCTTAAATCCAGAATAATAACTGTAGACCTTGGAGGAACCATGACCTCAATCACAGCCACAAGGGGGTGCCCTCAAGGGGGAGTACTCTCTCCTCTCTTGTGGACTCTGGTCATCGACGAGCTACTCTATAAGCTCAACGACTTAGGGTTCGCCACTCAAGGCTACGCTGATGACCTAGTCATCTATATAGTGGGCTGGCATGAGCAAACCATCTCGGACCGCATGCAGCAAGCTCTCAACATAGCCAACAGATGGTGTCAGGACAAAGGATTGTCCATAAACCCGTCTAAAACTGTTTTAGTTCCTTTTACCAGGAAAAGGTCTCTGTCTCTAACAAGACCATCATTAAATGAATCTACCATTGACTTTTCGGTTGAAGCCAACTACTTAGGAGTTACACTTGACTCCAAGCTCAACTGGAATGCACACCTTGAAAGACCATAAATAAAGCCACTCGAGCACACTTCGCTTGTAACAGGCTTTTCGGTAGAACATGGGGTCTAAGTCCCAAAATGATCTACTGGTCTTTTAACACTGTGGTAAAACCGATCCTAACCTATGCATCTCTTGCTTGGTGGACGAAATCTACCCAGAAGACAGCTGCGGCTGCACTTACCAAACTACAACGACTAGTCTGCATAGGCATCACTGGAGCCATCCGAACATGTCCCACTGCAGCACTTGGAGTTATAACTGGCATACCCCCTCTACCCATCACCTTGAAAAAGGAGGCCTGCCTGGGGGCACTTCGCCTTCAAAACATCACTAACATAAAAAGTGGTGATCTTACCGGGCATCTTCGGGTTCTTGAACCCCTAATAAATGAGCCCATTCTGCGCGTAACTGACGAACAGAAACCAAAACTTGTTTTCCACAGAAACTTCTCTGTAGTCTTGCACACCAGACATGATTGGAAAACAAAATCAATATCTCTACCCAGTGGATCACAAACGTGGTACACTGACGGGTCAAAACTGGAAAACGGCGACACCGGGGCTGGTATTTTTGGACCAAGGTTCAACAAGTCCATAGCCATGGGAAAGTCTCCAACCATTTTCCAAGCAGAGATATACGCTATAGAAATCTGTGCTCGTGAATGCCTTCGCAGGAAAATGCAAGGTGCACGGATTTACATCTTCTCTGACAGTCAGGCGGCGCTCATAGCGCTAAGATCCTTCACGATCTCCTCCAGACTTGTAGAGAACTGTTTCCAGCAGCTGAACGCCCTTGCCTCAAAAAACATCTTAACGATGGGCTGGGTGCCGGGGCATGAAGGCCACATAGGAAACGAGGTAGCAGACTCCCTAGCAAAACGCGGGGCGATGTCACCACTAATCGGCCCTGAACCGTTCTGTGGACTCTCGAAAGGACACAAAAGAGAACTGGTCAGGAAATGGGAGGAAAAGGAAATAAGTCGCCACTGGACCGACAGTGCAGGGCTGAGACAAGCCAAACAATTTCTCTTCCCCCAGATGACGCGATCAAAACGCATCATCAATCTAAAGAAGAACGAAATACGTATTCTAACAGGCTACCTAACGGGTCATTGCAACCTAAGGTATCACCTTAAGAAATTAAAACTTTCAGAAATCGACACATGCAGATTCTGTGAGATGGAGCCTGAAACATCAGAACATATTCTATGTGAATGCCCCTCGCTAAGCAGACGTCGACTTCTACAACTAGGAGGTGAACTCATTCCCCCCTACAGGATATGGGAACATATAGACCCTACCAAAGTGCTCTCTTTTATTAGAAGCCTTGGTATAGAGGCTCTACCCTAATTCCTACAGGCCGGCACAAAAGACCTAACATCTGGTCGCAGTGCAGCAAGGCCCTGGTAATAATAATAATAATAAGTTTGTAAAAGTGAAGAATGGTGGGCTGGGGGCGGTATGGGTGGGCGTGGTATCCAAATTTTTGCTGCAGATCTTTGTGGAATGTCAATTGCTACCTTCATACCAAATTTTGTTAATCTAGCTCAAAGTTTGTAAAATGTACGGAAAGGGGGCTGCGGGCGGTTTGGGTGGGTGTGGCATCCAAATTTTTGATGCAGATCTTTGTGGAATGTCAATTGCTATCTTCATACCAAATTTTGTGACTCTAGCTCAAAATTTGTAAAAGATGTTGGTACGGCGCACGGGGCTGGTATGGGTGGGCATGGCATCCAAATTTTTTATTCAGATCTTTGGAGGTCATTACCAGTGATCTTCATACCGAATTTGTTGACTCTAGCTCAACAACTCTGAAAGATATACGCATTCCCGTTTTTAGCGAATCGTAGGGCCGTTTGGAAGCGGCTAAGGCGGTATTAGTGGGCTTGGCATCCAAAGTTTTGATGAAGTGTTTTTGGGATCGCTATCACTTATCTTGGTACCAAATTTGGTGGCTCTAGTTCAAATAGGCTCTTCTGATTTCAAAATGTGGGGGGCCCGGGGACGGATTGGATGAGCGTTCCTCCAAAACTTTGATGCAGTTTCTGAGAGTCTTTACCAGCTATTTTCCTACCTAAATTGGTGGCTCTAGCTCAAACACTTTAAATGATAAACGCATTCCCGTTTTAAAGGAGACGGATCTATGGATGCCATTACAATTTTCTGCACTAATACTACAATAAATGGATTAATATTTCTTCTTCTTCGTTTTCTCGCTCATTGATGGAGTTTGTGTAGATGTTTCTTTTGGTTTAGGAACTAAACCCCTATCTTAACTTGATGAAACGGAAAGGAATGAAAAAAACGTTTCGTTAAAAAACTATCTGTTAATTCCTATGGCTATATTCCATCCTACTCTTGAAGTTTATCTAAACCACCTCGTCTTCATTGAACGCCCTTGGAAGTGAAGTTACAATATTGGGAACGGGCATTGGCACATTGACCGCTGCTCCCTTAATGGCGTTTTGACGGCCATTCTATTGAATGCGATAATTGAATCATCTAAGTTAATGCCTGTCGCCTCACGTTTTGTAGCCTCTGGGCAGATATTTACACGTTTCTCTCTGTTCTGGCTTGCATTATTTGCTTCTGTACTGTCTAACTCTTTGAGTCAAATTGCTATCAATAGCCGAGGTAAAAGTAGTGCACTTCGACTTGGTACTGTAATTCGGGCTCAATAATCAATCAATTGTCGATTTCTTTCGTTGGTGACGGATGTGTTTTTGAGTGCTCTTAATAATTTATTAATTTCTTATTCGGTTTATTTTGGTAAACGTCTCTAACAGTGATCGCAAGTGTACGTTGTGTGTATTTGCGCGTGCATTATTGAATTTTTCTTGTTGAACATTCATTTAATTTAACTTGCAGTCGAATTGACGCTGCAGTGCTTGAAAATTAAACGAGCATACGTACATACATACACTCATATATTTGCGGTTCATACTTTGTGTTTTATATATTCTTCTTCTACTAACAACAAACATCTTGTCTATTTGCTTGATCTCGCTCTCCAGCACCACTCCCGCTTTGTCCGCTCTTATCTAGCGGTTGTATTTATCTGCATTTGCGCTCACGCTCTTTCACTCAACCGCTCTTTTGATTTTAACCGTTGGATCGTGCTCATTGCTTCGATTCTTTCTATTTACATACTTGCACTCTACCTTGTTTTGCTGTAGCATATCGATTTCTTTAGTAAATTTAATTACATATTTCATAATGCTTGTTTGCTGCAGCAAAAATTGCAAATTGGTTGGTACAACCAATCAAGATTTTATTCTGTGTGGATTGTGCGACAACATGATCCACATGAAATGTGTTGGCTTTACTGCCAAAACCAGGGACTGCTTGATTGCAGACACAGGCCTTAAATGGTATTGTGAGCCCTGTAGGGAGGTGGTTAAAGAGTCTTCAAAATTCATGACACAGACTCATTTAGGCTTCAAAGCTATGCATATTGCATTTAATGCACTGCAAAACTCCTTTACAGAGCTTGAGTCTAATTTCAAAAATGGCAAGGTTACGACTGAATCTCCGAAGCGTAAAAAGACTTCGGGTCCTAATCCGCCTATTGTCCCACCTATCATCCCCACAAAGCCCCTTCTGGTGCCCAGCATTAATCAACCGGCCAGCCCATTAAAGTTATTTAATTCGCCGGCAAGAACCATTACTAATAACCTTTCTTCTGATCCTATGCATGAAATCGGTTCAACTGCCTGTGCGCCTATTGATCCCAATGCAGGTACAACTGGGGCTCCCAAGCCTCTTGTTGTTGTGCCATTTAACAAATTTATATTTGTGTCCAGGCTGGCATCCGAGTGTTTCAGCTTATGTTAAAAGTAAAATTGATTCTCCTCTTATTACTGTTGATAAGTTTAAATTTAAACACGCCCGAAGTATATCTTCTTTCAAGTTGAGCGTGCCGCCTGAACTCTTTTCGACAATTTGTTCAGAAAAATTCTGGCCGCAGCAGCTTGTTGTAAAGGAGTATGTGAATAGGCGAAGCAATAATAATAAGGGCATTAGGATTAGTATTGCACAGCCTGTTAGCCACCCAGTTGCCTCCACCTCGGTGGCAAAAAACTAACAAAACAACTTAGTTTGGCCTATCAAAACGTTAGAGGCCTTAACACTAAGCTTTCTAAATTATATGTTAACAGCTTATCATTTGATTCACATATAGTAGCACTCACGGAAACCTGGTTAAAACCCGATATTTCTGATTATTCCGTTTTTCCTTCTAAATATAGCTTGTACAGATGCGATCGCACCTCCTGCAAGGGGGGTGGTGTTCTCATTGCTGTTGACTCTTGTTTTTCCTCTGAACAGATTCATTCTCATGATCTTCCGGACATAGAGTTTTTATGTGTTAAAATATTACTAAACGGCCGTTCACTTTATGTTACTTGTTCTTATATTCCTCCTCATTCTGATACTAACATTTACTCATCCCATCTAAGTGCCATACAACTTGTTTCGTCATTGTTGACAGATATGGATAATCTGATAGTGGTTGGTGATTTTAATCTGCCACATGTTGTATGGCCTGTGAATGACACATCTTCGGCGATATTACCAGTCACTTCTGATGATTTTATCGATGGCCTACTGGAGTTAGGCCTATCGCAAGTTAACAGGGTGCATAACTGTAGTGGTAGAATGTTGGACTTAATATTTGTTTCGGACTCAGATTGCAGTAATGCTTGTAGAATACCCCCTCTAGTGCCTCCGGAAGACACCTACCATCCAACCTTAGAACTATCCATCGAAATTCTTAACCCTAGTGCAGTATCTAAAAATACTTTAAAAACCCGTTCGTAAAACTAACTTTACTTAATTAAATTATCTTCTTCAACATACTAATTGGTCTCGTCTTTATTCTTGTAGTGATACGGAAACTGCCATTGCCATATTTTATGGGACTTTGAATTCGCTTTTGGATATTTGTGTTCCCCTCACTTATTCTTTAAGTGTTAATAAGCCACCTTGGTTTACGAGGGAACTATCGAAATTGAAAAACGCGAAGACAAAATCTTAAAAAAATTTAAAAAATCGGGAACCACTTTAGATTTATCTTCTTATATAATAGCAAAATCTAGTTTTCTTTCTGTTAACACATCTTGTTATAATAATTATCTTAATCGTTGTAGACTAAACTTTTCACGTGACCCTAAACATTTTTATAAATTTGTTACCTCTAAACGTAAGTCTTCTTGCTTGCCGTCCTCAGTATACCTTGATTATACAAAAGCAAGTTCTGGTCAGGCAGTAGCCGATCTATTTGCTGAGTATTTTCAATCAGTATACTCATCGAATATGTATAGTAGTAGTTATTCCTATCCTTTTCAAGTTCAATCGTCTAATTGCATATATATCCCAGTTATAACTGAGTGTACGCTTCTAAGTGACTTTAACTCTATCAAACCAGGCTATCTGCCTGGTCCTGATGGAGTGCCAGGTTGTATTCTTAGATACTGTGCGGATTCACTTTGTAAACCATTACATAAATTATTTAACTTGTCGGTTGACACAGCAGTGTTTCCTGCTATATGGAAGGAATCTTTTATCATTCCACTCCATTAAAATTCTTCTGAGTCTAACGTTTAAAATTATAGGGGCATATCCAAGTTGTCCGCCATTCCTAAAGTCTTTGAAAAAATTATATGTTCTCAACTGCAACACACATGTAGTTCAATTATATCGCCTTATCAACACGGTTTTCTTAGGCGTAAATCTACTACAACCAACCTTCTTGAATTCACTTCGCTTTTTATCAAAGGGTTTCAGGAAAAAATGAAAACTGACGTTGTTTACACCGATTTTAGTAAGGCATTTGATTCTGTTAGTCATTCTCTGTTGCTTCAAAAATTAAATATTATTGGATTTCCATCAAAACTCGTATTGTGGCTTTCGGAGTACTTGTGTGGCTGAACACAAAAAGTATTTTTTAAATGGTCGGTATCTAAACCTATTTTTGTTACCTCTGGTGTTCCCCAGGGTAGTCACCTTGGACCTTTGCTATTTAATCTGTTTATTAACGATCTTCCAGCTGTTTTTACTAACTCCTATGTATATATGTTTGCTGATGATGTGAAGCTATGTTTCACATATAATGACGCTTCCCTGTGTAATTTACTACAGTCGGATTTGGGTGCATTGTCGGCCTGGTGTCGTTTTAACTTACTCAATTTAAATTGTTCTAAATGTAAAGTCATGTCTTTTTGTAGAAGTACCCCTCATACTGCTCACTACTTGCTTGATGCTTCACCACTTGACCGCGTGTTCGAAATCAAAGATTTAGGCATTATTCTTGATCCTAAATTAAAGTTTGACGCTCATATTTCGTATATGGTCAATAAGGCCATTAATGTCCTTGGCTTCATCAAGCGGTGGTCGAAAGAGTTTAATGATCCCTACACCACTAAAACGCTGTATACATCCTTAGTTCGTCCCATCCTGGAGTATGGATCTTGTGTGTGGTCTCCACAATACTCGATTCACCAGGATAGAGTTGAATCTGTGCAGAAGAAATTTCTTCTATTTGCTCTAAGAAGTTTTAACTGGGTTCCTGGAGTTGATTTACCCCCGTATTCTAGTAGACTCCTTTTGATAAATCTTCCCTCCCTGTTAAACCGTAGAACTATGCATGGAGTATTATTTATTACTAACCTACTTAATGGTGAAATCGACTCATCAGTTCTTTTGAGTCGAATTAAATTTAATGTCCAATTAGATCTTCACGAAACTTTTTACCCCTTAGCCTTGATCGTTGCTTCAGCAACTATTTAATTCTTGAACCATTTCGTGTTATATGTTCTGACTATAACAAACTTAATTCTCTTGTCTCCTTGGAGGACTCAACTCCAGTACTAAAAAGATCAACCCTTTTTGCTTTATCTAATCGTGACCACTAATTACTAATCTAACGCTGGTCTGATTGGGTTTTTCTGGGTTTTTCCCAATCCTCGCAACAAATGTTGGACTACTCAATTTTTTATTGAATTTCCCAGAGCTTTAACGTTAACTTTTAAATATATTTTCAGATTTATATATTATTCTATATATTTTTTAATCTAATTATTTAAACTATTTTTTAATTTAAATTAATTTTGATTTCTTTTTAATGTCAGCTTCTCTTAACTGACAATAAATAAATAAATAAATAAATAAATAAATAATCCTACGGAGTGGATTATCCCTCTTTTGGGCCATCTGTTCTATAACCATTCTGGATCTAGAGTTTCCAGTTATGAGGGAAGAGCAACATCGACATTATCTTGAGAATTATCAGCAGGGCACCGCGTTATGTTCGAAACGAAAACATAGAGAAACATAACACCGTTACAAAAAAAGGCGCTGATCGTTCATTCATAACCAACTTTTTGTCGCTGCCAACACTGAGTACAATAAGCGTTACGGACATACGCAAATTGGCTGACAGTGCAGACGAAAGAATCCGTGACTTAAACGCATTGCAATGCAATGGTCGTGATCCGTGGCTTATTCACAATTTGCTATCCAAATTGGATTATGAGACACGTCAAGCATGGGCTGGAAATCGTATCGCCAACGAAAGCAATACTAAAATCGAAGACTTGTTTACCTTTCTGTTCGCTCGCTGTGATGCACGTGAATCTTGACAGGCACCGTGTCTATCGCACAATAAACGACGTGCAGCATCGAATCACAGCAACATTCAAAAATCAATGGAAACAACCTGTTCTCTCTGTCAACGAACATATCATATTTCCACGTGCGCACAGTTCGAAGCCATAGATATAGACGCTCGTCGCTCATTTGCGAACGACAATAAGCTATGCTTTGACTGCCTTAGCCGCTCACATCAGTTCAAGAATTGCAGCTCGAAACACAATTGTCGCATCTGCAATTCCAGGCACCACACTTTGGTTCATAGGGAGAAGCCATCTCCACCTATTCGAATGACTCCCAACACGGATGCCAGCAGTCTCTCATTAAGCGAAAGGAATGCAGACTCGGATCCTGCGGCAATCAGTCATCACACATTGGATACATCGTCAGTTGCGCAGACTCAGGCTCTGCTACCAACTATTCTGGCTACTTTTATCGTCGCATGGGGCAACAAGACTGCCTGCCGGATGCTGCTCGATACAGGTTCAACTTTAACTATGACTACTGAAGCATTCATTCAGCGGATCGGTGCGCAACGCACACACGCACGCATATCAGTTTTGGGTCTCGCTGCTAACAACGCTGGTGTTACTCGAGGACGAACTAAGCTGCAACTCTTTTCGCTTACTACCAATGCTTCTATGGACTTTACAGCGTTAATTATGAGTACACTAACTTAATCGATTCCCGCACAGTCCATCAACACTTGCACGTCGACTTGGGACAAGATTTGTCAGTTACCTCTGGCAGATCCGACGTTTGATCAGCCAGGCAATATAGATGTCATTACTGGCTCTGATCAAATATGGAATCTGTATACTGGACAACGCAAACAATTCGGTAGGAATTGCAGGTAGGTCATTACAGGTACATACAATGGCTGTAATGATAAACACACTTATGTGCAGGCACACTTAGCACATGACGATCTAGATGCACTAGTTCGCAAATTCATGGAGTTGGATTCCGTACAGCCGAGCAAGGCTACAATAGATGCTACTGACGTGGCTGAGCAACACTTTGCTGCCAAGCACACACGTAACAGGGATGGCGTATACATCGTGAAATACCCATTCAAAACGGACGCTGTTCCTATTGGAGAAACATTGACGCATGCTCGCAATCGTTTTGCAGCAATGGAAAGGAAATTCAGAAGTTCTCATGCTTTTATGCGACAATACACGGAATTCATGGATGACTATCTGAATCGCGGACATATGGAGTTGCTTAAACGTGAACACATAGACGACAGCTCATCAGAAAATATATATTTAGCACATCACGCAGTTTTGAAGCCCGACAGTACGAGTACTAAATGCCGAGTAGTCTTCGACGGTTCAGTTAAGGACAGCCTTGGCCACTCGCTGAACGATCGCTTACACGTTGGTCCACCTATTCAACGAGATCTGTTCGGAGTCTGCATTCATTTTTGTCAATATCGCTATGTTTTCTGCGCCGATATCGAAAAGATGTTTCGAGGCATTCTAGTAGCAGAAGAGCATACAAACTTTCAACGTATTGTGTGGCGTTAGGAGGAAGCTGTGCCACTTGAGCATTATTGATTGTTAACAGTAATGTATTGCTCGGCATCCTCACCATTTTTGGCCGGACGAGTATTGGAGCAATTGGCTTCTGATTATCAAAGCACTTTTCCGTCCGCTGCTCGTGCTCTTTCTCGAGATGCATATGTCGATGACATTCCTACTGGTTGTGATACTGTAGAAGAACTTCTCGCCCTTAAAGATGAACTTATTCTGTTGCTGGAAAAAGGAAAGTTTCGCCTTCGGAAATGGACATCAAATTGTTGGCCGCTATTAAACGCACTCCCCAGCGAGATCTGCGATTATAAACCGGAGTTTCTTACTGAGGGTGATTCTATCCATTGCGTGAAGATTCTTGGCTTAGAATGGAACCCTGGTACAGACACTATCGCCATCAAACGAGATGCACATGAAATTACTCGTGTACCGACTAAAAGATTATTGTTATCCGAACTATCTAAGATCTTCGATCCAATTGGCCTAATTGCGCCTCTGACGACTTATTTGAAGATTCTCTTCCAGGATAGTTGGCTCAGTGAATCAAAATGGGATGAACGGCTGCCACGTCAATTGTGTGCACGTTGGCAACAGTTCATCGTTGAATCACACGAACTTGAAGACTTAAACGTACCAAGATACATTGGATACCCTTTTTAACCTATCGAACTTTATGAATTCGCCGATGATTCTGCGCAAGCCTATGCCGCCGTTGTGTATAGTCGCGTGCAGGTTGAAGACAAACATATTGTCACATTGCTTGCCGCGAGAACCCGAGTCGCTCCCATAAAGCCCATCTCAATTCCTCGACTAGAATTGAATGCGGCTTATCTTCTCACAAAATTGCTCATAATCATAAAACAAGCACTAACTATTCCTATTTCCAGTGTCTCTTGCTGGACAGATTCGGAGATCGTGTTGCATTGGTTATCAGCACCCCCTCGTAGTTGGAATACGTTCGTCTGCAATCGAACAGCTGAAATTTTGGAAGTTTGTCCCCGTAGCAGTTGGCAGCACGTATTCACACATGAGAATCCCGCAGACTGCGATTAACGAGGAATGCTTTTAACAAAATTTAAGGAACATCAACTCTGGTGGACTGGACCGTCATGGCACGTGAAACTTGGCCTCCTCCCAAAGCCAAGTTTGCACAGACGGCTGAGTCACTCGCTAACACGAAATCTAAACTGAAGCCAGCCATTCGTCTCCACGTTTCTGATGAAAGAAACGCTTTAACAAGTTTAATCAACAATTCATCCTCGTGGACTCGACTCTTGAGAGTCACAAGCTTCTGCTATCGATTCGCACTACGTTTAAGGAAAGGGACTCACTTCACACGTTTTTTGACTTCTAAGGAGCTTCAACAGTCTCAAGTCCAGTTGCTAAAGCACGTACAAAAGCATGGTTTGCTGTGTTCGTGTGCATGTCCGTCCACCAAGGCAGTGCACATCGAACTGGTTAGCGACCTCTCTACATCGGCATTTATCGCAGCATTTAAGCGCTTCGGATCTCAGACTTGTACTCGGATAACGGTACAAACCTTCAAGGAGCCAAACGGGAGCTTAGTGAAATGCAACTGTTGGCCATAGCTCAAAGCAAAAAAGAAGAGGCAGCTAACTTTATGTCTGGGTAGGGCATATCCTGGCATTTTATTCCCCCCTCTGCACCTCATTTTGGCGGTCTTTGGGAATCCTGCGTAAGATCAATTAAACTGCACTTTCGCCGAGTGATCGGAAGCAGTGTCTTAACATTTGAAGAATATACACAGTTTTGACCCAAATTGATGCCGTTCTTAAATCGCGACCTCTATGTGCCGGCACATTTCTAAATCAGACAGGTCCATACTTTGATGGCAGAACCTTCCTAATTGGATATCAATATCAACCGACTACACCGATGGAATCGATGGAGTGGAGAGTACAATACATCTCTTCAAGCTCGCTACAAGTATAATCAAGAGTCCGCAAACATTGTTCTTGGCACTATTGTTGTTATGAAGGAACCTAGCGTACCGCCTACTAAGTGGCTGCTTGGGCACATTGAATAGGTACATGCTGGAACGGATGGATGAGTCAGAGTGGTCACTATTAGGACCACTAATGGAAGCGATAAACGGCCTATAACAAAAATTGCTGTGCTCCCTCTGTGCTGAACCACTCTTTCAGGGGGGCCAGTATGTTGAGAAATTAAACCACCTTTGTAAACAACATTTAGTTCTAATTATGCGTACATTGCTGTTCACAGCTGCATATTTCGTTACCTACTTTTCCTAATCTTTTTATGGATTTACAGTTATTGTATATGCTCGCGATGCGTACGTGACTTTTGGCTATACTTTATTCTCTTTTGCCAACCACGCTGGTTGTTCTTATCTTTCTGCATCAGCAGTCGTCATGTAACTCTTGCACCGAGAACTTGGCAAAACCAAATGTATAACACTAGTAAGTGGCCCGCTTACTTCGCTCCGCGGATAGTTTATAAAAATTTTAGCAAAAGAAGATTGATACAAAGTAAATAAATTAGAAAATATTTCACAAAATATTAAAGCAAAGTATTTAATATTCTCTTTACCACGCCACCATTGAGGTAGAAATTCAGGCGCGTCATTTTTTATTGTGGTTTCCCCAGCAGGCCTTATTCACTTATTGAATTTAATTTGCAATTATTAACAACTTTTCAGAGCTTCTTTATAAACGAAATTGGTTGTTTTTCCGTCAGGTGCTAATACAATTAAAGTTTTTGGTGAACTGACTCTTGACTGACTCATTTATTCACTTTAAAATGATTTTAATAAAAACTCGTTTATATCCAATGCATTGTCATTTCTCGCAGTCAAAATTGCACGTTCTGAAAACCATTCGAGTGATTTTTGAGAGATATTTGTAATATCCGGAAATATTTTAGAATTAGCTCTTCAATACTTTCCACAGCATGACCCAAAGTTGATGGTAAAGTTATTTTGCCATCCTGGGTTGGAAATAATAGATTTCCTATTTGAAGAAGCATTTCTGCAAATTCACCAGCTATGCTATCACCTTTTAAGTGCACTCGCATATTCTTCGTTAATGCAATTTTCTGTATTTTGGGCCACAAAATTGAAGACTTTAAGCACGCATTTATTTCATCTGCTCTTGTTCCTCTGGGGATCACTGGAAGAGTTTGTCGAAAATCACCAGCTAAGAGAACAGTTATGCCACCCATTAAGTATTCACTATCTCGAATGTCTTTCAAAAATCGATCTACAGCTTCAAAAGCTCCTTTATGGGCCATAGTACACTCATCCCAAACAATAAGCTTGCAATCTTTGAGCACAGCAGCAATATTAGATTGCTTTGAAATTGAGCAATGTGGTGTTTCTAAATGAATCAAATTAAATGGAATCTTAAGTGTAGAACGCTCTGTGCGACCACCAATAAGGAAGAAGCAACGGCCAATACAATTTTTTTGCTTTGCCGTACCTTTGCCAGTAATAAATTTAAAAGATACGTTTTACCTGTTCCACCAGGTGCATTTTAAAAATAGATTTCGCCCTCCTCTGCTTCAACGCTATGTAGTATCTTTTCGTATGCTCGTTTTTGCTCAGCAGTGAGGAGTAGCTCATTATTAACAACAAAATTATCGCAATTTTCATAATTTGTTTCTCTATGATATTCAATATTTGGCACAATTTCCTCGGATCTAATTGGTAGTGGAAGTCCATAATAAGTCAAGTTTTGACCACCAATAGACAGTATAATATCTTCAATGTAAATAAGACATTTATTTAATACATTATTCACAATACTTTCATCAATATTTCTGTCTTGTGAAATATGAAAGGCTCTTAAAATATCTTCTGAGAAACTCTCCTTATAAGTATTCCAAAGTTTAAGAGCATCTGAAATTTGACAAAATACTAACATTATTGCAAAAAGTACTCTCAGTTTTGTAGGATTTTGACAGATGACAGCATCGGCTATAGTTGAATCCCAGTGCTTATCATCTTCTAGTAATCCTAGAGCTTTACACGCCAATTGAAATGATGCGTATGCTATACCATTAACGGTCTTTAAATTTAAAAATGAAGTTGGGCCCCTTACAAAATGTAATAAAAGTCTTAAATAAAAACATTCTGTATTATTGGGATGAATAGTGTAAACTCTTCCCAAAGCTGAATCTCTTTTAACTCCAGGAAAGTTGGGTACATCATGCCCTCGTTTTCTTCTTTGAAATTCTTTATTGTTCCATGTAAAATACGATGGAACTTCACAATATAGAAGCGTTCTTGCAAACTCATCACGTGTGCATAGCTCAAAGAAGGCTAGCAAAGTGGTTTTGGGTGTAGTGCTTAATCTGTCAAGTAATTGTTGCGGATTGTTGGGGTTAAAATATATCCGTTGACCATTTTCTAAATGAACAGCTAAGTGTGTAATAGCCGGAAAACGTTCATGTATGGGAAATTCAAGGATTCTCCACACCGCTTCTGAGCTTTCGTACATATTAATTTCAATACGTTGGTCTTCAAGAGAAAATGATGCTTGATCGCTGCCCGTGTTAACATATTTACAAATGTATTTAATTGACTTTACAGAACTACAATACTCAACATTTATGTGAGCTTCAAATGTTCTCAATAGTACACAGTTGTAAGGCACAACCCAACGGTTATCTATGCAATTACCATTTATATTAATTGCATTACCACCATCTTCTATCGCTCTTCTGTGATATAGAGGGTAACTATCTTTTCCAGTCACAGCTTCTTTAAGTAATTGTCGAGGAAACCTTTAGGTACATTTTCCATTTTTCATGCATGGCGATTTATTATTAAATGCACCGCAAAGACCATGAATTATATTTGACTTAACAATGTTAAATAATTTCGGCACAGATAATTTGATCGATTTTATCTGGTCTTATAAGCGAGAATCCTTGCAAATAAGCAGTCCCGGACAAACAGCGGGTACGGTACCGTTCACCGTATCGACAAGACGCTTGTGTCGCCGTCTTCAAAGCATAGCCTCACACACTCCCAACTCCCTCACACGTACCCCTCTTCATCCCTCCCCCAATATCTCACTCCGGGCTGGACTAAGGTGTCATTCGAACCGTGCCGAAAGTCAACCTGGCCGGGGGCCCGGATTAAAAACTAGGCCAGTCGCTAACGGTGAGCTCAGGCAGATGGCGACCGCCTGTTCTAATTAGCCTTACCCGGGTACTGCGGATCTCTGCCCGGGTGGACCCCATATTTCTCCGCAACTCGTGGGAAAAAATGAGAGATTGTAAAAATAATAAAAAGTATTTAGGAGTGCAACAGGATACCCCTGCTGCCAGTGTCGCGAGACACTTTGAGGACCGCCTCATTGACGGGGAGCGGCCCTCCAATGTGGGAGCATGCGGTAATAGAAACAGCGCGCGCACCTACGACGAGGGAAGCCCCACGTCACCGTGTCGCCCCAGCTGCAGGAGGAGGAAGCAAGGCTGGACCATCCCAGTCGATGCGACCGAGGCTTAGCGCTGTTGGGCAACATGGCGTGCAGCACCAGCAGCCAAAAGCGCAGCTGCCGAAATTGGGAGAGCAGGGCGGTTTGGATGACCCAAACCGAAAAACGTTGAACGGCTCAAAGACCAAATGGTACCTCAGGTACCTTCAGCAGGGACTACCCCCTGCTGAGGCACTGCGCATGGCAACGGCTGGAAGAGACTCGGCGAGCCAGGTACGGGGACCAGCCCCCAAACGCCTGAGCAGTAATTTGACGCCACCCACTGCCACCCCCAAGAGGGCGTGCCCAGAGGAGCGTCTCAGCACGTCGGCATCCGCCGTAGCAACAGCAGTGAGGTCTTCCCCTCCATTGTCCACCGAGACTCGCATATAGTATGCAGCGATTGCAAAAAAAGTCAAGGTGGCCGTGTTACCTGTGGAATACCCGCAGGTAATGCTCAGCCATGGGGACCTGTCCGCATTGGAGGGGCCATCATGGATGAGGTTATCCTCACAGGATGGGAAACCGCGGTCGCGTTCGCGGGCATTCATTTCCGGGTTGGCTACCTGGTCATTGAATTTTCCGACGATCACTCAGCGGAGTGGCTGAGGACCGTGGCGCCAAGACTGCAGTCGTGGAAAGGGGCTCCACTGCACTGCAAGGTGGGTGATGATATTCCATCACCCCACAACATCACCATCTTCTGCCCACGAAGCGCGGATCGGTCAACCGAATCCTTGTTGGTTCTGCTGAGGAACCAGAACAAGATCGAGACCGACTCGTGGAAGGTGTTGTCTAGGAGGACGGAAGGCGGAGGTGCGCTATTGGTGATAGGCATCGATGAGGCATCCAAGGACGCGATAGTGGCGAGAGGCCATCAGGTTTCATTCCGCTACGGGACCATCCCCGTTAGCGGTCTGAAGAAGAAGAGTGTTGGCGCAAGGACTACCCCTGCCCAGACGACAGTCCTGGGAGCTGCAGGCTCGGCCCCCGCACCTCCCACCGCCACTGTTCCGAGTGCTCATCTGGCAGGTGTCTCTGATTTATCAGAGGATCTGGCCGAGGATGAGGACCTGGCGGAGATGACGCTCGGTCCAGCAGAGCTGGAAGGGATGGATGATGAGGTGCCGATGTCCTCGCAAGAGCTCGCTGAGGAGCTTGAAACGGCAGAAGCTGACGTCACCATGACGGTCAGCAGTGATGTGGGCAGCTCCCAACTTACATCACCAGGAGCTAGAGAGGCGGATGAGTGATGGTGACATCAATCGTCACCGTCACTGGGCTAGCCCAGATAAACCTCCATCGGGCTAAGGCAGCCTCTGCTGTCTTGGCCAGGATGTTTATCACCCAACATCTTGGGCTAGCCCTGGTACAGGAGCCATGGATAAACAATGGTATAAAAGGCCTGTACACCGCAGACTCAAAGGTAATCTGGGATCAAAGAGATCCTACACCTAGAGCATGCATTACGGTAAGGAAATGTATTAATTTTACTATTCTTTCAGAATTCCTCACTAGGGACTGCGTACCTATTGCCGTAAGGGCAATTGGAAACGCCCCCCCTATTGTGGTGGCATCTGCCTATTTTGCCGGTGATGTGGACTGCCCGCCACCGGAAATAGAAAAACTGATGGACCACTGCAGGAGAGAAAATCTGCCGGCTATAATCGGCTGCGATTATAATGCGCACCACTCCATATGGGGCAGCACGGGCATCAACAAAAGGGGTGAGTGTCTTACCGACTTTATATTCAAGTATAACTTAGAAATTGGTAATGTCGGATCGACACCGACATTTGTAACTAGAGTTAGAGAAGAGGTATTAGACATTACTCTGATTAGTCGGTCTGTCTCTTAGGCCATATTTCAGAGAATGGCATGTCTCTTCAGAAGAATCCATGTCCGATCACAGGATTATCCTATTCAAACTTAAGGTTAATATGGATTGTAGTATACCAACTCGTAACCCCAGGAAAACGAACTGGGAAAAATTTAGGTCTACCCTAGAACTTAACCTAGCCACTGAAAACTCTGGAATACCCAGATGCACGAGTGTTAGAAATCTAAATAGTAGCATTAAAAATGCATATGAAGAAAGCTGCCCACTAGGGAAAACGCGTAAAGAAAAAGATGCCCCATGGTGGAATGACGGTCTTGAGAGACTGCGTATCACCACACGTCACCTCTTCAATAAAGCTAAGAGAGACGCGGGATACATACCGCGAAAGAATCACCTCCTACAGCAAGGAGATAAGGAAGGCCAAGCGCAGGAACTATAAGGACTTCTGCGAAAGCATAACAAGCACGAGTGAAGGTGCCCGGCTCCATAGAGCATTATCAAAGCGGGCGCCGGAGGCTAATTTAGCCCTGAAGCGGTAAGATAATACATATACGAGCACCAATATGCAAAGGTTAGAGCTTCTGTTTGAGACGCACTTCCCAGGAAGTATCCCCTGGGAACCGTGCGAATCGCTTGAAACAGGAGGTCAACACAGACCAACGGCCATTGACTGGGTATGTGCCAAGTCGGTGGTCACAGTGGAGAAAATAAAATGGGCAATTGGAACCTTCCAGCCTTACAAATCTCCTGGTCTAGATTGCATATCACCGGTAGTCCTTCAGCAGGGACAGGGAATACTCCTACCCACTCTACGGAAAATCCTGGTCAGTAGCCTAGCACTTGGTCATATACCAAGCACTTGGAGTAGAGCTAGGGTGGTCTTCATCCCCAAAGTAGGGAAGACAGATACCACCAACCCAAAGTCCTTCAGACCCATCAGCTTTACATCGTTTTTGTTGAAAACGTTGGAAAAGCTGGTGGATTATAACATAAGGAGTACTCTGCTCACACAGAGTCCACTGCAGGCAACGCAGCACGCATACAGAACAGGCAGGTCTACGGACACTGCCCTGTATGAGCTGCACCGTAAACTGCGGGCGGCAGTAGTAAACAAAGAAGTAGCAGTTTGTGCATTTTTAGACATTGAAGGTGCTTTCGACAACACATCACATGATGCTGTCAAGGCTACCTTGAATAGAAGAGGGCTGGATAGTACAACTAGTAGATGGATTTCATCCCTATTAGGGTCCAGACAGGCTACGGCATCTATACAAGATAGTACCGTAACAGTAACAACCACAAGGGGCTGTCCTCAAGGGGGGGGTTTTATCACCCCTCTTATGGAGTATACAAGTAGACGAACTGTTAAGTAGACTTGCGAACAGGGGTATTCAATGTCAAGGCTATGCAGATGACATTGTGATAATTGCTCGGGGCAAGTATGAAGAAACTCTTTGTGATAATGTTCAACTGGGACTTAGGATTACGCATAATTGGTGTAGGGAGGTTGGTCTCAACTTTAACCCTACTAAGACAATCATCGTTCCTTTCACCAGAAGATACAAGCTACAAAGGATGAGGGAGATTAGGCTCGCGGGGAGTCCAATAGAAACAAGCAAGGAAGTTAAGTACCTTGGGGTCACTTTTGACAGTAAGTTAAACTTTGGCACCCATGTTCAGAATACGATCGCAAAGTGCTGCAGAGCGCTGTATACGTGTCGTAGCATAGCCGGGAAGTCATGGGGAACATCACCAAAGATAATAAGATGGCTATACCTTATGGTAGTAAGGCCCATGCTCACGTATGGAGTGATTGCATGGGGAGATAAGGCACAGCAAATCACTGTGCAGAAGCAGCTTCAAAAGCTACAAAGAATGGCATGTGTAGGAATCACGGGAGCGATGAGGACCTGTCCCACATCAGCGCTTGAGGTTCTATTGGAGATAACGCCACTCCATCACACAATTAGGCTGCAACAAAAGGCAACCCTCTTAAGAATGTCCGTTGAAGGAGTTGGGAGAGGACACATTCTTAGTCGAGTAGAGGCAGATATGCTATCGGGTGAACTTCCCCTACTGGCACAGCCAAGGGACGAAATGAAAGTCGAACACATGTTCGGCCAAAAGTTTCAAGTTCACCTCTGTAATAAAAAGGAGTGGACATCTCTGGAAGAGGTCCACAACATGAAGCCACACACCATAAAATGGTACACCGATGGATCCCTAGCGCAACAAGGCTCCGGTCTTGGTGTGGTAGGCCCTCGGCTAATGTACCATGAGCCCCTAGGTATGCACACCAGCATATTCCAAGCTGAGGTATGTGCAATCGGGAGGTGTGTGGACTTTAATCTAAAGCGTAACTATCGGAATAGGGATATAGCCATTCTATCCGATAGTCAAGCAGCAATAATGGCACTTAGTAAGACCGAAATCAGGTCAAAGGTAGTTCGTGAGGTACGAACCAAGCTAGACACTCTGGGATCACAAAATAGGCTTGCCCTAAGATGGGTCCCGGGACATGTCGAAATAGCGAGGAACGAAGAGGCAGACAAGCAAGCAAGAGCCGTACTGTGGTATAGGAAGAAGCACAATACGGCAAAAACTTAGGAATGAAGAGAGACTTCTGCGAAGAACGTGCTGGGCAAGGACACCAGGACTCAGACAAGCAAAGATTCTCTTGGGTAGCTATAACCTTAAACGGTTTAAGCAAGTAATATCAATGGGTTAAAATAGACTCAGGATACTCACCGGTCTCTTGACAGGACATTGTAGACTACGAGGTCACTTGGCAAAGCTAGGTATAGTCAGCAGAGAGATTTGCAGATTCTGCGAAATGGAAGGAGAATCCTCCTTGCACTTTATAGCAGAATGCGTAGCCTTAGCAAGGAAAAGAAGTAGTTTTCTAGGAAAACATATTGTAGAATTTAGCGATTTAGAAACCATCGACCCAGCAAAGGTACTTGCTTTTATGCAACACCTGGGCCTGATGGAAGAGCTATAGGCCAAGAAGGGGGCACAATAGATCTATTTGGTCGCAGTGTATTTACCCCCCAATATAATAATAATAATCTGGTCTTATTTTATTTTCCAACCAAAGTAGAATATGTATATGTGGTAAGCCCCGCTTTTGCCATTCCACAGAGTACATGAAACATTGCACGCTTCCAAACAAAGAACCTTTTGTCAATAGTGACATTAAAGCTTTAACTTTTTAATGAAAAACTCGAGCTTTAATATCGTGACGATCGTGCGGTTTTTGATCCGGTAATAAAACACTTTTGATGTCATACCATTGTGGATTGCATGTGAATGTGAACGTAAATGAGCAACAACAAAGGAGAATGATCGGAGTGAGATTTCAAATTATCTGATTATCATAAGAGCAACACGCGCGCTTATGTGAAAGCCCTTTGCTTATTCGAAATTGCATATCAATAATATATCAATAATGTTAGCGTGTTACGTTTTGTCTAAGTTATATAAGCAGCAAGTATTCGAATCCACCCCCATAACATATTCTGGTGTGGGAAATTCTTCCAGACGCACCAAGCTTTGTTATGTTGTTGTTTTTTTTTACACGCTTTTATTTAACTTGACTTGTCTGTCTGTTTGTTTGTTTGTTTGTTTGTTTGTACTGGATTCTTGTAATCAAATTTTCACCAAGTTCCCGACTAGCTAGAGCTTTGAATTTTTCACCAAAGATGTGTTTTAGATGACAATACATGTCTTTAAAGCTTTTGGCACGATAAAATAAGTAATATCATGTAAAAACCACGAAAATCAGTTTTCCCTTTTGCTTAAATTACTAAATTGACTGACATAATTGACGAGCTTTGGTGGCATAGAGAGAAAACTGCCGCTTCACAGGCCGAAGGTCATGGGTTCGATCTCCGACCGAGACATACTTTTTTTATGTTATTTTTTATTATATAAACCTTTTTAAACTATCGATTACATATGTATGCAAGAAAGCGTATTAAAGCATGACTTCAAAATTTTTTTTTGATTTACTTGGTTTTAAATCAATGACACCAACAAAAAGTAGCAGTACGGGCCCAACAACAACACTGACAACAACAACAAACGCTACTTGGTTCGTAAATCAATTGTCAAAGGCACACAAATTTGAAAAAAAAAAAAAATAATATGCACTGTGCGAAGTGATACATGTAAATAAAATTATGAAAATTATTTTCAAGCGCATTGTTCACTTAATTGTGTATGCACATATTCATTAAGAAGCGGAAATCCGGTTCTTTTTTGCAAGTGTCGAACCTTTTTTTATGAGTTTGCTTGTGCGTAGTAAGGCGTCACTGCGCATTTGTTTTGTTTTTGTATTCTCGCTCGCGACAGCTTGTGCGACAATCAGGCGACAGTAGTGGAATGGGTACTTGTTGTGGTAAAGGTTGTAATCTTGTGTTCTCTGTGAAAATGGGGTAAACACAGCTGTGGCTCCCACAACAACTCAATTAGAGAACAGTAACGTAACAAACAGTTTAAATCTATTTAACATATACGTCAGTCCTCTACCACACATTGAATACAGTAATACTCTCCAACATTTATTCATTTTGTGAGTGATAAATGATAATGATTTTGTGAATACACACACACACACACAGTTAAGCCTTGTTGTCGCATACAACGGAAACCGAAACCGAATTCAGTACATTTGCAACTTTAACCGAAACTGAAACCGAAAATCATCATTTTCCGTTGCTAGCTACCGAAACCGAATTCAGTACACTTGCAACCGAAACCGAAACAAGTACTTTTGACTTTATTCGGTTGCTGCCAACCAAATATGCAGAATGCAACTGATTTGTTTTCCTCTGATTCGCCTAGTGTTCGAGACGACGCGTCGTGAGATCAGCTGATTTCTAGAAACGCAGATAATTTAACGCTGGTCATTTGTTTATATTTTTCATGCGTAATCACATGCGCAACAATTACAATTAAAAAAAATTAAACGTTGGTTAATTGCAGTGCAGAAGGAGGTAGAATATTAAAATTCCCATTGTTGATCAATTTGCCCATTACACTTTTTAGGAAAATGCCTGTGAAAACTTACATTCAAAATCAATTTGAATTTTTTTTTTAAATAAGCATCGATTTTTTACCTGCGTCTCCTTCTCTTCCATGTGAACCAACGTCTACTGCAATGAATTTATAGTTGGCATCAACGATTGCCAACACTACAGTTGAATGGAAGCCTTTATAAGTAAAATAGGCTGAACCGGTTTTTGGCGGGCATTTTATCCAGACTTTTTGCCATCAATCGCCCCGAAGCAATTTGGGAAATTCCACTTTGAGTAAAAATCATCGACGACTGTTGGGAAATAAGCGGTCGTCGATGTGGGGATGGATTTTTCGAGGAAATGCACAATGATAGAGTTAAGGCATTTCTCTACTATTCGACCAATAGTGGAAAGGTGCAAACGGTATAGAAACGATAGGGATCGAAATGTTTCGCCGGTTGCCAAATACCGCAAAGTAAGGCACAATTTATGCTGGGCGCTTATTAGGTTGCGCACCCAAGTCGTTGGATTTTTTTCAAGATCTTGTTTTAACACATCTAAAAAACGGGGTCACTCGAAAGTACTCGCGGAACTTTGTATCGTCGTCCATCAAATGACGTTCTATCAAAATGCTCACAGCCCCTTCTTCGGATCTTTCCCTGTAGATTTTGTGTGGGCTTTTTCTCTTAAAATCTTTGTTGCCGAGCAACATGAAGAACATTAAAAAATCTTCTTCAAAACAATAATTTGCAGCAAGGAACGCTGCGATTCTTTTTTGCTCCAATGAATAATTTTGCATTTTGTAAGTGATAAAACACAATGCGGATGAAAATTAGCGAATGAAAAAAAAATATATATTCAGTTCAGTTTCAGTTATATGTTGCAACCCAAGCAAAATCAGCCGCCCACCGAAACCGAAACCGAAAATCGGATTCGGTTTCAGTTTTGGTTTCAGTTTCCGTTGTATGCGACAACAAGGCTTTACAGACATACATAGCGGACTTCTTTAATAAGAGAATGAACTGACAAATGATGAACCCAAATTCAAAAAGTAAACCCAAATTCAATACAATATTATTTTTGTTCCAGAAAACGTGCTCATAGCAATAATACAGGTACAAACACACCAACAAACAGGTTTTAAAACATCGCCCGTGATTTCCAACACTCATTGTCTTTTTTTTATCGCTTTTTAGATGTGCGATCTTATCATTTCAGTAGTTGAAATTATTAAATTATAATATTTGGGCAGGTCAATGAATGAAAATACAATTGCCACCAATACATTTGCACAAGCTTAAATTTATAACCAGTGAACAAAGCAAAATTGTCTGATTTGGTGGTGTAAAAACCCGTAATGCAGTAGGCCCAGCAAGAATGAAACAAACTTACATGCATACAAATACTTAAAAAAATTTACCTTTCTTGCTTTTCCCTGCCACGCCGCCTGTCCTTTAATAGACAGGCCTCTGAACGTAAAGCGCAATTGAAACAAAACAACAATAGCTGGCTTGTCGTAGATGAGACGCACAAAGTAAAATACCCTTTCTATCAGTAAAATTTATTACTTGCATAAGCGATTTTGAGTATGCAAAATATGTTAGTTTATTAAATTATCAACAGGCTGGCGAAAATCTTCAACTGAAACCTCCACGAAGGTGCCGGCTGATCAATGGGCATCGTGCTACCTCGAAACAAACGAGGGGTACCTGGTGCTATTTGCCTTGCGGAGGGACAGGGTGGCGTCCGGCTAAAGCAAACTGCACACCACTCAAAGGCTTCAGAACTATGAGGGTGTGGGACAAGCCGAGGCAACAGGCATCGATGTCCAGCTAAGGTGAGCCCTATACCACTCAAAGGCTTCGGCACTGCGAGGGTAGGGGGCAAACCAAGGCGAAAGCATCGTTACCTGGCGGAGGGAAGTACCAAACCACTCAAAGGCTTCGGAACTGCGAGGGTGAGGGGCTAACCAAAGCAACAGAAGTCATCCTGCCCCAAAAAAAACAAAGGTACTGCGTATCTACTCGCCTGTAGAAAGTTAGTACAATGTCTACCTAAGGTGAGCTCTATGCCATTCAAAGGCTTCGGCACTGCGAAGACATGGGGCAAGCCATGGTTCGAGGTCCTTGGCAGTAAGGTTAAAATGCCATGGGTAGACTTCCCAGAAAAAAAATCAAAATGGAGACGAAGAAGGAAGACACATGGGTTGGGATGTCAACTCAAACGTCGGTGGAAAAGGGTGCTACCACCGGCGGGCACGGGGGGGAGAAATCCTCTCTGCGTGTCGCCAGCAACCCACCCTCCGTACTGGTTCAAGCAGGCCAGGATGGTTGCAAAGCTAAGGCCAACACAATACCCAAAATGTGGCGCGATTCCGCAGTCCATGGAGACTCGGATTGCGAATCACATGGAGGGTCTCATTCGTCAGAGGCTGAGGACCTTTCATGTCCCCCAGGTCAGGCGAGTACCAGCACCCCCAGTAGGGTCGGGCTCAAACGGTCAAAAGAGGGCATGAACGCCAAAGCCCAATACAACGCCGCCCTTAAAATCCAGGTTCGGCTCGCTAATTGCCAGCGAGACCTCACGGAAGATGAGGTCCGTCAGCAGAAGTGGGCCGACGAAATAATAAAAGAGGGTAAAGCACATTTTGAAAAGAAGACACACATGGCGTCGAAAGACGTCAGTTTTGCCAACAAGGTGGAGGAGCAATTGGCCATCAAACACCAGCGATCCGCTGAAACCGCTTAAGCAGAGGTGCCAGCTAGCAAGCGGCCCTGCAAAAAGCCAATGCCGCGGGAAAAGCCGACGGCCAGCGATGTAGCAAGGCGGCACCTAGTCGTCACGCTCATCGACCGGAGCGACCCAAACGGCAAAATGAAGCCCGAGCAGTGGAAGAAGGTGGAGGAGCTGCTGTTCGGTGCGCTGCTAAGTCGAATAGGCGAACTGGGCTCGCTTCCCATCTCATTTGATGGAGCGGGTTGGCTTGAGGGTGTGCAAATACTAAGCTGCAAAGATGACCACACTCTGAAGTGGGTCACCGGTGTCGTGGCTGCCCTGAACGCTCCTGGGAGGGTGCCAAGCTGGAGGTAGTGGACAGAACTTGTATTCCGTCCGTGCCGAAGGCAAAAGTACTCTTCCCGCAGACCAAGCGCTGCAGCTACTCAAGTGGCAAAATGTGGAAGGTGATACACGCTGCGAAGCCCGATAATAAGGGTCAGCAAAAAGTCATTCAAATCAACAAGGAGGCCGACGATTTGCTGAACGGGAGATTCAGCAAGATGGCGTGGAGCGTGGGTATGTGTACCTACGACTCAAGAGGGGGGTGAAGGGGAGAGAGACATGGCGGAGGTCACCCACGCCACCAAAAGCCTAGAATTGGAAGATGACGAGGATGCGGACATTACCGTTGTGGAAGTCCTATCCGCGGAGGATGACACTGCCAACCATGATGCTAAAGGTCATCCAAATCAACTTAGAGACAGGGCACGCCGATGTCGCCTTAGTCCAGGAGCCTTGGATAGCGTCTGGTTACAAGGTTTCTGGACTGAAGCATCCAAACTACGACCTATTCTACCAGACAACAGTGAGTAGAGCAAGGACTGTGATCCTAGTAAGGAAAGGTATCTATGCTTACTTATTGTCAAATTACAGTACCGATGACCTCACGGTGACAGCGCTAGAAAGCAGCAGAGACGAGCCAATACTCATGGCATCCTGCTACATGGCGCATGACTCGGAGGCACCCCCTCAAGAGCTCACTCGACTGGTGACGGAGGCCGAGTCAAAAGGACAGGCCCTCATCATCGGAGCAGACGCCAACGCACATCACACAGTATGCGGAAGCGGGGACATAAACGATAGAGGTGAGTCACTGCTTGATTTCATACTTCAAACAAAGCTTAAGATAGCAAACGAGAGGGAAAAACCAACATCAAACGTCTTAGATATCACAATCGCGTCGGTAATGACTGGAGAGTCCTTAGTAGACATTCCTTCTCGGACCAAAGGTACATACAATTCCGCGTTAACTTTGGACGAATAGTTAAGAATAAGACGTACAGAAACCCGCGGAACACGGACTAGGAGCAGTTCGGTAAAGAGGTTGAAAGAAACCTACCACGACTACCCAAGATAGCCTCACTAGACAAATTAGAGAAGTCCCTGGAGACCTTCAATAAAAATCTGTAGGCGGCCTTTCATAAAACTTGTAGACCGTCGCAAGAGAAGAAGAGACACAAGCCCCAATGTGGACTTTAGAACTCAAAGGACAAAGAAAATACGTACTAGAACTCTTCAAACTCGCAAAACAAGCGGATGAAGAGCTAGTCTGGATAGAATACAGAATAAGGCTTCGAGACTTTAAGAAAATAGTACGAGTAGCTAAGAGACACACATGGCAAAAATTCTGTTCAGGCATTGAAAAGACAGCTGACACTGCAAGGTTAAGAAAGCTGCTAGCTCGCCAACAGACGGTGCAAAGCCAATTAAAAACAGAAGACGGCAGATGGACAAAAAGCAGTGAAGATGCGGCAAATGTGCTTCTAGAGGCACTTCCCTAACTGCACAGAAGTCAACTCAAACACACAAACGATATCTCCAACCACAAGTGTGGTCATTCCGGAAGATATCACAACAAAGCGAAGATAATGTGGGCCATAGACTCCTTTGAGAGCTACAAATCACCAGGTCCAGACGGGATATTCCCGGCCATGCTGCATAAGGTCAAACACGTGATCACTCCATGGCTGAGGGAAATATTATATATGCCTTAGTTTGCCTGTTGCCTGGAGGACAGCGCGGGTAATTTTCCTGCCCAAAGCTGGAAAATGTAGCCGCGTTGTGCCTAAAGACTAAAGACCCATAAGCCTGACTTCGTTCCTACTAAAAACACTAGAAAAACTGATAGACCTCCACATTAGAGAGAATACAGTGATGATTCTATAACAGAACCAACACGCTTATACGAAGGGCAAGTCGGTGGAAACTGCGCTACATTCCCTCGTAGCAACCATCGAGAATGCACTTCACCATAAAGAATACGCTCTAGGCGCATTTATGGATATCTCAGGCGCATTTCATAATGTGTCGATGGAAGCAATAATGCACAGCCTAAGAGCTGTGACCCCAGCAGAAGCAGTTTACTCTTGGTTTCAGAACCTACTGAGCAGCAGGAGAATACATGCGGAATGGGGAACCACAACCACAATCAGGGGAGCAAAGTGTGGCACTCCCCAAGGAGGAGTGCTCTCACCCCTACTGTGGAACTTGGTGGTAAACTACCTGCTAAAGAAATTCAAACGGAAAGCCCCGAAGATAACTGCCTATGCGGACGACATAAGCATAATTAACACGGGCAAGTGTCCATCGACAATCAGCTCAGTCATGGCCTACACACTCAAAGAGATACTAGCTTGGGCCACAGAAGCCGGGCTGAGTATCAACGCGGACAAGACGTACCTTATTTTCTTCACCAAGAGATACAAGGTACCACGCTGGACGCCACCGAAAACAAACGATAAACAGTAATAGATAGCAAATTGAGTTGGAAGCTCAATGTGGAGGAAAGGGTGAAGAAGGCCACCAAAGCACTCTATACATCGCAAAAGATGTTGGGTAGCCAGCCCTTGGGGGCTGTCACCAAGACTGACACATTGGGTTCTCATCTCGGTTGTGCGCCCCATACTGCTCTATGGAATACTGGCATGGTGGAAAGCCACAGAAAAGTCCACATACCTTAAACGAATGGAAAAAACTCAGCGACATGCACTGATGTGCATCACAGGGGCGCTGAGAACTACACCAACTAAGGCACTACAGATTATGCTCAATGTCAACCCAGTGGACATACAAGCACGCCTGACAGCAAGAAAGACGGCACATCGGCTATACACGATAGGCATCTTGACGATACACAGCTACGGGCACAGTACAATTGGAAAGGGGACAGAAGTCAAAAAAGACCATATGACTCCATGAAACAATTTCAACTTCACGCCCACTTTCTTATGAAAAGATGACTGGCGCTCAGGAGCAGAGCGGTCAGCCATAAACATATACACAGACGTCTCAAAAATGAGGGAGGGAGTTGGCGCAGCAGTTTACTGTGCCGAACCATTCATGAGCCTGTCATACAAACTCTTAGACCACTGCAGTATTTTCCAAGCGGAGATATTCGCAATAAGGAAAGCAGCAGAAGGAGTCCTACAAACTAACACAAAACACGATGAAGTAAACATATTCGTGGACAGTCAGGCAGCAATTTAATTGGGCCCTGCAGGCCCATTACATAGGCTCTCGAATGTCCTGGCGATAAGGGAAGCACTAGATGCACTCAGCATTTTTAGAAAAGTGCGCATCTATTGGATTCCAAGCCATCAGGGATTCGAGGGCAACGAGATAGCAGACACTTTGGCTAAGCAAGGTGCAACGGGACTCAACAGTGATTCTGCGGATGTTCCGATCTCACTGCGAACGCTACACTCATACATGGAAATACAAGCACGGGATACAGCAGCACTAAGGTAGACAAACACCTCTGACTGCAAAATCTCTAAAATAATGTGCAAAACATATGATGTTAAACTAACGCAATACATGCTAAACCTAAAAAGGCATGACTGCCGAAGGCTTGCGGGTCTCTTGACGGGACAGTGCCTAACCGCGGAACACATGAAAAGGCTTGGCTTAACGGATAACGACGAATGCAGGAAATGCAAGGATACAGGTGTCAAAGAGACGTTAGAGCACCTCCTCTACAGCTGCCCCGCACTGGCAGCACAACGACTACGCCACTTCAAAGCTCCCTTTCTTGCCTCGCTCGAATAAGCAAGCAAGAAAGAACCTAAAAAACTTCTAGCGTTTGCTAGAAGCACTCACACTCCGCAGGACCACACAACGAGATAGTCCTAGCTGTCTCCAACCACCGTTCCCACTAAGGACCCCTTTAGCGGTCTATGTGTGACATTCCCCCTTGGGAGGGTCAGCCGGTCTAACCTAACCTAATCTAAATCATAAACAGCTTGTTTTATTAGTTATGAATGCCCTGCCTTATTGCGAAAATATAAATACACACATAAAATATAAATTGTGCTAAAGTAAGTTTAGCATCAAAATTGCGCAAATCTCATATTAAGTCTATACTACGCTTTCATGTTGCGCAGCAGCAAGCACATTCAAGCAAACGTCTAAAACTGTCAAACTCAAAATCTTTAGCAAAAACAAGAGAAAAGAAGTACGGCATCATATAATTTTTGGCACTCGAATCACACTGCGATCAAAACAAAAGCCTAAGGGCCAGATTCTCAATGTCTGGTTAAAGTAAGAATTAGCTAACGACCAGATAAATTTAACGCTCGCGTTAAGCCAATTTGGTTTGCTCAATGTATAGTGAAGTTAAATCGATATGATACTATCGCATTGTTGGTGCTGCCACCCTTTTCGGGCAAAACAGCTGTTTTTGTTTGGTATTTTTTGTTTTGTGTTTGCCAAACTCTTCTTTCAACTCAAAAATGGCAATTAAAAACATGGAAATGAGTAAACAAACAAGTTTAATCAGCTTAGTTGAGAACAAAAAGAAGCCACATTGCGTGGATGTAAAAAATTCTTTGATGCGATGCCATTTTACTTGAATAATTAAATATAGACAATGCACGTGTCAGCCACAGTCAGGTGTTTGCCTAACGATGATTTCATCGATATTTATATCGGCACTTAACGAGAGAACAAATTTTAGCCGGCACTCAGGCCTCATGTTAGTTTTAATCACGAACAACCCTAACCAGACATTGAGAAACTCAATTTTGACTAACCATCAGTTAGTTAAGCTAACCATCTGTTAGTTTAGCTAACCAGACATTCAGAAACTGGCCCTAAACAATAAGGGTGTTCACTTTGTATTGCAAATGTGCATAAGTGAAAAAGTGCAAGCCATCGCAACCACAATTTTTATTGAATTAAGTTTGCACTTTTTGGAAGATGCCTGCCTATGACCACTAAGTATATAGAGCAATCACTTCGTGCTTCGTGCATTCGGGCTGCTTGTGCTGTACATTTGCACGGCGGAACCCACAGAGCAGTTCGGCTGTTGAGTTTGTGCAATGTCTGTCATGGTGTCTGTCCGTCTGTATGAACGCAACTTTTTTCCACACCCTTCAAGCTAGAGACTTGAAACTTTCCAATTCTCTTTATCTATGGGAGAGTAAATTTAAGTGTCAAGATTGGGGTTCTACGATAACTGGGGGGCTGGCAAACCGATAAATTCGATAACTCAAAACCACATATTTCGCACACCCTTACAGCTAGAACTACCAATATAGTATATAGTATAGTATAGTATATAATAAGAAGATAGCTATTATCAACCCCCAAAACACTACATCAAAAATTTTGGAGTCACGCCCACTCATTCCGCCCCCAGCCACCTCAAATTTTGAAATCAGAAAAAGCTATATCTCCTAAAGTTTTTTAGCTAGAGCCACCAAATTTGTGCCAAGAAAGGTGATGATGACCCCCAAAAACTGCATCAAAAGTTTGGATGCCACGCCTACCCATACTGCCCCCAGCCCCCCTTTCCCCACCTCTTACAAACTTCGAGTTAAAGTCACCAAATTTGGTATGAAGATAGCAATTGACATTCCACAAAGATCTGCATCAAAAATTTGGATGCCACACCCACCCATACTGCCCCCAGCCGCCCATTCCACACCTTTTACAAACTTTGAGCTAGAGTCACAAAATTTGGAAGGAAGATAGCTGGTGGCATCCCCATCTGCATCGGAGAATCTTATCCGCATCCGTACTCTTTTGCAATCAGGCCTATTATTACCGGGTTTAATACTGGTAATGAATATGCCGCAGTCGGATGGGTCCGTCTGCGAAAATCCTCAACTGAACCCTCAGAAAGGGTTCCGGCTGGGCAATGGGCATCGTGCTGGTGCTATTTGCCTTGCGGAGGGACAGGGTGGCGTCCGGCCAAAGCAAACTGCACATCACTCAAATGCTTCGCATTATTAGGGTGTGGGGCAAGCCGAGGCAACAGGCATCGATGTCCAGCTAAGGTGAGCCCCATACCGAGGGAAGGGGGCAAACTAAGGCGAAGGCATTGTTACCTGGCGGAGGGAAGTACCAAACCACTCAAAGGCTTCGGTACTGCGGGGGTGAGGGGCTAACCAAAGCAGCAGAAGTCATCTTGCCCAAAAAAAAAAACAAACATCAAACAACAGCGTATCTACTCGCCTGTAGAAAGTTAGTATAATGTCTAGCTAAGGTGAGCTCTACGCCATTCAAAGGCTTCGGCATTGCGAAGACATGGAGCAAGCGATGGTTCGACGTCCTTGGCAGTAAGGTTAAAATGCTATGGGTAGACTTCCCAGAAAAAAAATCAAAATGGAGACGAAGAAGGAAGACACACGGGTACTGGTTCAAGCAGGCCAGGATGGTTGCAAAGCTATGGCCAACACAATACCCAAAATGTGGCGCGATTCCACAGTCCATGGAGACTCGGATTGCGAATCACATGGAGGGTCTCATACGTCTGAAGCTGAGGACCTTTCATGTCCCCCAGATCAGGCGAGTACCAGCACCCCCAGTAGGGTCGGGCTCAAATGGTCAAAAGAGGGCATGAAGGCCAAAGCCCAATACAAGGCCGCCCTTAAAATCCAGGTTCGGCTCGCTAATTGCCAGTGAGACCTCACGGAAGATGAGGTCCGTCAGCAGAAGTGGGCCGACGAAATAATAAAAGAGGGTAAAGCACACTTTGAAAAGAAGACACACATGGCGTCGAAAGACGTCAGTTTTGCCAACAAGGTGGAGGAGCAATTGGCCATCAAACGCCAACGCTCCGCTGAAACCGCTAAAGCAGAGGTGCCAGCTAGCAAGCGGCCCTGCAAAAAGCCAATGCCGCGGGAAAAGCCGACGGCGAGCGACCCAAACGGCAAAATGAAGCCCGAGCAGTGGAAGAAGGTGGAGGAGCTGCTGTTCGGTGCGCTTCTAAGTCGAATAGGCGAACTGGGCTCGCTTCCCATCTCATTTGATGGAGCGGGTTGGCTTGAGGGTGTGCAAATACTCAGCTGCAAGGATGACTACACTCTGAAGTTGGTCACAGGTGTCGTGGCTGCCTCGAACGCTCCGTGGGAGGGTGCCAAGCTGGAGGTAGTGGACAGAACTTGTATTCCGTCCGTGCCGAAGGCAAAAGTACTCTTCCCGCAGATCAAGCGCTGCAGCTACTCAAGTGGCTAAATCCGGACGTGCCAACCGTTGATTGGAAGGTGATACACGCTGCGAAGCCCGATAATAAGGGTCAGCAAAAAGTCATCCAAATCAACAAGGAGGCCGACGATTTGCTGTACGGGAGATTCGGCAAGATGGCGTGGAGCGTGGGTATGTGTACCTACGACTCAAGAGGGGGGTGAAGGGGAGAGAGACATGGTGGAGGTCACCCACGCCACCAAAAGCCAAGAATTGGAAGATGACGAGGATGCGGACATTACCGTTGTGGAAGTCCTATCCGCGGAGGATGACACTGCCAACCATGATGCTGAAGGTCATCCAAATCAACTTACATAACAGCAAGTTGGCTTCGGCGGAGCTACTGATAACCTTGGAGACAGGGCACGCCGATGTCGCCTTAGTCCAAGAGCCTTGGATAGCGTCTGGTTACAAGGTTTCTGGACTGAAGCATCCAAACTACGACCTATTCTACCAGACAACAGTGAGTAGAGCAAGGACTGTGATCCTAGTAAGGAAAGGTATCTATGCTTACTTATTGTCAAATTACAGTACCGAAGACCTCACGGTGACAGCGCTAGAAAGCAGCAGAGACGAGCCAATACTCATGGCATCGTGCTAAATGGCGCATGACTCGGAGGCACCCCCTCAAGAGCTCACTCGACTGGTGACGGAGGCCGAGTCAAAAGGACAGGCCCTCATCATCGGAGCAGACGCCAACGCACATCACACAGTATGCGGAAGCGGGGACATAAACGATAGAGGTGAGTCACTGCTTGATTTCATACTTTAAACAAATTTTAAGATAGCAAACGAGGGGGAAAAACCAACATCAAACGTCTTAGATATCACAATCGCGTCGGTAATGACTGGAGAGTCCTTAGTAGACATTCCTTCTCGGACCGGAGGTACAAAAAATTCCGCGTTAACTTTGAACAAATAGCTAAGAATAAGACGTACAGAAACCCGCGGAACACGGACTAGGAGCAGTTCGGTAAAGAGGTTGAAAGAAACCTACCACGACTACCCAAGATAGCCTCACTAGACAAATTAGAGAAGTCCCTGGAGACCTTCAATAAAAATCTGGTGGCGGCCTTTCATAAAACTTGTAGACCGTCGCAAGAGAAGAAGATACACAAGCCCCATGGTGGACTCCAGAACTCAAAAAGAAGCTGAAGAATAGCTAGTATGGATAAATTACAGAATAAGGCTTCGAGACTTTAAGAAAAAAGTACGAGTAGCTAAGAGACACACATGGCAAAAATTCTGTTCAGGCATTGAAAAGACAGCTGACACTGCAAGGTTAAGAAAGCTGCTAGCTCGCCAACAGACGGTGCAAAGCCAATTAAAAACAGAAGACGGCAGATGGACAAAAAGCAGTGAAGATGCGGCAAATGTGCTTCTAGAGGCATACTTCCCTAACTGCACAGAAGTCAACACAAACACACAAACGATGTTTCCAACCACAAGGGTAGATATTCCGGAAGATATCACAACAACGCGAAGGATAAGGTTGGCCATAGACTGCTTTGAGAGCTACAAATCACCAGTTCCAGACGGGATATTCCCGGCCATGCTGCATAAGGTCAAACACGTGATCACTCCATGGCTGAGGGAAATATTATATATGCCTTAGTTATGGCTATGTGCCGGTGGCCTGGAGGACAGCGCGGGTAATTTTCCTGCCCAAAGCTGGAAAATGTAGCCGCGTTGTGCCTAAAGACTACAGACCCATAAGCCTGACTTCGTTCCTACTAAAAACACTAGAAAAACTGATAGACCTCCACATTAGAGAGAATACAGTGATGATTCTAGAACAGAACCAACACGCTTATACGAAGGGCAAGTCGGTGGAAACTGCGCTACATTCTCTCGTAGCAACCATCGAGAATGCACTTCACCATAAAGAATACGCTCTTGGCGCATTTATGGATATCTCAGGCGCATTTCATAATGTGTCGATGGAAGCAATAATGCACAGCCTAAGAGCTGTGACCCCAGCAGAAACAGTTTACTCTTAGGTCCAGAACCTACTGAGCAGCAGGAGAATACATGCGGAATGGGAAACCACGACCACAATCTGGGGAGCAAAGTGTGGCACTCCCCAAGGAGGAGTGCTCTCACCCCTACTGTGGAACTTGGTGGTAAACTACCTGCTAAAGAAATTCAAACGGAAAGCCCCGAAGATAACTGCCTATGCGGACGACATAAGCATAATTAACACGGGCAAGTGTCCATCGACAAGCAGCTCAGTCATGGCCTACACACTCAAAGAGATACTAGCTTGGGCCACAGAAGCCGGGCTGAGTATCAACGCGGACAAGACGGACCTTATTTTCTTCACCAAGAGATACAAGGTACCACGCTGGACGCCACCGAAAATAAACGATAAAATGCTGATACCAAAGGAAAGTATAAAATACCTGGGAACAGTAATAGATAGCAAATTGAGTTGGAACCTCAATGTGGAGGAAAGGGTGAAGAAGGCCACCAATGCACTCTATACATCGCAAAAGATGTTGGGTAGCACTTGGGGGCTGTCACCAAGACTGACACATTGGGTTCTCATCTCGGTTGTGCGCCCCATACTGCTCTATGGAATACTGGCATGGTGGAAAGCCACAGAAAAGTCCACATACCTTAAACGAATGGAAAAAACTCAGCGACATGCACTGATGTGCATCACAGGAGCGCTGAGAACTACACCAACTAAGGCACTACAGATTATGCTCAATGTCAACCCAGTGGACATACAAGCACGCCTTACAGCAAGAAAGACGGCACACGGCTTTAAGCGATAGGCAACTTGACGATACACAGCTACGGGCACAGTACAATTGGAAGGGGGAAAGAAGTCGAAACAGACCATATGACCCCAAGAAACAATTTCAACTTCACGCCCACTTTCTTAGGAAAAGATGACTGGCGCTCAGGAGCAGAGCGGTCAGCCATAAACATATACACAGACGTCTCAAAAATGAGGGAGGGAGTTGGCGCAGCAGTTTACTGTGCCGAACCATTCATGAGCCTGTCATACAAACTCTTAGACCACTGCAGTATTTTCCAAGCGGAGATATTCGCAATAAGGAAAGCAGCAGAAGGAGTCCTACAAACTAACACAAAACACGATGAAATAAACATATTCGTGGACAGTCAGACAGCAATTAAAGCCCTGCAGGCCCATTACATAGGCTCTCGGAATGTCCTGGCGAGCAGGGAAGCACTAAATGCACTCAGCATTTTTAAAAAAGTGCGCGTCTATTGGATTCCAAGCCATCAGGGATTCGAGGGCAACGATATAGCAGACACTTTGGCTAAGCAAGGTGCAACGGGACTCAACAGTGATTCTGCGGATGTTCCGATCTCACTGCGAACGCTACACTCATACATGGAAATACAAGCACGGGATACAGCAGCACTAAGGTGGACAAACACCTCTGACTGCAAAATCTCTAAAATAATGTGCAAAACATATGATGTTAAACTAACGCAATCAATACATGCTAAACCTAAAAAGACATGACTGCCGAAGGCTTGCGGGTCTCTTGACGGGACAGTGCCTAACTGCGGTACACATGAAAAGGCTTGGCTGAACGGATAACGACGAATGCAGGAAATGCAAGGATACAGGTGTCAAAGAGACGTTAGAGCACCTCCTCTGCAGCTGCCCTGCACTGGCAGCACAACGACTACGCCACTTCAAAGCTCCCTTTCTTGCCTCGCTCGAATAAGCCAGCAAGAAAGAACCTAAAAAACTTCTAGCGTTTGCTAGAAGCACTCACACTCCGCAGGACCACACAACGAGATAGTCCTAGCCGTCTCCAACCACCGGCCCCACTAAGGACCCCTTTAGCGGTCTATGTGTGACATTCCCCCTTGGGAGGGTCAGCCGGTCTAACCTAACCTAATCTAAATCATAAACAGCTTGTTTTATTAGTTATGAATGCCCTGCCTTATTGCGAAAATATAAATACACACAAAATATAAATTGTGCTAAAGTAAGTTTAGCATCAAAATTGCGCAAATCTCATATTAAGTCTATACTACGCTTTCATGTTGCGCAGCAGCAAGTACATTCAAGCAAAAGTCTAAAACTGCCAAACTCAAGTTCTTTTGCAGAAACAAGAGAAAAGAAGTACGGCAACATATAATTTTTGGCACTCGAATCACACTGCGATCAAAACAAAAGCCTAAGCAATAAGGGTGCTCTCTTTGTACTGCAAATGTGCAAAAGTAAAAAAGTGCAAGCCATCCCAACAACAATTTTTACTAAATTAAGTTTGCACTTTTTGCAAGATGCCTGCCTATGACCACTAAGTATAAAGTGTATTTATAGAGCAATCCCTTCGTGCTTCGTGCGTTCGGGCTGCTTTTGCTGTACATTTGCACGGCGGAACCCACAGAGGAGTTCGGCTGTTGAGTTTGTGCAATGTCTGTCATGGTGTCTGTCCGTCTGTATGAACGCAACTTTTTTCCACACCCTTCAAGCTAGAGACTTGAAACTTTCCAATCCTCTTTATTTATGGGAGAGTAAATTTAAGTGTCAAGATTGGGGTTCTACGATAACTGGGGGGCTGGCAAACCGATAAATTCGATAACTCAAAACCGATAAGTCCACATATTTCGCACACCCTTACAGCTAGAACTACCAATGTAAGAAGATAGCTATTATCAACCCCCAAAACACTACATCAAAAATTTTGGAGTCACGCCCACTCATTCCGCCCCCAGCCACCTCAAATTTTGAAATCAGAAATAGCTATATCTCCCAAAGATTTATAGCTAGAGCCACCAAATTTGTGCAAACTTCGAGTTAAAGTCACCAAATTTGGTATGAAGATAGCAATTGACATTCCACAAAGATCTGCATCAAAAATTTGGATGCCACACCAACCCATACTGCCCCCAGCCGCCCATTCCTCACCTTTTACAAACTTTGAGCTAGAGTCACAAAATTTGGAAGGAAGATAGCTGGTGGCATCCCCATCTGCATCGGAGAATCTTCATCCGCATCCGTACCCTTTTGGAATTAGGCCTATTATTCCCGGGTTTAATACTGGTATCGAGTATGCCGCAGTCGGTTGGGTCCGTCTGCTACGTTTCCACTTGTTTTAGTTTACATTAGATGCAGAGAGTCAGTCGACTGAGACGGTCGACCCACGCAGCTCTGCTGTTTATTTGGGTAATTGATTAACGTGTTTTATTTGCGTGTAGGGTTTTGTTATTTTTGGGGTGGGTTGGCGTTGCGTAAATGTGTGTTCACATGAATGCATTAATGTTTATTTGTATGCATGTCAAGTGCACAAGCACAGGCCTCTGAACGTAAAGCGCAGTTGAAACAAAACAACAACATGCTGGCTGGTCGTAGATGAGACGCACAAAGTAAAATACCCTTTCTATCAGTATTCAATTATAGTCAATAAAAACTCAAATATATGTATAATTTTATTACTTGCATGAGCTATTTTGAGTGTGCAAAATATGTTGGTTTATTAAATTATCAACAGGCTGGCGAAAATCTTCAACTGAACCCTCCAAGAGGGTGCCGACTGGGCAATGGTCATCGTGCTACTTTGAAACAAACGAGGGGTACCTGGTGCTATGTGCCTTGCGGAGGAACAGGGTGGCGTGGTGTGGGGCAAGCCGAGGCAACAGGCATCGATGTCCAGCTAAGGTAATCCCTATACCGAGGGTAGGGGGCAAACCAAGGCGAAGGCATCGTTACCCGGCGGAGGGAAGTACCAAACCACTCAAATGCTTCGGTACTGCGAGAGTGAGGGGCTTACCAAAGCAACAGAAGTTATCCTGCCCCAAAAACAAACAAAGGTACTGCGTATCTACTCGCCTGTAGAAAGTTAGTACAATGTCTAGCTAAGGTGAGCTCTACGCCATTCAAAGGCTTTGGGACTGCGAAGACATGGAGCAAGCCATGTCGGTGGAAAAGGGTGCTACCACCGGCGGGCACGGGGGGGAGAAATCCTCTCTGCGTGTCACCACCAACCCACCCTCCGTAGTGGTTCAAGCAGGCCAGGATGGTTGCAAAGCTAAGGCCAACACAATACCCAAAATGTGGCGCGATTCCACAGTCCATGGAGACTCGGATTGCGAATCACATGGAGGGTCTCATTCGTCAGAGGCTGAGGACCTTTCATGTCCCCCAGGTCAGGCGAGTACCAGCACCCCCAGTAGGGTCGGGCTCAAATGGTCAAAAGAGGGCATGAACGCCAAAGCCCAATACAAGGCCGCCCTTAAAATCCAGGTTCGGCTCGCTAATTGCCAGCGAGACCTCACGGAAGATGAGGTCCGTCAGCAGAAGTGGGCTGACGAAATAATATAAGAGGGTAGAGCACACTTTGAAAAGAAGACACACATGGCGCCGAAAGACGTCAGTTTTGCCAACAAGGTGGAGGAGCAATTGGCCATCAAACGCCAGCGCTCCGCTGTAACCGCTAAAGCAGAGGTGCCAGCTAGCAAGCGGCCCTGCAAAAAGCCAACGCCGCGGGCAAAGCCGACGGCCAGCGATGTAGCAAGGCGGCACCTAGTCGTCGCGCTCATCGACCGGAGCGACCCAAACGGCAAAATGAAGCCCGAGCAGTGGAAGAAGGTGGAGGAGCTGCTGTTCGGTGCGCTTTTAAGTCGAATAGGCAAACCGGGCTCGCTTCCCATCTCATTTGATGGAGCGGGCTGGCTTGAGGGTGTGCAAATACTCAGCTGCAAGGATGACCACACTCTGAAGTGGGTCACCGGTGTCGTGGCTGCCCTGAACGCTCCGTGGGAGGGTGCCAAGCTGGAGGTAGTGGACAGAACTTGTATTCCGTCCGTGCCGAAGGCAAAAGTACTCTTCCCGCAGATCAAGCGCTGCAGCTACTCAAGTGGCTAAATCCGGACGTGCCAACCGTTGATTGGAAGGTGATACACGCTGCGAAGCCCAATAATAAGGGTCAGCAAATAGTCATCCAAATCAACAAGGAGGCTGACGATTTGCTGTACGGGAGATTCTGCAAGATGGCGTGGGGCCTGGGTAGTGTCTACCTACGACTCAAGAGGAGGGTGAAGGGGAGAGAGACATGGTGGAGGTCACCCACGACACCAAAAGCCTAGAATTGGAAGATGACGAGGATGCGGACATTACCGTTGTGGAAGTCCTATCCGCGGAGGATGACACTGCCAACCATGATGCTGAAGGTCATCCAAATCAACTTACATAACAGCAAGTTGGCTTCGGCGGAGCTACTGATAACCTTGGAGACAGGGCACGCCGATGTCGCCTTAGTCCAGGAGCCTTGGATAGAGTCTGGTTACAAGGTTTCTGGACTGAAGCATCCAAACTACGACCTATTCTACCAGAAAACAGTGATTAGAGCAAGGACTGTGATCCTAGTAAGGAAAGGTATCTATGCTTACTTATTGTCCAATTACTGTACCGACGACCTCACGGTGACAGCGCTAGAAAGCAGCAGAGACGAGCCAATAATGATGGCATCCTGCTACATGGCGCATGACTCGGAGACACCCCCTCAAGAGCTAACTCGACTGGTGACGGAGGCCGAGTCAAAAGGACAGGCCCTCATCATCGGAGCAGACGCCAACGCACATCACACAGTATGCGGAAGCGGGGACATAAACGATAGAGGTGAGTCACTGCTTGATTTCATACTTTAAACAAATTTTAAGATAGCAAACGAGGGGGAAAAACCAACATCAAACGTCTTAGATATCACAATCGCGTCGGTAATGAATACCGTGGTAAAAGACTGGAGGGTCCTTAGTAGACATTCCTTCTCGGACCACAGGTACATACAATTCCGCGTTAAATTTGAACGAATAGTTAAGAATAAGACGTACAGAAACCCGCGGAACACGGACTGGGAGCAGTTCGGTAAAGAGGTTGAAAGAAACCTACCACGACTACCCAAGGTAGCCTCACTAGACAATTTAGAAAAGTCCCTTGAGACCCTCAATAAAAAAAAAACAACAACAATTTGACATGTAGGTACTTGAAAGTGCCCGACAGAGACAACAGTTGATAGTACGATATGGTAAATTTGTATGGTTGCTATTTCCTAGAATGCTCCGATCGAAATGAAATTTCATAGTGAACAAACCCGACATAATCTAAGCAATCTGTGAAAGTTTCATCAAGATCGGTTCAGCAGTTTCCCGGAAATCCTGTTGATATGGTAAATTTATATGGTGGCTATATCGTAGAATGCTCCGATCGGGATGAAATTTCATAGTGAACAAACCCGACACGATTTAGCAATCTGTGAAAGTTTCATCAAGATCGGTTCAGCAGTTTGGCCAGAAATCGTGTTGAAACAGACAGAAGGACAGTCGGACAGACGGACGGACAGACGGAAATCAATTCCTGAGCTCGTCCTGATCATTTTGATTTATAGTTTAAGGGGTCTCCCATCATTCCTTTAAGGCGTTACAGATTCGTGACACAGTCAATATGCCCTGGAAGGGTATAAACAGAAGACGGCATATGGATGGAAAGCAGTGAAGATTCGGCAAATTTGCTTCTAGAGGCACACTTCCCTAACTGCACAGAAGTCAACACAAACACATAAACGATATCTCCAACCACAAGGGTAGATATTCTGGAAGATATCACAACAACGCGAAGGATAAGGTTGGCCATAGACTGCTTTGAGAGCTACAAATCACCAGTTCCAGACGGGATATTCCCGGCCATGCTGCATAAGGTCAAACACGTGATCACTCCATGGCTGAGGGAAATATTTAGAGGATGCCTTAGTTATGGCTATGTGCCGGTGGCCTGGAGGACAGCGCGGGTAATTTTCCTGCCCAAAGCTGGAAAATGTAGCCGCGTTGTGCCTAAAGACTACAGACCCATAAGCCTGACTTCGTTCCTACTAAAAACACTAGAAAAACTGATAGACCTTCATATCAGACAGAATACAGTGATGACTCCAGAATAGAACCAACACGCTTATACGAAGGGCAAGTCGGTGGAAACTGCGCTACATTCCCTCGTAGCAACCATCGAGAATGCACTTCACCATAAAGAATACGCTCTAGGCGCATTTCTGGATATCTCAGGCGCATTTCATAAAGTGTCGATGGAAGCAATAATGCACAGCCTAAGAGCTGTGACCCCAGCAGAAACAGTTTACTCTTGGGTCCAGAACCTACTGAGCAGCAGGAGAATACATGCGGAATGGGAAACCACGACCACAATCAGGGGAGCAAAGTGTGGCACTCCCCAAGGAGGAGTGCTCTCACCCCTACTGTGGAACTTGGTGGTAAACTACCTGCTAAGAAAATTCAAAAGGAAAGCCCCGAAGATAACTGCCTATGCGGACGACATAAGCATAATTAACACGGGCAAGTGTCCATCGACAAGCAGCTCAGTCATGGCCTACACACTCAAAGAGATACTAGCTTGGGCCACAGAAGCCGGGCTGAGTATCAACGCGGACAAGACGGACCTTATTCTCTTCACCAAGAGATACAAGGTACCACGCTGGACGCCACCGAAAATAAACGATAGAATGCTGATACCAAAGAAAAGTATAAAATACCTGGGAACAGTAATAGATAGCAAATTGAGTTGGAAGCTCAATGTGGAGGAAAGGGTGAAGAAGGCCACCAATGCACTCTATACATCGCAAAAGATGTTGGGTAGCACTTGGGGGCTGTCACCAAGACTGACACATTGGATTCTCATCTCGGTTGTGCGCCCCATACTGCTCTATGGAATACTGGCATGGTGGAAAGCCACAGAAAAGTCCACATACCTTAAACGAATGGAAAAAACTCAGGGACATGCACTGATGTGCATCACAGGGGCGCTGAGAACTACACCAACTAAGGCACTACAGATTATGCTCAATGTCAACCCAGTGGACATACAAGCACGCCTTACAGCAAGAAAGACGGCACAACGGCTTTAAACGATAGGCAACTTGACGATACACAGCTACGGGCACAGTACAATTGGAAGGGGGACAGAAGTCGAAACAGACCATATGACCCCAAGAAACAATTTCAACTTCACGCCCACTTTCTTAGGAAAAGATGACTGGCGCTCAGGAGCAGAGCGGTCATAAACATATACACAGACGTCTCAAAAATGAGGGAGGGAGTTGGCGAAGCAGTTTACTGTGCCGAACCACTCATGAGCCTGTCATACAAACTCTTAGACCACTGCAGTATTTTCCAAGCGGAGATATTCGCAATAAGGAAAGCAGCAGAAGGAGTCCTACAAACTAACACAAAACACGATGAAGTAAACATATTCGTGGACAGTCAGGCAGCAATTTAATTGGGCCCTGCAGGCCCATTACATAGGCTCTCGAATGTCCTGGCGATAAGGGAAGCACTAGATCCACTCAGCATTTTTAAAAAAGTGCGCATCTATTGGATTCCAAGCCATTAGGGATTCGAGGGCAACGAGAAAGCAGACACTTTAGCTAAGCAAGGTGCAACGGCACTCAACAGTGATTCTGCGGATGTTCCGATCTCACTGCGAACGCTACACTCATACATGGAAATACAAACACGGGATACAGCAGCACTAAGGTGGACAAACACCTCTGACTGCAAAATCTTTAAAAAACCGTGCAAAACATATGATGTTAAACTAACGCAATACATGCTAAACCTAAAAAGGCATGACACTGCCTTACCGTGGTACACATGAAAAGGCTTGGCTTAACGGATATCGACGAATGCAGGAAATGCAAGGATACAGGTGTCAAAGAGACGTTAGAGCACCTCCTCTACAGCTGCCCCGCACTGGCAGCACAACGACTACGCCACTTCAAAGCTCCCTTTCTTGCCTCGCTCGAATAAGCCAGCAAGAAAGAACCTAAAAAACTTCTAGCGTTTGCTAGAAGCACTCACACTCCGCAGGACCACACAACGAGATAGTCCTAGCCGTCTCCAACCACCGGCCCCACTAAGGACCCCTTTAGCGGTCTATGTGTGACATTCCCCCTTGGGAGGGTCAGCCGGTCTAACCTAACCTAATCTAAATCATAAACAGCTTGTTTTATTAGTTATGAATGCCCTGCCTTATTGCCAAAATATAAATACACACATAAAATATAAATTGTGCTAAAGTAAGTTTAGCATCAAAATTGCGCAAAGCTCATATGAAGTCTATACTACGCTTTATTGTTGCGCAGCAGCAAGTACATTCAAGCAAAAGTCTAAAACTGCCAAACTCAAGTTCTTTAGCAAAAACAAGAGAAAAGAAGTACGGCAACATATAATTTTTGGCACTCGAATCACACTGCGATCAAAACAAAAGCCTAAGGGCCAGTTCCTCAATGTCTGGTTAAAGTAAGAATTAGCTAACGACCAGATAAATTTAACGCTCGCGTTAAGCCAATTTGGTTTGCTCAATGTATAGTGAAGTTAAATCGATATGATACTATCGCATTGATGGTGCTGCCACCCTTTTCGGGCAAAACAGCTGTTTTTGTTTGGTATTTTTTTTTTTGTGACTGCCAAATTCTTCATTCAACTCAAAAATGACAATTAAAAAAATGGAAATGAGTAAACAAACAAGTTTAATGAGCTAAGTTTAGAACAAAAAGCAGCCACTTTGCGTGGATGTAAAAAATTCTTTGATGCGATGCCATTTTACTTGAATAATAAAATATAGACAATGCACGTGTCAGCCACATTCAGCTGTTTGCCTAACGATGATTTCATCGATATTTATATCGGCTTTTAACGAGAGAACAAATTTTAGCCGGCACTCAGGCCTCATGTTAGTTTTAATCACGAATAGCCCTGACCAGACATTGAGAAACTCAATTTTGACTAACCATCAGTTAGTTAAGATAACCATCTGTTAGTTGTGCAAATGTGCAAAAGTGAAAAAGTGCAAGCCATCGCAACCACAATTTTTACTGAATTAAGTTTGCACTTTTTGGAAGATGCCTGCCTATGACCACTAAGTATAAAGTGTATAGAGCAATCAGTTCGTGCTTCGTGCATTCGGGCTGCTTTTGCTGTACATTTGCACGGCGGAACCCACAGAGCAGTTCGGCTGTTGAGCCGACTGCGCGCTCTCGCATTATTATACTCGATACCGAAGGTAAAAAGTATATTGAGTTTGTGAAATGTCTGTCATGGTGTCTGTATGAACTAAACTTTTTTCCACGCCCTTCAAGCTAGAGACTTGAATCTTTCCAATTCTCTTTATTTATGGGAGAGTAAATTTAAGTGTCAAGATTGGGGTTCTACGATAACTGGGGGGCTGGCAAACCGCCACCAAACAGCCACCAAATTTGGTGCCAAGATAGGTGATTATGACCCCCTAAAAACTGGATGCCACGCCAACCAATACTGCCCCCAGCCCCCCTTTCCCCACCTCTTACAAACTTTGAGTTAAAGTCACCAAATTTGGTATGAAGATAGCAATTGACATTCCACAAAGATCTGCATCAAAAATTTGGATGCCACACCCACCCATACTGCCCCCCAGCCCCCCTTTCCACACCTTTTAACAAACATTGAGCTAGAGTCACAAAATTTGGAAGGAAGATAGCTGGTGGCATCCCCATCTGCATCGGAGAATCTTCATCCGCATCCGTACCATTTTGCAATCAGGCCTATTATTCCCTGGTTTAATACTGGTATCGAGTATGCCGCAGTCAGTTGGGTCCGTCTGCAACGTTTCCACTTGTTTTAATTTACATTAGATGCAGAGAGTCAGTCGACTGAGACGGTCGACCCACGCAGCTCTGCTGTTTATTTGCGTAATTGATTAATGTGTCATATTTGCGTGTAGGGTTTTGTTATTTTTGGGGTGGGTGGGCGTTGCGTAAATGTGTGTTCACATGAATGCATTAATGTTTATTTGTATGCATGTCAAGTGTACAAGCACAGGCCTCTGAACGTAAAGCGCAATTGAAACAAAACAACCACATGCTGGCTTGTCGTAGATGAGACGCACAAAGTAAAATACCCTTTCTATCAGTATTCAATTATAGTCAATAAAAACTCAAATATATGTATAATTTTTGTGAAGGAGCTATTTAGCTCCTCCACAACATTTAATTCATTAGCTTGTAAGTAAATATTTGTATTAACCACGAAGGTATTTTAGTTTAAGGTCAAGAAGGCACCAGAGTACAATAATAATAATTTAAGCTGACAAAACACGAATATTTATATTTAAGACACGGGGAACTGGGTTACAGGTTCACGAAGCAGAAATGATCAGCACTGAAAGCGATGAGCAGCACTGATTGCTTACGGCCGAAGCAACAGCAAAAGAAAGAGCAACGAAGACAGCCACGAAGTGTCGCAGCATAGGCGGCGATAACAGAGGCCTCAGCGGCACAGGGTGGCCGACGCTGAAAATGCAGCCGCACTGGTTATAAACGAAGCAACAACAAAGAAACAACAGCAGCCGCGAAGTGTCGTAGCGTAAGCGGTGATAGCAGAGGCCTCAGCGGCAGAGGACAGCCGGCGCTGAGAATGCAGCCGCACTGGTTGCTAACAGCCAAAGCAACAGCAGAAAACATCGGCCGAAAACAACAGCAGCCGCGAAACGTCGCACAGTGGGGCCATTTGAGTTTTTTCATATCAAAAATCATAACTTTTGAACCAAATGAGATAATCGAAGAATTTAAAAAGCATATGATAGATAATTAATCAACCTATAAAATGAGCGTTTGAAATGAATTCTACGATTTTTCTGTGCCTATTTATGGGTATGCAAAGTTGAAATTTGTGAAAAAATCAACTTTACGGGAAGGAAAAAAAAAATATTTTTTAAATATTTTGATTTTTATTGTTTCATTTTAATGGTTTTTATAATCTAAAAGTAATATTAAAATAATTAAAAATAATTTTTTTTTTTTTTTTTTTTTTATTAATTTTTTGTAAAATATTCATCACAATCCGTAAAAGATGGTATATCTTAAAGAGAAATCATCTCTGAACTATAAGTATTTTCTAATTCTTTTCGTGACTTAACATGCCTCAGTGATGAAATTAGTGGATCTGAAGATGCTGCTAACATGTTGAAGAGGTCCTCATTTTGTCTCACCCTTGAAGCTTTGAAAGTGTTTAGCAATCTGTATTTTTTATAAAACTTATTAAGGGACTCTGGTGCTTCTTCAGAGAGCTCTCCAATTGGCAAAGACTGATACTGTTTGTTTTTATCCATCGTGAGTTTAGACTGGCATACATCATGCAGAGTTTATTTTTTATATCTTCGCTTCTCTGTATATTGCCGTATAAACTATCAAGTTCTTCGAAGGCAGCTTCCGTGAAACTTTGTAATGTGGTTGACTTCCTAAACAGGTCAAATAATTTATGGTTGCTCAACGACATGTTTGAAGTGTAAAACAGTACTTGTCTCGCCAACTTTCAGTCGTAGACTAATCCAGGATTATAGTTTTTTTTTCATTATATAGTCTAATCTATTACCTGATATATACCGTTTGGATTAAGGGTTCAAGAAAAGAGTTAGCTTTCATGCCTAACAAATTTACCTATTGTTTGTATAAGTCCAGGTCCATAAGGTCAATTTATGCAATTTGGGTACTTGGCACGTGTCCGAATAAGATTTGTGCCTACATGAATGGGATGTGTGACTAGTTGTACGCCAACGCAATTTCTGTATTCGGTGCGTGCCTGGTAATTTATTTGTATATCCTGTAACTGCACCTGAATTTAGGGACCAGGATTAGACAAATGATCTCAGGTAAGCATTACAGAATGAAAAACAAAAGTCAAGTATCTTCACAATAACGAACGTAACAAAAACAACAAAAATGGGTTTTCACGGTTATATGTCATAAATTGCCCAAAAATGCATGCAACACATTTTTTTCCTATGACTTTTTTCATTTTTTTACATTTAAAAAAAAAGGGGCAAAAACGGGCACATGAAACTTTTTGCATTTAATAGAGGAATAATCAAAGAAATTAATTTAATTTTTTTTTATTTTCCATCAAAATTGAGAAATAGTGAAAAAGTGGATAGTTGGTAAATATTGAATTGCCTGGCCAAACGCAAAGCAAACAGTATATCTTTTTTTATTCTTTTCTGAATAAATAGATCTATCAATAGAACCAAATATAATGACGATCCGTAACTTAGTTTTTGAGATATTGTATCTCAAAGCCGACCAAATTACCTTAAAATTGTGATTTTTATGTAACACAAAAAATCAGACAATTTTGAAAAGCTATATCTTCTAAACAAAAAATCCGGTTACATTATGGATTGCAGATTTGAAATCGCTGGAAAATTTCCTATAAAGTAGGTTCATTCAATAATTTTTAGAGGCACATGCAATTTTTGATTTTTGACACTTGACTTGTTCTACGGGCGCCACTGTGCGTCGTTCAAGAGCGGCTACAGCCGAAGCAACAGCAGAGAAGCACCCCACACACCAGCAGCCGAGGAGAGAGAGAGCAGCTACAGCCGAAGCCTGAGCAGAGGCCTCAGTGGCAGAGGATAGCCCGTGCCGAAAATGCAAAACGCCGGCGAGTTAGTCACGATCAGGCCACGCTCAGAAACGCAAGTGCGAAACAGCAAGTGCGGAAAACAAAACGAACAGCAGCAGCGACAAAACGTGGGTGACAGCGGCCAGCGACAACGTGTGCGACGAAACACAAAGCTAACCAGCAACGAGCCGTACGAGAAGTATAAGGATGGAGCAGGGGTAAGCTGATCTTCGGTCTGCGGGGATTTAACTGGGCGGACAATTGTCTTTGTTGCGGTGTGGTACTAGGCTTTGTTAAATAAAAGTATATGATATGAGTAAAGAAGTGGAAAACATAAAAGCCAAGTGCGTTTTTGCAAGTTCGTATTTGTTTCGCTAGACGGCTAGAGGCGTGCCGTATGGCCGCAACACGTGTTCCGAGCGCTTCTCTGCACGTTTTGCGGCTATCCGGCATCGCACGGGGCACCACGAGACCCAACACGTCGCGTTCCGAGGGTTTCTCTGCACGTTGTGGTAAGTCTTGTAGGTGTCCTACAGTCCCGTCCGTTCGTGTTTGTTTCGCTAGGCGGCTAGAGGCGTGCCGTATGGCCGCAACACGTGTTCCGAGCGCTTCTCTGCACGTTTTGCGGCTATCCGGCATCGCACGGGGCACCACGAGACCCAACACGGCGCGTTCCGAGGGTTTCTCTGCGCGTTGTGGAGAGTCTTGTAGGTGTCCTGCAGTCCCGACCGTTAGTATTTGATTCGCTAGGCGGCTAGGGGCGTGCCGTATGGCCGCAACACGCGTTTCAAGCGTTTCTCTGCACGTTTTGCGGCTATCCGGCATCGCACGGGGCACCACGAGACCCAACACGGCGCGTTCCGAGGGTTTCTCTGCGCGTTGTGGTGAGTCTTGTAGAAGTCCTACAGTCCCGTCCGTTAGTATTTGTTTCGCTAGGCGGCTGGAAGCGTGCCGTATGGCCGCAACACGTGTTCCGAGCTATTCTCTGCACGTTTTGCGGTTAGCAGGCACCGCACGGGGCACCACCCAACACGGCACGTTCCGAGGGTTTCTCTGCGCGTTTTGGTGAGTCTTGTAGGTGTCCTGCAGTCCCGACCGTTAGTATTTGTTTCGCTAGACGGCTAGGGGCGTGCCGTATGGCCGCAACACGTGTTCCGAGCGTTTCTCTGCACGTTTTGCGGTTGTCCGGCATCGCACGGGGCACCACGAGACCCAACACGGCGCGTTCCGAGGGTTTCTCTGCGCGTTGTGGTGAGTCTTGTAGGTGTCCTACAGTCCCGTCCGTTAGTATTTGTTTCGCTAGGCGGCTGGAGGCGTGACGTATGGCCGCAACACGTGTTCCGAGCGTTTCTCTGCTCGTTTTGCGGTTATTCGGCATCGCACGGGGCACCACGAGACCCAACACGGCGCGTTCCGAGTGTTTCTCTGCGCGTTGTGGTGGTTCTGGTAGGTGTCTTACAGTTCCGTCCGTAGGTATTTGTTTCGCTAGACGGCTAGAGGCGTGCCGTATGGCCGCAACACGTGTTCCGAGCGTTTCTCTGCACGTTTTGCGGTTATCCGGCATCGCACGGGGCACCACGAGACCCAACACAGCGCGTTCCGAGGGTTCTCTGTGCGTTGTGGTGAGTCTTGTAAGTGCCTTACCGCCTACTCTTGGGCATCTCTCGAGCGTTTCTCGAGGTGCGTAAGTTGGATTTGTATGCGGGCTGCCGAAGTGCTCTCTGAGTCTCGGTATTTTATAAATTTATTGTAAAATGATCCTGGTATGAGCTGAGCCCTACCCCAGCCTTAGATCGCTACTTAACAGTTGGCGCCCGAGCAGGGACTCTGAGATTAAGGTATTTCGAGCATCTCATATTTATTTTTTTAACCAGTAAGAGCGAACATTTCATCCGCAAATCAAAAAAAAAAAAAAAATTAAAAATTAAAAAAATATAAATAATAAATAAATAAAATTTAAAAAAAAAAATAAAAAAATTGAACCACGCGGCTAGCGACAAGCGACTAGTTTTTGTTTTGCTGGGCGTCGTTTTTTTTTTGCTGACCATAACGCTACGCGGTATTCATGGTACAGTCGGGCATTTTTTATTTTTGTTGTTAATCCTTTGAAAAATTAAATCCTTCGGTAAAAAAAATTAAACAAAGCTAAAATCCTTTAAAAAAATAAAATCCTGAAAAGAACAATATTAAAAAAATAAATATATATTAAAAAAAAAATATATATATATATATATATAACCCTGCGACACTAACGGATAAAACTAATAAGAAGTACAACAACGCAGCGATCAGCTTTTAACATGGGCGTAAAATGGATTTCCTTCCGTCGCAAGGACGAGTTACAGTGCCTAGCTGAGGAGTTTAACCTGGGAACCACGGGTACCGTCGAGGACCTGCGTGCTCGAATCTCCGCCTTCGTATCCAGGGGAGATCATTCGGAGGAAATGCAGGATCGTTTCACGAATTGGAAGTGAACTATGGGGACGCAGCCAGCCCTCGGGATGCCCGCTCACCGGCTGCGTCTCCGGTTCCGACCAACAAAGTGCGCAAGGAGGAGTACCAACTCCAAGTGCCCGTGCCGACTCAGCCGATGGTAGCTCAGGCACCCACGCTTACAGGCACCCATCGACCAGGCAAGCAGTAGCAACATCGGTACCGGGACTCAGAGGATAGGTCGCGAAGAGATTTCGTGCTCCATGCTGGCGGACAAGCTACGCAGCTGGGGTATCGGGTACGATGGCAACTCGGACCCACTCAGCTTCATGGAGAAACTGGAGGAGCGCGTAGCCTCATACTGGGTGAGTGTTGACCAGCTGCCGCGAGCAATATCCGGTCTCTTTACCGGCCGGGCTGAAGGATGGTTCCGGACCTACAGAATGCAGGATGAGCCTTGGGAGTCGTTCAAGAGGGATTTCCTAGACTTCTTCTTGCCCCCACGCTACTTTCAACGGTTGGAGAGTACCATCCAGAATCGTTTATAGCGGCCGAGCGAACCTTTCAGGGATAACCTGATCGAACTGCGGCTTATGATGCAGCGTGCGCAATACTCACCGGAACGGGAGCTGGAGAGGATATACGAAAACCTGTTTCCGGAGTATCAACTGTTTACACTACGGCACGAATTTGAAACGTTGGCTGCATTGACCCCGCGACCCTCGGGGCTACGCCGCATTGTTGCCGGCAAGCGGGCCGACAAAACTGGTACAGGCCCATAACGTCGGAAGCCACGGACAGGGTAACCAGGAGCCTAGGGGTTACGCAACGGTGGTGCCGGCAAGCGCGCCAACAACGCCGGTATCAAATCGTAACACCAGAGACCGCGACCAAGGTAACCGGGACCTGACGGTTCCCACAAGGAACACCGAAGCAACGACATAACAAGTCACGGGCGAAGCAATTGACGTGAAGCGAGCATGTCGGAATTGCGGAGACATCGGGCACTTCTCTAAGGACTTTCGCAATCCTCAGCTGTTATTCGGCTGGGAATGTGGCCGCCGTGGGACCCGCACCATTGGATGCTGCCGCGTCGCCCGATCGGGAAACGGGCAGTGCCTCCGCCCAACCGAGGACAGGTCGGAGAGCGCCATCGACTGGAACTCTCGTCAGTAGTTCACCCGTTACGCTTGGAGGAAGGGAGGATCGCAGCTCTGGTGACCATAGGGGACACCCCGGTAGAAGCGACACTGGACACCGAAGCCACGCGGTCGTTCATCAGTGAACGGTTGGCAAGGATTGTCGGAACAAAGGATAACATTCGGGATATGCGGGCGAGAATAACCAGAGCAGTCATGGTGAAGATAAAGCTCGACGAACGGGAAGCAGTGATACCTCTGCTGGTGATGCCAACAATCCTGGATGACGTTATCCTAGGCATTGACTTTGTGGGATTCGCGCAAAAATTCAGTGCGGTCGAGCCTTCTTGCAACTGGTACAGATGCCCGATCCTCAAACGTACCCGATGCTGACGACCCCGTTCCACCCAACGACTCACACGACAACGCAGGATGCACACGACAGCGGGATAGCGAATCTCAGCGAGACTGCGCAGGCTGGCGCTGCAACAACGCAGGATGCAAGCAGCACCGAGCCGGCTGACTTCGTAGAGACCGGGCAGGCAACAGGATTGACAACGCAGGATGCACACGACAGAGTGATGGCCAATCTCGTCGAGACAGCGCAGGCTGGCGCTGCAACAACGCAGGATGCAAGCAGCACCGAGCCGGCCGACTTCGTAGAGACCAGGCAGGCAACAGGATTGACAACGCAGGACGCACACGACAGCGGGATAGCGAATCTCGGCGAGACTGCGTAGGCTGGCGCTGCAAAAACGCAGGATGCAAGCAGCACCGAGCCGGCCGGCTTCGTAGAGACCGTTCAGGCAACAGGATTGACAACGACAGCGTGATGGCCAATCTCGTCGAGACAGCGCAGGCTGGCGCTGCAACAACGCTGGATGCAAGCAGCACCGAGCCGGCCGACTTCGTAGAGACCAGGCAGGCAACAGGATTGACAACGCAGGACGCACACGACACCAAGCTAGCCGACTTCGTAGAGACAGGGCAGGCCACAGGATTGACAACGCAGGACACACACGACACCAAGCCAGCCGACTTCGTAGAAACAGTGCAGGCAACAGGATCGGCAGCACAGGAGGCACAACGACAACAACCAGTCCACAAAGGGTACAACCTGGAACCAGTGGCCGATGCTGGCAAGGCTCGACGAACGAACCCGTTTCGGACACAGCCCCGAACTCTACCAAACATCATGGAAGAACAGGAACCGGAGCAACGAGAAGCTCCCATCAGCCTGGCTACTATCGCGACCGACGCAGGAGGCGAGGAACAGACAACCGAAGAACGTGCAACGGAACCAGAACTGCCAACCTGGGTCTGTGTCTTCTTGGCAAGGCAGCTCGATAAGTTCGAGAGCCTGAGGGGAGTATCCAACATTGCCAAGCATTCCATAATCTTGAAGGATGACAAGCCAGTAAAGCAACGGTACTTCCCCAAAAACCCGGCAATGCAGAAGATCATAAACGACCAAGTCGACGAGCTATTGGAGAACGGCCAGATCGAACCATCGAAAAGCCCACACAGCGCACCCATCATGCTGGTGCGTAAGAAAACGGGCGAGATGCGAATGTGCGTAGACTTTCGGCAGTTGAATGCACGGTCGGTGCCTGACGCGTACCCCTTGACGAGAATCAACCACATATTGGAGCGCCTGCGAAATGCTAAATACATTTCCACGTTGGACTTAAAAAGCGGATATTTGCAAATTCCAATGGCAAAAGGAAGCCGAGAGTACACCGCATTTAACCCCCCGGAAGAGGTCTTTTCCAGTGGAAAGTCATGCCTTTCGACTCAGCCCCCGCAACGTTCCAACGTGCCTTGGACAGCGTCATAGGACCGGCAATGGAACCCTACGCTTTCGCGTACTTAGATGACATCATAGTCATCGGGGCTACTTTGGAGGAACACGTGGATAACCTGCGGGAGGTATTCCGCCGACTACTGGTCGCGAACTTAGGGTTGAATCAGAAGAAGTGCGCATTCTTTCAACGAAGGCTGGTGTATTCAGGACACCTGATCAGCGACACGGGCATACACACGGATCCGGCCAAAATGGCAGCAGTGCAACGCTTAACGCCGCCAACAACACCCAAAGAGCTGCGACGGTGCATAGGATTGGCAACCTGGTATCGCCGGTTCGTTCCTAACTTCGCCACCATCACGAAACCAATGACGAACCTCCTACGAAAGAACAAGAAGTGGGTATGGGGCGAAGAACAGCAGGCAGCATTCGAAGATTTGAAGGATAAGCTAACAAAAGCGCCGGTCTTGGCATGCCCCGACTTTACGCGGAAGTTTACGCTTCAAACAGACGCCAGCGACTATGGACTCGGGGCTGTGCTGACATAAAGCTTGCCGGAAGGAGAACGAGTGATAGCCTACGCAAGTCGACGTCTTCTTCGAGCCAAGGAGATCTACTCAGCTACAGAGAAGGAGTGCTTAGCGATTGTCTGGGCAATCAGGGAGTTACGCTGCTACCTGGAGGGCTACCATTTCGAAGTCATCACGGATCACCTCGCGTTGAAGTGGCTGAACTCGATCGACAATCCAACTGGGAGAATCGCGCGCTGGGCACTGGAGTTGCAGCAGTACCGGTTCGACGTAACGTACAGACGAGGCAGATACAACGTAGTCGCAGACGCGCTTTCCAGACAACCGTTGGAAACCTTGCTACGGTTAAGCAGGAGAATGAAACAAACACCCGAGAAGTTCGCAGAGTACATACACGAGAACGGGCAGATCTACCGACAAACGGGACAACGGCCTCCCGAGGAAGAACACGTGACTTGGAAACTTTGCGTCGCCAACAACAACCGACAGCGGGTTTTGGAAGAATGCCATGATCACCCAACAGCAGGACATCTGGGAATTCGGAAGACGGCGACACGGATAGCCCAACGATACTACTGGCCAGGCATATTTCGCGACGTGACAAGGTACATCAGGAGGTGCGACCAGTGCCAGAAGTTCAAAGTGAGTCAGACCAAGCCAGCGGGACACACGCACACGAGACAAGCTCAGGGTCCGTTCGACATACTTTGAGCGGATTTCATGGGGTCACTCCCGAGATCTAAACACGGAAACACCAGTCTCTTGGTTTTCTTCGATGTGTTCTCCAAATGGGTAGAGCTAATACCCTTACGGAAGGCTACTACCGCCCAGCTGGAAAAGGCGTTTAGGGAAAGGATACTCTGCCGATTTGGCGTACCGCGAAAATTTGTGTGCGATAACGGCACACAATTCACAAGTCAATCGTTCAAGATGTTCTGCAAGACGGCAGGAATGATATTGGAACACACGGCCCCGTACACCCCGCAACAGAACCCCACGGAGAGGGCAATCAGAACCATAAAGACAATGGTAGCGAAGTACATAGACGGAGACCAAAGCACGTGGGATGAACTACTGCCGGAACTGAGCCTGGCAATCAACAGCAGCACATCCGACACCACAGGCTTTAGTCCCGCTTTTCTCGTCCAGGGCCGAGAACCGAGGCTACCGGGAAATCTCTACGAGGAAGTCACGCCCGGACTAGCAGAACACACCGAAGACCCCTCCGCGAAGGCAGAAAAACTCAAAGACCTTTTCGGAGTCGTGCGCCAAAATATACAACGGGCTTCGCTAGAACAAAGCAAATGTTACAACCTCCGAAGGCGAGAATGGGTTAGATAAATAGTCAAGAGTACACAACATACCTTTACTCATTAAATCTAGCACAAATAGCACCAAGTCTTTGGAAGACGAGCCGGACGCACGACCCTTGGGGGCAAAGGACGTAGCAATAGGACGTCCCTGGGGTCAGCCGTCGCGGGAGGAGCAGTTGCGTAGGCTAAGCGCAGAAGAGTACTGGCACCCGGAGCCAATACCTTTGGGGGTACGAATGCACGGCGTGCAAGGCTGGGTCAACAACAACTGCCAATTCAACACCGACTTGATTTCTCTCAGCTCAGAGTCGGATGTCGCACCTGATGGTAGGTTTGGAACCGGTGGACTGAGAGCCCCCCTGAACTGGGACTTGACGGAGTTAAACCGCCGTGCAGAGGAGGACGATCGCAGCACCGTACCACGCTCGGTAGGCACGATCTATGAGGGATCTCTGGGCGAGGTGGACCCCGAGAACCAGGAAAGCCTAATAGCTGCAACCCCAGGGGGATCCACAGCGAGCACCATGAGCTCGGCAGAATACCGACTCGCCCTACGCTACGGCGATATGGGCTACCCGCCACCATACCCATGCAGCCCACCACCAGCATACGGGTCATGGGCACTGGACGACCAAGGGACCATGCGGGCAAGCAATTGTTCCGACATTACCTCGGTAACCCCCGACACACAACCAGCAGCATCAGTGGAGCCCAGCCGCGAACCACAGGCGGAGACCACCGCAGAAAATGACGACGAGGGTAGCATAGCCACCCACGTGCCACTCGAGGGGGAGGTCGCCGATTGGCTAATGCCACCCAACCGTCGGCGAGGTTCTGGTCAACCAGATAGCCGAAGGCGACGTAGTAGTAGGCGAAGGTACTCCTGAGGAGCACCCAACAACTGGCGAAGAGTGGACTACGGCACCGGAGGATTGGCGAATCGGCCCGGAACCCCGTCAGCTGCCGTCCTCAGTCATAAACTTCATGAAGACCTACCTCAGCCAACCCGACGCACGATTGGGAGTGCGAAACCTCAAGAAGATCGGTCCCCACACTTTCCGCTACAGCGTCAACCGATCACGACAGGTGACAATCACTCTTCTCAACCCCGAGGAAGGGAGGGGGTGTGAAGGAGCTATTTAACCCCTCCACAACATTTAATTCATTAGCTTGTAAGTAAATATTTGTATTAACCACGAAGGTATTTTAGTTTAAGGCCACGAAGGCACCAGAGTACAATAATAATAATTTAAGCTGACAAAACACGAATATTTATATTTAAGACACGGGGAACTGGGTTACAGGTTCACGAAGCAGAAATGATCAGCACTGAAAGCGATGAGCAGCACTGATTGCTTACGGCCGAAGCAACAGCAAAAGAAAGAGCAACGAAGACAGCCACGAAGTGTCGCAGCATAGGTGGCGATAACAGAGGCCTCAGCGGCAGAGGGTGGTTACTAACAAAGCAACAACAATGAAACAACAGCAGCCGCGAAGTGTCGTAGCGTAAGCGGTGATAGCAGAGGCCTCAGCGGCAGAGGAGAGCCGGCGCTGAGAATGAAGCCGCACTGGTTGCTAACAGCCAAAGCAACAGCAGAAAACATCGGCCGAAAACAACAGCAGCCGCGAAGCGTCGTAGCAAGAGCGGCTACAGCCGAAGCAACAGCAGAGAAGTACCCCACACACCAGCAGCCGCAGAGAGAGAGAGCAGCTACAGCCGAAGCCAGAGCAGAGGCCTCAGCGGCAGAGGATAGCCCGTGCCGAAAATGCAAAACGCCGGCGAGTTAGTCACGATCGGGCCACGCTCAGAAACGCAAGTGCGAAACAGCAAGTGCGGAAAACAAAACGAACAGCAGCAGCGACAAAACGTGGGTGACAGCGGCCAGCGACAACGTGTGCGACGAAACGCAAAGCTAACCAGCAAAGAGCCGTACGAGAAGTATAAGGATGGAGCAGGGGTAAGCTGATCTTCGGTCTGCGGGGATTTAACTGGGCGGACAATTGTCTTTGTTGCGGTGTGGTACTAGGCTTTGTTAAATAACAGTATATGATATGAGTAAAGAAGTGGAAAACATAAAAGCCAAGTGCGTTTTTGCAAGTGCCCCCCCCCCCCCCCCCCCCCCTACCAGGCCACGCTGATAAAAGCCGCGCCGTATGGCTGTGCAACATAAAACCAAGTGCGTTTTGCGAGTGTCCCCCCCCCCCCCCCACCCACCGCTTCGGTGATAAACGCGTGCCGTATGGCCGTAACACGTGTTCCGAGCGCTTCTCTGCACGTTTTGCGGTTATCCGGCACTGCACGGGGCACCACGAGACCCAACACGGCGCGTTCCGAGGGTTTCTCTGCGCGTTGTGGTGAGTCTTAAAGGTGTCCTACAGTCCCGTCCGTTAGTATTTATTTCGCTAGGCGGCTAGAGGCGTGCCGTATGGCCGCAACACGTGTTCCGAGCGCTTCTCTGCACGTTTTGCGGCTATCCGGCATCGCACGGGGCACCACGAGACCCAACACGGCGCGTTCCGAGGGTTTCTCTGCGTGTTGTGGTGAGTCTTGTAGGTGTCCTGCAGTCCCGTCCGTTAGTATTTGTTTCGCTAGACGGCTAGGGGCGTGCCGTATGGCCGCAACACGTGTTCCGAGCGTTTCTCTGCACGTTTTGCGGTTATCCGGTATCGCACGGGGCACCACGAGACCCAACACGGCGCGTTCCGAGGGTTTCTCTGCGCGTTGTGGTGAGTCTTGTAGGTGTCCTACAGTACCGTCCGTTAGTATTTGTTTCGCTAGGCGGCTGGAGGCGTGCCGTATGGCCGCAACACGTGTTCCAAGCGTTTCTCTGCACGTTTTGCGGTTATTCGGCATCGCACGGGGCACCACGAGACCCAACACGGCGCGTTCCGAGGGTTTCTCTGCGCGTTGTGGTGGGTCTGGTAGGTGTCTTACAGTTCCGTCCGTAGGTATTTGTTTCGCTAGACGGCTAGAGGCGTGCCGTATGGCCGCAACACGTGTTCCGAGCGTTTCTCTGCACGTTTTGCGGTTAACCGGCATCGCACGGGGCACCACGAAACCCAACACAGCGCGTTCCGAGGGTTCTCTGCGCGTTGTGGTGAGTCTTGTATGTGCCTTACCGCTTCTCTTGGGCATCTCTCGAGCGTTTCTCGAGGTATGAGGGCTGCCGAAGTGCTCTCTGAGTCTCAGTATTTTATAAATTTATTGTAAAATGATCCTGGTCTGAGCTGAGCCCTACCCCAGCCTTAGATCGCTACTTTACATTTTATTACTTGCATAAGCTATTTTGAGTATGCAAAATATGTTAGTTTATTAAATTATCAACAGGCTGGCGAAAATCTTCAACTGAAACCTCCACGAGGGTGCCGGCTGGGCAATGGGACGAGGGGTACCTGGTGCTATTTTCCTTGCGGAGGGACAGGGTGGCGTCTTGCCAAAGCAAGCTGCACACCTCTCAAATGCTTCGGCACTATTAGGGTGTGGGGTAAGCCGAGGCAACAGGCATCGATGTCCAGCTAAGGTGAGCCCTATACCACTCAAAGGCTTCGGCACTGCGAGGGTAGGGGACAAACCAAGGCGAAGGCATCGTTACCTGGCGGAGGGAAGTACCAAACCACTCAAATGCTTCGGTACTGCGAAAGTGAGGGGCTAACCAAAGCATCAGAAGTCATCCTGCCAAAAAAACAAACAAAGGTACTGCGTATCTACTCACCTGTAGAAAGTTAGTACAATGTCTAGCTAAGGTGAGCTCTACGCCATTCAAAGGCTTCGGCATTGCGAAGACATGGAGCAAGCCATGGTTCGAGGTCCTTGGCAGTAAGGTTAAAATGCTATGGGTAGACTTCCCAGAAAAAAATTAAAATGAAGAAGAAGAAGGAAGACACACGGGTGGGGATGTCAACCCAAACGTCGGTTGAAAAGGGTGCTACCACCGGCGGGCACGGGGGGCGAAATCCTCTCTGCGTGTCGCCACCAACCCACCCTCACAGTGAACAAACCCGACATGATCTTAGCAATCAGTGAAAGTTTCATCAAGATCGGTTCAGCAGTTTGCCCGGAAATCGTGTTGATATGGTAAATTTATATGGTGGCTGTATCGTAGAATGCTCCGATCGGGATGAAATTTCATATTGAACAAACCCGACATGATCGAAGCAATCTGTGAAAGTTTCAGCAAGATCGGTCAGCGTTGGCCAAATCGTGTTGATATGGTAAATTTATATGGTGGCTATATCGTAGAATGCTCCGATCGGGATGAAATTTCATACTGAACAAACCCGACATGATCTAAGCAATCTGTGAAAGTTTCATCAAGATCGGTTCAGCAGTTTGGCCAGAAATCGTGTTGAAACAGACAGACGGACAAGGGACAGTCGGACAGACAGACGGACAGACGGAAATCAATTCCTGAGCTCGTCCTGATCATTTTGATTTCTAGTTTATGGGGTCTCCCATCATTACTTTAAGGCGTTACAGATTCATGACACAGTAAATATACCCTGTGAAGGGTATAAACAAAAGACGGCATATGGACGGAAAGCAGTGAAGATTCGGCAAATGTGCTTCTAGAGGCACACTTCCCTAACTGCACAGAAGTCAACACAAACACACAAACGATATTTCCAACCACGCGAAGGATAATGTGGGCTATAGACTCCTTTGAGAGCTACAAATCACCAGGTCCAGACGGGATATTCCCGGCCATGCTGCATAAGGTCAAACACGTGATCACTCCATGGCTGAGGGAAATATTTAGAGGATGCCTTAGTTATGGCTATGTGCCGGTGGCCTGGAGGACAGCGCGGGTAATTTTCCTGCCCAAAGCTGGAAAATGTAGCCGCGTTGTGCCTAAAGACTACAGACCCATAAGCCTGACTTCGTTCCTACTAATAACACTAGAAAAACTGATAGACCGTCATATCAGACAGAATACAGTGATGACTCCAGAATAGAACCAACACGCTTATACGAAGGGCAAGTCGGTGGAAACTGCGCTACATTCCCTCGTAGCAACCATCGAGAATGCACTTCACCATAAAGAAAACGCTCTAGGCCTATTTCTTGATATCTCAGGCGCATTTCATAATGTGTCGATGCATGCAATAATGCACAGCCTAAGAGCTGTGACCCCAGCAGAAACAGTTTACTCTTGGGTCCAGAACCTACTGAGCAGCGGGAGAATACATGCGGAATGGGTAACCACGACCACAATCAGGGGAGCAAATTGTGGCACTCCCCAAGGAGGAGTGCTCTCACCCCTACTGTGGAACTTGGTGGTAAACGACCTGCTAAAGAAATTCAAACGGAAAGCCCCGAAGATAACTGCCTATGCGGACGACATAAGCATAATTAACACAGGCAAGTGTCCATCGACAAGCAGCTCAGTCATGGCCTACACACTCAAAGAGATACTAGCTTGGGCCACAAAAGCCGGGCTGAGTATCAACGCGGACAAGACGGACCTTATTTTCTTCACCAAGAGATACAAGGTACCACGCTGGACGCCACCGAAAATAAACGATAGAATGCTGATACCAAAGAAAAGTATAAAATACCTGGGAACAGTAATAGATAGCAAATTGAGTTGGAACCTCAATGTGGAGGAAAGGGTGAAGAAGGCCACCAATGCACTCTATACATCGCAAAAGATGTTTGATAGCTCTTGGGGGCTGTCACCAAGACTGACACATTGGGTTCTCATCTCGGTTGTGCGCCCCATACTGCTCTATGGAATACTGGCATGGTGGAAAGCCACAGAAAAGTCCACATACCTTAAACGAATGGAAAAAACTCTGCGACATGCACTGATGTGCATCACAGGGGCGCTGAGAACTACACCAACTAAGGCACTACAGATTATGCTCAATGTCAACCCAGTGGACATACAAGCACGCCTTACAGCAAGAAAGACGGCACAACGGCTTTACACGATAGGCAACTTGACGATACACAGCTACGGGCACAGTACAATTGGAAGGGGGACAGAAGTCGAAACAGACCATATGACCCCAAGAAACAATTTCAACTTCACGCCCACTTTCTTAGAAAAAGATGACTGGTGCTCAGGAGGAGAGCGGTCAGCCATAAACATATACACAGACGTCTCAAAACTGAGGGAGGGAGTTGGCGCAGCAGTATACTGTGCCGAACCACTCATGAGCCTGTAATACAATTTCTTAGACCACTGCAGTATTTTCCAAGCGGAGATATTCGCAATAAGGAAAGCAGCAGAAGGAGTCCTACAAACTAACACAAAACACGATGAAGTAAACATATTCGTGGACAGTCAGGCAGAAATTAAAGCCCTGCAGGCCCATTACATAGGCTCTCGAATGTCCTGGCAAGCAGGGAAGCACTAGATGATCTCAGCATTTTTAAAAAAGTGCGCATCTATTGGATCTAAGCCATCAGGGATTTGAGGGCAACGAGATAGCAGAGTTTTTGGCTAAGCAAGGTGCAACGGGACTCAACAGTGATTCTGCGGATGTTCCGATCTCACTGCGAACGCTACACTCATACATGGAAATACAAGCACGGGATACAGCAGCACTAAGGTGGACAAACACCTCTGACTGCAAAATCTCTAAAATAATGTGCAAAACATATGATGTTAAACTAACGCAATGCATGCTAAACCTAAAAAGGCATGACTGCCGAAGGCTTGCGGGTCTCTTGACGGGAAACTGCCTAACCGCGGTACACATGAAAAGGCTTGGCTTAACGGATAACGACGAATGCAGGAAATTCAAGGATAAAGGTGTCAAAGAGGACCCCTTTAGCGGTCTATGTGTGACATTCCCCCTTGGGAGGGTCAGCCGGTCTAACCTAACCTAATCTAAATCATCAACAGCTTGTTTTATTAGTTATGAATGCCCTGCCTTATTGCCAAAATATAAATACACACATAAAATATAAATTGTGCTAAAGTAAGTTTAGCATCAAAATTGCGCAAAACTCATATGAAGTCTATACTACGCTTTATTGTTGCGCAGCAGCAAGTACATTCAAGCAAAAGTCTAAAACTGCCAAACTCAAGTTCTTTAGCAAAAACAAGAGAAAATAAGTACGGCAACATATAATTTTTGGCACTCGAATCACACTGCGATCAAAACAAAAGCCTAAGGGCCAGTTCCTCAATGTCTGGTTAAAGTAAGAATTAGCTAACGACCAGATAAATTTAACGCTCGCGTTAAGCCAATTTGGTTTGCTCAATGTATAGTGAAGTTAAATCGATATGATACTATCGCATTGATGGTGCTGCCACCCTTTCCGAGCAAAACAGCTGTTTTTGTTTGGTGTTTTTTGTTTTGTGACTGCCAAATTTTTCTTTCAACTCAAAAATGACAATTAAAAAAATGGAAATGAGTAAACAAACAAGTTTAATGAGCTAAGTTTAGAACAAAAAGCAGCCACTTTGCGTGGATGTAAAAAATTCTTTGATGCGATGCCATTTTACTTGAATAATAAAATAAAGACAGTCAGCTGTTTGCCTAACGATGATTTCATCGATATTTATATCGGCACTTAACGAGAGAACAAATTTTAGCCGGCACTCAGGCCTCATGTTAGTTTTAATCACGAACAACCCTAACCAGACATTGAGAAACTCAATTTTGACTAACCATCAGTTAGTTAAGCTAACCATCTGTTAGTTTAGCTAACCAGACATTGAGAAACTGGCCCTAAACAATTGGGGTGTTCACTTTGTATTGCAAATGTGCAAAAGTGAAAAAGTGCAAGCCATCGCAACAACAATTTTTACTGAATTAAGTTTGCACGTTTTGGAAGATGCCTGCCTATGACCACTAAGTATAAAGTGTATAGAGCAATCACTTTGTGCTTCGTGCATTCGGGCTGCTTTTGCTGTACATTTGCACGGCGGAACCTACAGAGCAGTTCAGCTGTTGAGCCGACTGCGCGCTCTCACATTATTATACTCGATACCGAAGGTAAAAAGTATATTGAGTTTGTGCAATGTCTGTCATGGTGTCTGTCCGTCTGTATGAACGCTACTTTTTTCCACACCCTTCAAGCTAGAGACTTGAAACTTTCCAATTCTCTTTATCTATGGGAGAGTAAATTAAAGTGTCAAGATTGGGGTTCTAAGATAACTGGGGGGCTGGCAAACCGCCACCAAACAGTTACCAAATTTGGTGCCAAGATAGGTGATGATGACCCCCTAAGAACTGCATCAAAAGTTTGGATGCCACGCCCACCCACACTGCCCCCAGCCCCCCTTTCCCCACCTCTTACAAACTTCGAGTTAAAGTCACCAAATTTGGTATGAAGATAGCAATTGACATTCCACAAAGATCTGCATCAAAAATTTGGATGCCACAACCAGCCATGCTGCCCCCAGCCCCCCTTTCCACACCTTTTACAAACTTTGAGCTAGAGTCACAAAATTTGGAAGGAAGAAAGCTGGTGGCATCCCCATCTGCATCGGATAATCTTCATCCGCATCCGTACCCTTTTGCAATCAGGCCTATTATTACCGGGTTTAATACTGGTATCGAGTATGCCGCAGTCGGTTGTGTCCGACTGCAACGTTTCCACTTGTTTTAGTTTACATTAGATGCAGAGAGTCAGTCGACTGAGACGGTCGACCCACGCAGCTCTGCTGTTTATTTGCGTAATTGATTAACGTGTTTTATTTGCGTGTAGGGTTTTGTTATTTTTGGGGTGGGTGGGCGTTGCGTAAATGTGTGTTCACATGAATGCATTAATGTTTATTTGTATGCATGTCAAGTGTACAAGCACAGGCCTCTGAACGTAAAGCGCAATTGAAACAAAACAACAACAAGCTGGCTTGTCGTAGATGAGACGCACAAAGTAAAATACCCTTTCTATCAGTATTCAATTATAGTCAATAAAAACTCAAATATATGTATAATTTTATTACTTGCATAAGCTATTTTGAGTATGCAAAATATGTTAGTTTATTAAATTATCAACAGGCTGGCGAAAATCCTCAACTGAACCCTCCACGAGGGTGCCGGCTGGGCAATGGGACGAGGGGTACCTGGTGCTATTTGCCTTGCGGAGGGACAGGGTGGCGTCCGGCCAAAGCAAACTGCACACCTCTCAAATGCTTCGGCACTATTAGGGTGTGGGGTAAGCCGAGGCAACAGGCATCGATGTCCAGCTAAGGTGAGCCCTATACCACTCAAAGGCTTCGGCACTGCGAGGGTAGGGGACAAACCAAGGCGAAGGCATCGTTACCTGGCGGAGGGAAGTACCAAACCACTCAAATGCTTCGGTACTGCGAGAGTGAGGGGCTAACCAAAGCAACAGAAGTCATCCTGCCAAAAAAACAAACAAAGGTACTGCGTATCTACTCGCCTGTAGAAAGTTAGTACAATGTCTAGCTAAGGTGAGCTCTACGCCATTCAAAGGCTTCGGCACTGCGAAGACATGGAGCAAGCCATGGTTCGAGGTCCTTGGCAGTAAGGTTAAAATACTATGGGTAGACTTCCCAGAAAAAAAATCTAAATGAAGAAGAAGAAGGAAGAAATACTGGTTGGGATGTCAACCCAAACGTCGGTTGAAAAGAGTGCTACCACCGGCGGGCACGGGGGGGAGAAATCCTCTCTGCGTGTCGCCACCAACCCACCCTCCGTACTGGTTCAAGCAGGCCAGGATGGTTGCAAAGCTAAGGCCAACACAATACCCAAAATGTGGCGCGATTCCACAGTCCATGGAGACTCGGATTGCGAATCACATGGAGGGTCTCATTCGGCAGAAGCTGAGGACCTTTCATGTCACCCAGATCAGGCGAGTACCAGCACCCCCAGTAGGGTCGGGCTCAAACGGTCAAAAGAGGGCATGAACGCCAAAGCCCAACACAAGGCCGCCCTTAAAATCCAGGTTCGGCTCGCTAATTGCCAGCGAGACCTCACGGAAGAGGAGGTCCGTCAGCAGAAGTGGGCCGACGAAAGGATAAAAGAGGGTAGAGCACACTTTGAAAAGAAGACACACATGGCGTCGAAAGACGTCAGTTTTGCCAACAAGGTGGAGGAGCAATTGGCCATCAAACGCCAGCGCTCCGCTGAAACCGCTAAAGCAGAGGTGCCAGCTAGCAAGCGGCCCTGCAAAAAGCCAATGCCGCGGGCAAAGCCGACGGCCAGCGATGTAGCAAGGCGGCACCTAGTCGTCACGCTCATCGACCGGAGCGACCCAAACGGCAAAATGAAGCCCGAGCAGCGGAAGAAGGTGGAGGAGCTGTTGTTCGGTGCGCTTCTAAGTCGAATAGGCGAACCGGGCTCGCTTCCCATCTCATTTGATGGAGCGGGCTGGCTTGAGGGTGTGAAAATACTAAGCTGCAAGGATGACCACACTCTGAAGTGGGTCACCGGTGTCGTGACTGCCCTGAACGCTCCGTGGGAGGGTGCCAAGCTGGAGGTAGTGGTCAGAACTTGTATTCCGTCCGTGCCGAAGGCAAAAGTACTCTTCCCGCAGACCAATCCGGAGGTGCCAACCGTTGATTGGAAGGTGATACACGCTGCGAAGCCCGATAATAAGGGTCAGCAAATAGTCATCCAAATCAACAAGGAGGCTGACGATTTGCTGTACGGGAGATTCGGCAAGATGGCGTGGGGCGTGGGTAGTGTCTACCTACGACTCAAGAGGGGGGTGAAGGGGAGAGAGACATGGCGGAGGTCACCCACGCCACCAAAAGCCTAGAGTTTGAAGATGTCAAGGATACGGACATTACCGTTGTGGAAGTCCTATCCGCAGAGGATGACACTGCCAACCATGATGCTGAAGGTCATCCAAATCAACTTACATAAAAGCAGTCGGCGGAGCTACTGATAACCTTGGAGACAGGGCACGCCGATGTCGCCTTAGTCCAGGAGCCTTGGATAGCGTCTGGTAACAAGGTTTCTGGACTGAAGCATCCAAACTACGACCTATTCTACCAGACAACAGTGAGTAGAGCAAGGACTGTGATCCTAGTAAGGAAAGGTATCTATGCTTACTTATTGTCCAATTACAGTACCGACGACCTCACGGTGACAGCGCTAGAAAGCAGCAGAGACGAGCCAATACTGATGGCATCCTGCTACATGGCGCATGACTCGGAGACACCCCCTCAAGAGCTAACTCGACTGGTGACGGAGGCCGAGTCAAAAGGACAGGCCCTCATCATCGAAGCAGACGCCAACGCACATCAAACAGTATGCGGAAGCGGGGACATAAACGATAGAGGTGAGTCACTGCTTGATTTCATACTTCAAACAAATCTTAAGATAGCAAACGAGGGGGAAAAACCAACATCAAACATCTTAGATATCACAATCGGGTCGGTAATGAATACCGTGGTAAAAGACTGGAGAGTCCTTAGTAGACATTCCTTCTCGGACCACAGGTACATACAATCCTGCGTTAACTTTGAACGAATAGTTAAGAATAAGACGTACAGAAACCCACGGAACACGGACTAGGAGCAGTTCGGTAAAGAGGTTGAAAGAAACCTACCACGACTACCCAAGATAGCCTCACTAGACAAACTAGAGAAGTCCCTGGAGACCCTCAATAAAAATCTGGTGGCGGCCTTTCATAAAACTTGTAGACCGTCGCAAGAGAAGAAGAGACACAAGCCCCATGGTGGACTCCAGAACTCAAAGGACAAATAAAAGACGTACTAGAACTCTTCAAACTCGCAAAACAAGCGCAAGAAGAGCTAGTATGGATAGAATACAGAATAAGGCTTTAGGACTTTAAGAAAAAAGTACGAGTAGCTAAGAGACACACATTGCAAAAATTCTGTTCAGGCATTGAGAAGACAGCTGACACTGCAAGGTTAAGAAAGCTGCTAGCTCGCCAACAGACGGTGCAAAGCCAATTAAAAACAGAAGACGGCAGATGGACGGAAAGCAGTGAAGATGCGGCAAATGTGCTTCTAGAGGCACACTTCCCTAACTGCACAGAAGTCAACACAAACACACAAACGATATCTCCAACCACAAAGGTGGAAATTCCAGAAGATATAACAACAACGCGAAGGATAATGTGGGCCATAGACTCCTTTGAGAGCTACAAATCACCAGGTCCAGACGGGATATTCTCGGCCATGCTGCATAAGGTCAAACACCCCCCTAGTACGGCTGGCGGCAGTGATTGTCTTTAGAATAACCCAGCGTTACTCTTATTTCACCAATGCGTCGTAACGAGACGTCATCGCAACGACTAAACCCGAACGCTTCACAGAAAGAGCGTGAGAGAGAGGCGGTCTTGTTTTTCAAGAGAGCTTGTGCATAAAACAGAATAGAGAAAACCGTAGTCTATTTTTAGTATCTATTAAACTTAACTTCCTGTAAATCATGATCGGCAACAGTGCAATGGCTACGGAATTCGCGTGGTAATCGTAAGGTCTCAGGTTCGAGTCGCGGCAAAGGTATGACTTTTCGTAATCGGTAAGGTTTAAAAAATTAATTTAAAATAATACACATAATACATACTAAGTATATAAGCAAAATATTTGTGTCGCGTTTAAGAATTACTGCTACTTTGTCCCAAGCAAAAAGTTTAATAACAATTTATAGAAGCTTATACTATACATTTGAACATGAATTAACCACCACTGTGGTGTTAAGAACTGATATCGGGATGTAGCATTTCGATTCAAAATTTTTTTAGTTTATTTTAAATGAAAACTTTTTGATTCAAACATCTTAGACCTTGTTGACGGCATTGGCTTCACGAGAGAAGCATTTCTCCACACATGTTATTGGGTCAATAAAGCGTCACTTACGTCGCTCCATGCATTACATTAGGTCAATAGAGCGTCTCTTACGTCGCTCCATTCATTACATTAGGTCAATAGAGCGTCTCTTAAGTCGCTCCATGCATTACATTAGGTCAATAGAGCGTCTCTTAAGTCGCTGTCTGCATGTCATAAAGACAATAGAGCGACGCTTACGTCGCTCCATACATGTCATTTAGTCAAACGAGCGACAATATTGTAGCTCCATACATGTCATTTAGTCAAACGAGCGACACTTTTGTCGCTCTCTACATGTCATTTAGTCAAACGAGCGACTCTATTGTCGCTTCTCTGCACGGCATTGGCACAACCTAGCGTTCTTAGAGAAACGTTAACGTACTGAGTGGAACTCGCCTTGCAAAATACGACAATCCAACACATTGTGAAGGGTCAAGCGAACGTCAACGACTGTTTCAGAGTCACCGACGCTACGTTCATTTTGCGTTACTCGGCCGTACTAGAGGGACGTGATCACTCCATGGCTGAGGGAAATATTTAGAGGATGCCTTAGTTATGGCTATGTGCTGGTGGCCTGGACGACAGCGCGGGTAATTTTCCTGCCCAAAGCTGGAAAATGTAGCCGCGTTGTGCCTAAAGACTACAGACCCATAAGCCTGACTTCGTTCCTACTAAAAACACTAGAAAAACTGATAGACCTCCATATTAGAGAGAATACAGGGATAACTCCAGAACAGAACCAACCCGCTTATACAAAGGGCAAGTCGGTGGTCACTTTGCTGCAAGAGTAAAAAAGTGCAAGCCATCCCAACAACAATTTTTACTGAATTAAGTTTGCACTTTTTGCAAGATGCCTGCCCATGACCACTAAGTATACAGTGTATAGAGCAATCACTTCGTGCTTCGTGCATTCGGGCTGCTTTTGCTGTACATTTTCACGGTGGAACCCACAGAGCAGTTCGGCTGTTGAGCCGACTGCGCGCTCTCGCATTATTATACTCGATACCGAAGGTAAAAAGTATATTGAGTTTGTGCAGGCCGTCAGCCAATTGGAGCAACAAGGGGAAGAACGCGTGCTGAAGGAAAATGCATTCATACCGCCAATTGGAATGCGCGACCGTGTAGTGCGTGCCGTCCTTGCGGCTCACAACTGGAAGTGCGACTTTAATCTCCACGCGAGGGCGGCTGGAAGCAGGTCCTTGGTACGGTCATGTCTCTGCCAAGGGTGTTGACGAATGGTAGTCGGGCGAGAGAAGAAAACTCTACAAAATTACCCCAGTCCAAGGTGGAACAGCATTGTGCCGAGGGGCTCGTGGCCGAGGGGGTGCTCGGTCGTTACTTTGCGAACTCTGGATACCTGCCGACTTCCAGTTTAAATAGGCTTCCCGCGGCACACGGGCTATGTCGCGGGTGACTTTCCTTTCCCGTCTACTCGTGGGAATAAAATGAGCTCAAGCTTAAATAACAAAAATCCAGTGTCCGGATCACTTAAAAAACCGGTGGGAAACGCCAATCCCTCTACAGGTGCTAGCACCCGTTTTCCGACGCCTGGTACACTAGCAGGTGCTCGCAACGCCGCCAGCGGCACATGTGTAGTGCGAACAAGCCATTCGTCCTCACACCCCGGACGTCGACCTGGAGCGGCTCCTGGGGCTCGGAGGTTGCAGCATAAGTCTGTAACACCAGCTTCCCGGTCCGTGACGCAGGCAACTGCCTTGGAGTCCGCTACCACAGCGGCAAGTAAACCGTCCATTCAGGACCGGCGGCGCGCGGCAATAATTCTACAAGAAAGCCTGACCGCCAAGCCCTCATCCCCCGACGGGGTCAACCTGGTCGAGTGGGCTAAGAAAATCCTTCGGGATTTCAAGCCTGCAATCCCTGCCGCATCTGCTAAAGCCAAGCAGAAGCGCCAACGCTCCGTTGAGGAGACGGCCCCGCAAGCCAAGCGGATCAGGCCACCCCCGCGGCCACAGCCGCTCACTCGGTCCTTCGCCGAAGCCGCTAAGGAGAAGGCTCTCATTGGGGTCCTTGACAGGGGCCACAAAGAGGGCCATATCCCGCGGAATAGGTGGGGGGCCATTGAAAATGAGCTGCAGGAGAAGGTAGTTGACCTGATGCTGCTGTCTGACGGGCCGCCACCCCGTTGCTCTGATGCCGGATGGTATCAGGGTAATATTAAAGCTATAGCCTGCGAGGACGACAAATCCGCAGAGCTATACAAAAAAGCTGTTGGCCTTCTAGGAGAGGTCTATCCCGGCGCAAAGCTGGAGGCAGTAGACTGGAAGGATGTGCCCAGTCGTCCACGAGCAAGAGTCTGGGTTTCCGCCAAGCCCGAGGATCCCGAAAGAATCCTAAAACTTTTCCAACTGAGTAACCCTGACCTGGTTACGCATGACTGGAGGATCGCTAAGGTCGAGGCGCCAGAAGGCAATAATCGGCAGGTGATCCTGGTCATCAACGATGAGTCAGCCGAGGCCCTAGCCGCAACCAACGGATCGGCCCACTACGGCTTTAAGCCGATAGTAATTCGGGTCTACCGCTCGGACGCGTCTAACAAGCCTCTGGCTCAAAGGCAAGCCTGTGGCGCCAGAAGCTCCAGGTGAGCAGCAAACGACTGAGGCCACTGCAGGCAGCACTACAGCCCATTGTGCAAACAACCAAGTCACAGAAAGTGACGCGGGGGCTGTAGCCAGTGCAGGTGACGACCACCTATCAGAAGACTCTGATCTGGCCAAAGACATGGCCAACATGATAAACCTCGACGTGGACACTGACGAAGAGGCTAATCTGACAGTCGTGGGGTCGAAGCTTGAAGATGTCTCTGAGACTTCTTCAGATAAACCTCCACCACTGTAAGGCAGCTGCAGCCGCTCTGCTGCTCCGCATAAGCAAATGCGGAGTAGATGTTGTCCTCATTCAGGAACCTTGGGTCTGCTGTGGCAAGGTTTCTGGACTGGGGACTAAGGACTACAAGCTAATTGTAGCCCGAAATGAAGGTAAAGTTCGTACCTGCATACTTGCCAGGAAACATCTAGACATTTTTCTGCTCCCTAATTTTAGCAACGGCGACAACACTGCTGCGTGTCTCGAGTTGGAGTCAGGTCACATCAGGCTCAGCTCAAACTACATGGCCCACGACCATCAAAGGCCACCCCCTCATCAACTGCTACGTGCGCTAATCGCCGACTGCGAAGCGACTAACACCGAGCTCATCATAGGATGCGACGCCAACGCTCACCACCATCAGTGGGGCAGCTCGGATATAAATGAACGGGGTGAGTTAATCTTTAATTATATCCTCACGACGAGTCTGAATGTTTGTAATATAGGAAACGACCCAACCTTTATTACAAAGAATAGGGAAGAAGTCCTAGACTTTACGCTAGCCACAGCCTCCCTTCACCAGAGACTTACAAGATGGAGAGTGCTTGATGAGCACTCCTTCTCTGACCATAGGTATATCGACATAGGGTTTTCTCTCGATACCCCAAAGCCTAAATGGTGCAGAAACGTTAGACGTACGAACTGGACCACTTTCAAAGAATGTCTCACAAGACTCATTCCAGAGAATCCCCCAGCGGGATCCCCTTCCCCCGAGCTCACAGAGCTACTCACAAACAAGCTCACGGAGGCATGCAAGTCCGCCCTCAACATGTCATGCCCCCAGGGCAAACCAAGAGGGGAAGCAAAAACCACCATGGTGGTCCCCACAGATAAGCGAAATTCGGAAAACTTCACGTAAGCTCTTTAACAAAGCAAGGTTCAGGGGAGACGACCAATCATGGAGTCTCTACAAAACCAGCATAACTTCCTATAAGAAGATACTTAGACAAGCTAAACGCTCCGCTTGGCAGAAGTTCTGCTCCACAATCGAAAGTACCACAGAAGCCTCTAGGCTCAGGAAAGTTCTCTCCAGCACACAAGCACCCGTGGGCTTCCTCGAGGGACCCAATGACTCGTGGACAACGGCCAGTCTCGAGTCACTGGAACTTTTTGTGGAGACCCACTTTCCCGGACGCTCAGTCGCAGGTTTTCGACCACCTATCCTAAGAGATATTCAGGAGCAAGTCTCCAGGGATATCATCGCTTGGGCCATAAGTAGCTTCTCGCCCTACAAATCCCCTGGGCTGGATGGTATCATTCCAGCCCAATTACAATATGCAGGGGATACTGCCATTAACTGGCTTCAGAAAATCTTTTCAGATATTCTGACAACCGGTTCGATCCCCAAGCCATGGTTCGAATCCAAGGTCGTCTTCATTCCGAAGGCCGGCAAAGCCTCACATACAGTCCCAAAGGATTTTCGTCCAATCAGTCTTACATCCTTTCTACTAAAGACACTAGAAAGGGTGCTGAGTGTTCATATCAGAGACTCGATCAAGACCGATCACTTCTCTCAAGCACAACATGCTTACCAAAAAGGAAAATCTACTGAAACAGCGCTCCACGCGGTTATATCCACAGTAGAAAAGGCACTTCACCATAAAGAGTACTGCCTTATAGCCTTTCTAGACATTGAGGGCGCTTTTAACAATATCGTACCGGGTGCAATCACCGAGGCTCTGTCGGAGCTGGGGGTTGGACACCACATTGTGGAACTGATTGATCAACGGCTTAAATGCAGGATTGTCAGGGCCACACTGGGGTCTTCAACCATTTCCAGGGCCGTCAAGAGAGGCACCCCACAAGGAGGTGTTCTCTCCCCTCTCTTTTGGAATGTGGCTGTTAACAGCTTGCTGGGCTCCTTAGAGGGAGGGGGCTGTCGGGTGATAGCCTACGCGGATGATGTCGCTATAGCCTTCTCGGGTAAATTCCCCCAAAGTTTGTGTGAGCGTATGACCACCGCACTACGAATTCTGTCCTCATGGGCTACTTCAAAGGGACTTGGGCTTAACCCAGCCAAAACTGACTTTTCACTAGGAAGTATAAGACACCTCCTCTCAAACCCCCAACCTTAATTGGGGTGGAACTTGCCTTCAGCAAATCCGCTAAATACTTAGGGCTCACTCTAGACAGCAAACTAGACTGGAATCTTAACACCGAAGAACGGGTTAAGAAGGCCTCAGTCGCTTTGTACACATGTAAGAAGTCCATTGGACTCAAATGGGGAATGGCACCCCACGTCACGCTGTGGCTGTACACAGCCATCGTTCGGCCCATCCTACTGTACGGAGTGTCAGTATGGTGGCCAACGCTTTCTAAAAAGACATCAGTCCACAAGCTTGGCAAAGTACAGCGTGCCGCTGGACTGATCACAACAGGGGCCCTCAGAACGACCCCAACTGAGTCTCTTGACAATATACTAAATCTCCTACCAATTGACCAAATGGGGAAATAAGTAGCAACTCTCTCTGCCCTACGCATGAGGGAAACTAAGCAGTGGTCCGAGCAGAATTTCGGACACTCTAGTATTCTAGTGGGTAACTTGCTTATCCCCTCTTACACGGACTATTGTTGTCCTCAGGAATTCCCCATAACTCCTTTCCACACACTAATCCCCCCTAGGGAAGATTGGTGCTCAGGCACGCCAGGGCCGACCGACTCAATAAGAATTTACACCGACGGCTTTAAGCTAGCCGACCGGGTAGGGGGAGGCGTCTTTTGCGAGGCGCTGTCTATCAACAAATCTTTCAACCTTCCTGATCACTGCAGCGTATTTCAAGCTGAGATCGCGGCCATACAGGAAGCACTCTCATGGATTTCCGAATGCGAATGCTCTGCAGATACAATCTGCATTTTTTTCTGATAGCCAGGCGGCTATCAAATCTCTACAAGCGATATCATCCAACTCGATATCCGACACAAACTGCCGCAGATCTCTACACGAGATGGCAGAGCAGTTCGAAATACACCTCATTTGGGTGCCCGGTCACAAAGGCATCGAGGGCAACTGCAAAGCAGACGAGCTGGCAAGGCATGGTACTACCATGCCTCTCCTCACAGACAAGGAGGGCTGGGGCATTCCCATGGCCAGCTGCAAGCTCAGAGTTCGATCGCACTTCGAACTCGAAGCAAACAAAGGGTGGCAGCTTACCAACGCCTCAGGTAGGATTGCTAGGAAAACCTGGCCAACGCGCTGCAAAAAGCGCTCCTCAGACCTAATCCACCTAAGCAGATTAGGCTGTGCCGCCGTAATCAGGGCCATTACGGGACACTGGCTGGTGGGGTCTCACGCAGCGAGACTTCTAGCCCCTTCAAATGATTTCTGCAGAAGCTGTCGTGACAAAGAGGAGGAGGAAACAGTTTCCCACCTTTTCTGCAACTGTCCGGCACTCTGCAAAAACAGAAATCACTATCTAGGGTCCTTCTTCCTATCGGACCTCACTCAACTTGCAGATATTAAACCGAAAAATATCCTGTCTTTCATTCAAACCTCGGGCTGGGACCACGCCCTCAAAGGCGGTGCGACACGCTCATTGTCTAGGTAGACGGTTTTTGGATTAAGTCCAAACGCGGCACCATAACGGGCCAATACATGGCCTGTGTGTGTGGGGGGCTATCTAAGCCTTCCACGACCGCTCTAACCTAACCTAACCTTGTGCAATGTCTGTCATGGTGTCTGTATGAACGCAACTTTTTTCCACACCCTTCAAGCTAGAGACTTGAAACTTTCCAATTCTCTTTATCTATGGGAAAGTAAATTAAAGGGTCAAGATTGGGGCTCTACGATAACTGGGGGGCTGGCAAACCTATAAATTCGATAACTCAAAACCGATAAATCCACATATTTCGCACACCCTTACAGATAGAACTACCAATGTAAGAAGATAGCTATTATTAGCCCCCAAAAAATTACATCAAACATTTTGGAGTCACTCCCACCCATTCCGCCCCCAGCCCCCTCGAGATTTGAAATCAAAAATAGCTATATCTCCCACAGGTTTTTAGCTAGAGCCACCAAATTTGGTGCCAAGATACATGACGATGACCTCCCAAAAACTGCATCAAAAAATTGATGCCACGCCCACCCATACTGCCCCCAGCCCCCCTTTTCTCCACCTCTTACAAACTTCGAGTTAAAGTCACCAAATTTGGTATAAAGATAGCAATTGACATTCCACAAAGATCTGCATCAAAAATTTGGATGCCACACCCACCCATACTGCCCCAGCCCCCCTTTCCACACCTTTTACAAACTTTGAGCTAGAGTCACAAAATTTGGAAGGAAGATAGCTGGTGGCATCCCCATCTGCATCGGAGAATCTTCATCCGCATCCGTACCCTTTTGCAATCAGGCCTATTATTACCGGGTTTAATACTGGTATCGAGTATGCCGCAGTCGGTTGTGTCCGACTGCAACGTTTCCACTTGTTTTAATTTACATTAGATGCAGAGAGTCAGTCGACTGAGACGGTCGACCCACGCAGCTCTGCTGTTTATTTGCGTAATTGATTAACGTGTTTTATTTGCGTGTAGGGTTTTGTTATTTTTGGGGTGGGTGGGCGTTGCGTAAATGTGTGTTCACATGCATGCATTAATGTTTATTTGTATGCATGTCAAGTGTACAAGCACAGGCCTCTGAACGTAAAGCGCAATTGAAACAAAACAACAACATGCTGGCTTGACGTAGATGAGACGCAAAAAGTAAAATACCCTTTCTATCAGTATTCAATTATAGTCAATAAAAACTCAAATATATGTATAATTTTATTACTTGCATAAGCTATTTTGAGTATGCAAAATATGTTAGTTTATTAAATTATCAACAGGCTGGCGAAAATCCTCAACTGAACCCTCCACGAGGGTGCCGGCTGGGCAATGGGCATCGTGCTACCTCGAAACAAACGAGGGGTACCTGGTGCTATTTGCCTTGCGGAGGGATAGGGTGGCGTCCGGCCAAAGCAAAACTGCACGCCACTCAAATGCTTCGGCACTATTAGGGTGTGGGGCAAGCCGAGGCAACAGGCATCGATATCCAGCTAAGGTGAGCCCTACACCACTCAAAGGCTTCGGCACTGCGAGGGTAGGGGGCAAACCAAGGCTAAGGCATCGTTACCTGGCGGAGGGAAGTACCAAACCACTCATAGGCTTCGGTACTGCGAGAGTGAGGGGCTAACCAAAGCAACAGAAGTCATCCCGCCCCAAAAACAAACAAAGGTACTGCGTATCTACTCGCCTGTAGAAAGTTAGTACAATGTCTAGCTAAGGTGAGCTCTACGCCATTCAAAGGCTTCGGCATTGCGAAGACATGGAGCAAGCCATGGTTCGAGGTCCTTGGCAGTAAGGTTAAAATGCTATGGGTAGAAGGAAGACACACGGGCTGGGATGTCAACTCAAACGTCGGTGGAAAAGGGTGCTACCACCGGCGCGCACGGGGGGGAGAAATCCTCTCTGCGTGTCGCCAGCAACCCACCCTCCGTACTGATTAAAGCAGGCCAGGATGGTTGCAAAGCTAAGGCCAACACAATACCCAAAATGTGGCGTGATTCCGCAGTCCATGGAGACTCGGATTGCGAATCACATGGAGGGTCTCATTCGGCAGAAGCTGAGGACCTTTCATGTCCCCAAGATCAGGCGAGTACCAGCACCCCCAGTAGGGTCGGGCTCAAACGGTCAAAAGAGGGCATGAAGGCCAAAGCCCAATACAAGGCCGCCCTTAAAATCCAGGTTCGGCTCGCTAATTGCCAGCGAGACCTCACGGAAGATTAGGTCCGTCAGCAGAAGTGGGCCGACGAAAGGATAAAAGAGGGTAGAGCACACTTTGAAAAGAAGACACACATGGCGTCGAAAGACGTCAGTTTTGCCATCAAGGTGGAGGAGCAATTGGCCATCAAACGCCAGCGCTCCGCTGAAACAGCTACAGCAGAGGTGCCAGCTAGCAAGCGGCCCTGCAAAAAGCCAATGCCGCGGGCAAAGCCGACGGCCAGCGATGTAGCAAGGCGGCACCTAGTCGTCACGCTCATTGACCGGAGCGACCCAAACGGCAAAATGAAGCCCGAGCAGTGGAAGAAGGTGGAGGAGCTGTTGTTCGGTGCGCTTCTAAGTCGAATAGGCGAACCGGGCTCGCTTCCCATCTCATTTGATGGAGCATGCTGGCTTGAGGGTGTGAAAATACTAAGCTGCAAGGATGACCACACTCTGAAGTGGGTCACCGGTGTCGTGACTGCCCTGAACTCTCCGTGGGAGGGTGCCAAGCTGGAGGTAGTGGTCAGAACTTGTATTCCTTCCGTGCCGAAGGCAAAAGTACTCTTCCCGCTGACCAATCCGGACGTGCCAACCGTTGATTGGAAGGTGATACACGCTGCGAAGCCCGATAATAAGGGTCAGCAAATAGTTATCCAAATCAACAAGGAGGCTGACGATTTGCTGTACGGGAGATTCGGAAAGATGGCGTGGGGCGTGGGTAGTGTCTACCTACGACTCAAGAGGGGGGTGAAGGGGAGAGAGACATGGCGGAGGTCACCCACGCCACCAAAAGCCTAGAATTGGAAGATGACGAGGATGCGGACATTACCGTTGTGGAAGTCCTATCCGCGGAGGATGACACTGCCAACCATGATGCTGAAGGTCATCCAAATCAACTTACATAAAAGCAAGTTGGCTTCGGCGGAGCTACTGATAACCTTGGAGACAGGGCACGCCGATGTCGCCTTAGTCCAGGAGCCTTGGATAGCGTCTGGTAACAAGGTTTCTGGACTGAAGCATCCAACTTACGACCTATTCTACCAGACAACAGTGAGTAGAGCAAGGACTGTGATCCTAGTAAGGAAAGGTATCTATGCTTACTTATTGTCCAATTACAGTACCGACGACCTCACGGTGACAGCGCTAGAAAGCAGCAGAGACGAGCCAATACTGATGGCATCCTGCTACATGGCGCATGACTCGGAGACACCCCCTCAAGAGCTAACTCGACTGGTGACGGAGGCCGAGTCAAAGGGACAGGCCCTCATCATCGAAGCAGACGCCAACGCACATCACACAGTATGCGGAAGCGGGGACATAAGCGATAGAGGTGAGTCACTGCTTGATTTCATACTTCAAACAAATCTTAAGATAGCAAACGAGGGGGAAAAACCAACATCAAACGTCTTAGATATCACAATCGCGTCGGTAATGAATACCGTGGTAAAAGACTGGAGAGTCCTTAGTAGACATTCCTTCTCGGACCACAGGTACATAAAATTCCGCGTTAACTTTGAACGAATAGTTAAGAATAAGACGTACAGAAACCCGCGAAACACGGACTAGGAGCAGTTCGGTAAAGAGGTTGAAAGAAACCTACCACGACTACCCAAGATAGCCTCACTAGACAAATTAGAGAAGTTCCTGGAGACCCTCAATAAAAATCTGGTGGCGGCCTTTCATAAAACTTGTAGACCGTCGCAAGAGAAGAAGAGACACAAGCCCCATGGTGGACTCCAGAACTCAAAGGACAAAGAAAAGACGTACTAGAACTCTTCAAACTCGCAAAACAAGCGGAAGAAGAGCTAGTATGGATAGCATAAGGAATAAGGCTTTAGGACTTTAAGAAAAAAGTACGAGTAGCTAAGAGACACACATTGCAAAAATTCTGTTCAGGCATTGAGAAGACAGCTGACACTGCAAGGTTAAGAAAGCTGCTAGCTCGCCAACAGACGGTGCAAAACCAATTAAAAACAGAAGACGGCAGATGGACGGAAAGCAGTGAAGATGCGACAAATGTGCTTCTAGAGGCACACTTCCCTTACTGCACAGAAGTCAACTCAAACACACAAACGATATCTCCAACCACAAAGGTGGAAATTCCAGAAGATATAACAACAACGCGAAGGATAATGTGGGCCATAGACTCCTTTGAGAGCTACAAATCACCAGGTCCAGACGGGATATTCCCGGCCATGCTGCATAAGGTCAAACACGTGATCACTCCATGGCTGAGGGAAATATTTAGAGGATGCCTTAGTTATGGCTATGTGCCGGTGGCCTGGAGGACACATGAAAAGGCTTGGCTTAACGGATAACGACGAATGCAGGAAATGCAAGGATACAGGTGTCAAAGAGACGGTAGAGCACCTCCTCTGCAGCTGCACCGCACTGGCAGCACAACGACTACGCCACTTCAAAGCTCCCTTTCTTGCTTCGCTCGAATAAGCCAGCCGGTCTAACCTAACCTAATCTAAATCATAAACAGCTTGTTTTATTAGTTATGAATGCCCTGCTTTATTGCCAAAATATAAATACACACATAAAATATAAATTGTGCTAAAGTAAGTTTAGCATCAAAATTGCGCAAAGCTCATATGAAGTCTATACTACGCTTTCATGTTGCGCAGCAGCAACCACATTCATGCAAAAGTCTAAAACTGTCAAACTCAAGTTCTTTAGCAAAAACAAGAGAAAAGAAGTACGGCAACATATAATTTTTGGCACTCGAATCACACTGCGATCCAAACAAAAGCCTAAGCAATTAGGGAGCTCACTTTGCATTGCAAATGTGCAAAAGTGAAAAAGTGCAAGCCATCGCAACAACAATTTTTACTGAATTAAGTTTGCACTTTTTGCAAGATGCCTGCCTATGACCACTAAGTATATAGAGCAATCACTTCGTGCTTCGTGCATTCGGGCTGCTTTTGCTGTACATTTGCTCGGCGGAACCCACAGAGCAGTTCGGCTGCTGAGCCGACTGCGCGCTCTCGCATTATTATACTCAATACCGAAGGTGAAAAGTATATTGAGTTTGTGCAATGTCTGTCATGGTGTCTGTCCGTCTGTATGAACGCAACTTTTTTCCACACCCTTCAAGCTAAAGACTTGAAACTTTCCAATTCTCTTTATCTATGGGAAAGTAAATTAAAGTGCCAAGATTGCGGTTCTTCGATAACTGGGGGCTGGCAAACCGATAAATTTGAAAACTCAAAACCGATAAATCATAAAAAATTTTGGAGTTCGCCCACCCATTCCGCCCCCAGCCCCCTCGAGTTTTGAAATCAGAAATAGCTATGTCTCCCACAGTTTTTTAGCTAGAGCCACCAAATTTGGTGCCAAGATACATGATGATGACCCCCCTTTACACACCTTTTACAAACTTTGAGCTAGAGTCACAAAATTTGGAAAGAAGATAGCTGGTGGCATCCCCATCTGCATCGGAGAATCTTCATCCGCATCCGTACCCTTTTGCAATCAGGCCCATTATTACCAGGTTTCATACTGGTATCGAGTATGCCGCAGTCGGTTGTGTCCGACTGCAACGTTTCCACTTGTTTTAGTTTACATTAGATGCAGAGAGTCAGTCGACTGAGACGGTCGACCCACGCAGCTCTGCTGTTTATTTGCGTAATTGATTAACGTGTTTTATTTGCGTGTAGGGTTTTTTAATTTTTGGGGTGGGTGGGCGTTGCGTAAATGTGTGTTCACATGCATGCATTAATGTTTATTTGCATGCATGTCAAGTGCACAAGCACCTGTCTTAGTTCTTATGACATTTTTATTGTTAACAGGTGTATATATTTAAGACTTTCTTATTTTATTTATAAAAAGGCACTTAATGAAATAATTTTAAACTTTTGCCATATTATTTATATATAATTATACACATCTATGATTGATGATTACATAAAAAATTTATTTTCTTTTAACATATAATTAAGTCATATCAAAACAATCCAAAAAAAGCATAAAGCATTTTTAACAAGCAGCAACAAAAATGTGTTAACAATCAGAAATCTATAAATTCATTTTTGTATGCTCACAAACAGCAACACAAGAAAATGCTATTGCGAAGAATCTTATTTGCTACATTATCGAGTTTGCCGCTCGAAGCGTTAATAACATTGATATTTGTAATTTTATTAAACTTTTTTTTAGCAATTTCTCAATTATTAGCATATTGCCAACTTATGCTAATCAAAGTATAAATTATTCCAAATATATTATTAAATTACATATCAACAATAGCACTTATATTATATTAGAGTATCCAACACTCAACATTCGTCTGTTCATATATGAACCTTAAGGTTCAATGAACGAGCTATGCATGTGAGTAACGGAAGAGAAGTTTGATAGTGTGTGACTTTTAATAGATGTTAACACATAAAAAAAAAAACAAGTGGAAACGTTGCAGTCAAACGCAACCGATGCTGCAGATCTTTGTGAGATGTCAACTGCTATCTTCATACCAAATTTAGTGACTCAAGCTCAAAGTTTGTAAGGGTATGGAAAGGGGGGCTGGGCGCGGCATTCAAATGTTTACTGCAGATCTTTGTGGAATGTCAATTGCTATCTTCGTACCAAATTTGGTGACTCTAGCTCAAAGTTTATAAAAGGTATGGAAAGGGGGGCTGGGCGCAGCGTCCAAATTTTTACTGCAGATCTTTGTGGAATGTCAATTGCTATCTTCGTTTCAAAATTTGGTGACTTTAGCTCAAAGTTTGTAAATGGTGTGGAAAGGGGGGCTGTATGCGGTATGTGTGGGCGTGGCATCCAAATTTTTGCTGCGGATCTTTCTGGGATGTCAATTGCTATCCTCACACCAAATTCGGTGACTCTAGCTCAATGTTTGTAAATGGTGGGGAAAGGAGGTGGGAATGGCTGCGTTCAGGAAATTAAGCGGTTATAAAGCTGCTTACTTAGCGCTGAGTGCTAATCGCTGAAAACTTGTGAGCGCACTGCTTAGTTGATCAGCTGATTATCATTATCGATATGTAAAAATTTAAATTATATATCTTATTATTACCAGTTTATTTTATTTTTCATAAATTTCATATATTTACTTTTACTTAAATGAAGTCTTAAAATGCATTTCGTATTAAAATAAACCATTTGCACAAAACAATTAACAGCTGTTCAATCACTAAGCGTAAAAGCAAACAAATTTTACGCTTACAAAGATGGCGGGCGCTGACTAAACATGTTAAAAGAGCGCTTACTAAGCAGAACGTTCAGCGAACGATTACTAAACATGTATTGTAAGCGCTTAGTTCCCTGACCGCAGCCATTGCTGACGCCGCACACTATATCAGTTACAATTCACAAAAAACCTAACGCTAAAACATAAATGTATTCTATACTATATACTATACACTATATGTACTATAAGCTAGCCACTTAATCTATCAATAATCAAACAAATGTATAATTATGCCTAAGAGAATACCCAATGTAACGAAGCAGTAAATAAATCTGTGTCTGCATTTGTGCTAGTCATTGTTTGTGTGCTAGAGTTGACAAAAAAAAACAACTTACACGCACACACAAATATTTTCAGCATACATAGCAGTTCACTATACTTTACTGGTTTTAATGCATTCTTTTCGTTCAGTGTTGCTGCGATGCTTTAAGCACGTAAGCATCGCTTGGTTGGGCCTTTATGCTTCACTAAACTTTAAAGAGTTTGCTACCGATATCGTCATCGACGCAATAGTTCAGAACATGATGGAATAACACAAGGTGGTCCCGTCGGCAACAGACATCCACTTATTGTACGCTTGCAATAAGTGCGAGTGAAAAGAACATAGTATACTGAGTGTCGTATTGAGTGCAGAGCTCGCAAATAACAGTTGACCGTATTTCGTTTTGCGGTCTGCACTCTAACACAACCGAAAAAGACGATGCGCTGTTGCTCTCGCTCTGACCAGAACTTTTCGTTTCTCTTTGTTTTGGTTTTCGGTTAACTGTTCTCAGTTGCGTGGTTCTTGTTATGCTCACTCAACAACAACTGAGAGAAAGCGATAAACTGAACGCTCGCTTATTGAGGGTCAGCAGAAGAGCGAAAAAAAACGAAAGACTCATCGTAAACGGTATTTTTTCTTCAGTGCCTAACGCACCGAATCCACAAAAGCAAGTGTGATTTACAATTAGACTGATCATTCGCATATACACTCATACACATGCAAAAGACTTTTATTTTCTTCGCTCATTGCAAAACGGTCAGCGAATGAGCAGAGCAAAAGGGAAACACGAAATTGGTTTTTGGTTGAGCACAGACCGTTCGTTCAAGAGACACTGGTGAACGGCTCTTGTCTGACTTTTTGCGCAAGTGGTGCGCAAAAAACAGTTTTTTGGTGACTGCAAGAAAAGGTCAACTGTTTTTTGCGAGCTCTGATTGAGTGTGAGTGAGGCGGCAATGTGGTTGTTGATTAACCCTTAAGCTGCCTTCACACGATCGGTTTTTCATCGGTTTTTTTTTCTTAAAGCCAGCGCTCTCGTGTGAACACACAAAAATTTTTAGGTCCGGTCAAAAACCGACTCAAAATGAGAAAAATAGAACGTGTTCTATTTCTGCTCTTTTTGAGTCGGTTAAATTTGTGCCACGAACATGTTAACGTAAAAAAGGCGTTTATGGTATTTTTTAGTAATTGTTGGCAAAAAATAATATAAACAAACTTATATATATAGGGAAGTGTGACCAGATTGTGTAACAAAAAAAAGTGATGGGATTTTGGATTTAACCGATGCGAATAATGTGAATGCCAACCTTTTTGGTCGGTTAAAAAAAGCTACAGAAAAACCGACCGTGTGAAGGCAGCTTTAGCAAGTCCGTAGGTTTTGAATATGCCATTATAATAAAAAGACGAGAAATTTTTTTTATGTTTAATTTTTAATAATTTTGAATTACCAATTAAACGCTGCTTTTGGTTCTTAATACAAATTTTTTTGTTTAAGTACTTAACTTTAAAATATATTCTTATTTTAAAATAGAAAGCAATTTTTAATTTATCTGGCTCTCCATTTTGTGCTGCGATAACTAATTTTTCTTTTAAATTTTTTGTTATTTTAAAATTTTCTTGTGTGAAATGAAAAAAAATGTTTTCTATCTCTTTGAGCTTATTTTTGAAGTGACCCAACGGTTTAATAAGGCCGCCGTGAGACACCTCATCTACATAAGTGACTGTCGAACCTTGTTAGAAGCAGTCACTCAACCCTAGCTTTTTAACGACATATCCGGCGACATACTCTGTGGCATCCTCCGTCAACTCATCCATTTCGATGCCTGCAGGTATAGGCCTGTTTACTCTCGACATAACTTAACATAACATAACGTAAGAGGCAGCTCACTTAACTTAAGGAATGTATGCGTTTACTCTCAACATAACTTAGCTTAAGAAATCAGTTTGCAGTGCTGTACAATTGTGTTAGCAGTGTTGTTAAATAAAATAAAATATATTGACCGCTCTTTGGGGCATTTTGAATACAACGTTGCTACCAAGTTCTTTGGCAGTTGCAGTCCAAACTGCTCTTATTTTAATGTTATTTTTAAACTCTTTTTACTTTTTGTCATAAATCAAACTATGGTTTTTTACTAAATTTATTAACTTCTGCTCATCCATTTTGAATAAGTTGTTTAATTGTAGTTGACCAACGTTTTGCAAGACTGATTTCGAACAGCTGTTCGCTATTCGCGTAAATCAACACTGTTCGAATTAAGTTATTTCTGCAACCTGCAGGTTCAAAATTAAGTTATGTTCTGTTAAGTTATGTTATGTTGAGAGTAAAAGCTAACATTGAGAGCCATAAGGTAGATTGAGTCAGCTGACTCTTAAGTTATGTTATGTTAAGTTATGTCGAGAGTAAACAGGCCTTATGTTATTTGCTATGCTTTGCCATCATCTTCAGGCTCATCATCTTCAGGCTTATTTTCCTTATTTTCAATGTTTTTAGAGCTAAAGTCTAAATTAAGCCAGCTATCAGAGTTGTCTTCTTCCACATTTCCAGTGTTTCTCAACAATTCTGTATTCTTGGCTGGATAACGCATGAGAATTATTAGTAAATGATAAAATTAAAAGAAACACATAAAAGACAAAACACAAAAGACACCACATATGAAACATATAGCTAAGCATTTAACAATTATAATTAATAAAATGAATTATTTTTGAACTCATTCTTCTAAATTTGACATACCTATTAAATATTTTCTTAACCTATACTTAAACTGTAGTGGAGTTGGATGGTCAAACTGTCCACCCCTCGATCGCATAGCGCTAACAAAATGTTCCACTATGTCTTGGTTAAGACGGCTAGGTAAGATATAATCAGTAGGTTGGGTCAATTTTTTTCACCAAAATCGTTCCCCAAAATCGGAATCTTGGATGAATTCTAAGAAATATCACCATGGAACTATGTGTCTAAAATCAGTTCCTAGCCCCCGCCGAGAAGCATAAAGATTTGACAAAATGACCAAAACAAGCCATGCACTGATGCTCTTCTTCTGTAATTCTTTATGTTTACAAAAATTTAACTGTTACCGTTTCTTTTACTGATAAGAAGTTACGGATAAATTTGTAAACAAACAACAGTGGTGTAGATAGGGGGTGGTGGGGGGGGGGGGGGGGGGTCGGTCCACTACGTCATTTGTTCAATGCCTTAGAAAATTCTAGTACAAGTGGACCACGCACAGCTAGTGGGACGTTAGCGAATTTACTTGAGACCTGTGAACAACTTCCGGTAAGCACCAAGTTCTAATACAACATCATAAAATTAAAACATGCATTTTGTTGTACGCTATAGCTAACTTTCAACCCATTTCATTTGAAAATATGCTGTATGTAGAAAAAACCTTTCGACTGACGTCGAAGACCTTTATGTCGAGAGTAGTTTACCTTCCTAAAATTAAAAAATATTGGCTAATTACATTATGAAAGTTTATGTACCAACGTATTTTAATGTCAAATTTTATAATTCAGTGGTATATGGCAGTAAACTTTTACTTAATTTGATTCGGTCATCACAATTCTTGCCACTAAATCTTCGAGAAATAGTAAAAAAAAGCAATACAAAACAATGCATTTTTCGCACATACCGAAAATATTTTGTTAGCAATGCTTTTCGATGAAAGGAAATCTGTCCGGGAATTTGCTATTAATAAAATTATTTAATAGCGAAAAATTGTACGACACTACTAATCAAAAAAAATATAAGAAGAATGTCATTAATTTCGGTTGCACAGACTATACAAATTTAGTTGACTTGGATAACGACGACATATTATTTGGACCTCCATTTACTTCAAGTATCCCGCATGAACACTTGTTGGAGTTGTTGACGCATGTTTCACGACGCTTAATGCCACACAATCGAGATGATGTTTTGTCAGTGACTTTAGAAAGTCGATCAAGAAATTCGCAAATGGACTCTAAGAAAGATTTTAAAAATCATTTAAAATTAAAATTATAAATTTTTTTAAAGAAAATATTTACTAAAACTTAAACTAAGTAAAATTAAAAAATTTTTTAATTAAACCATGAAATATAAATATAAAATGATTTTTTTCACAATGTTTTCATTTTTTTGATCAAGTTAAATTGTTGGGTAAAGCGATGTTTTGAGTATGTAACACCCTCTTTTGTCCCACGCCCATTTTTATTAAGTTCTCCAAATTTTCGAAGTTGCTCCAAACTTTTATGGTGTTTTTGGGATACAAATTTTAACCTACAGACCTTTTCCTTACTGTGTTAAAAAGTTACGTAAGTAGAGCATCAGTGCATGGCTTGTTTTGGTCATTTTGTCAAATCTTTATGCTTCTCGGCGGGGGCTAGGAACTGATTTTAGACACATAGTTCCATGGTGATATTTTCTTAGAATTCATCCAAGATTCCGATTTTGGGGAACGATTTTGGTGAAAAAAATTGACCCAACCTACTGATTATATCTTACCTAGCCGTCTTAACCAAGACATAGTGGAACATTTTGTTAGCGCTATGCGATCGAGGGGTGGACAGTTTGACCATCCAAATCCACTACAGTTTAAGTATAGGTTAAGAAAATATTTAATAGGTATGTCAAATTTAGAAGAATGAGTTCAAAAATAATTCATTTTATTAATTATAATTGTTAAATGCTTAGCTATATGTTTCATATGTGGTGTCTTTTGTGTTTTGTCTTTTATGTGTTTCTTTTAATTTTATCATTTACTAATAATTCTCATGCGTTATCCAGCCAAGAATACAGAATTGTTGAGAAACACTGGAAATGTGGAAGAAGACAACTCTGATAGCTGGCTTAATTTAGACTTTAGCTCTAAAAACATTGAAAATAAGGAAAATAAGCCTGAAGATGATGAGCCTGAAGATGATGGCAAAGCATAGCAAACAACATACCTGCAGGCATCGAAATGGATGAGTTGACGGAGGATGCCACAGAGTATGTCGCCGGTTATGTCGTTTAAAAGCTAGGGTTGAGTGACTGCTTCTAACAAGGTTCGACATTCTCTTATGTAGATGAGGTGTCTCACGGCGGCCATATTAAACCATTGGATCACTTCAAAAATAAGCTCAAAGAGATAGAAAACATTTTTTTTCATTTCACACAAGAAAATTTTAAAATAACAAAAAATTTAAAAGAAAAGTTAGTTATCATAAACAAAAAAATTTGTATTAAGAACCAAAAGCAGCGTTTAATTGGTAATTCGAAATTATTAAAAATTGAACTTTAAAAAAATTTCTCGCACTTATTGCAGGCGTACAATAAGTGGATGTCTGTTGCAGTGCTGCCAGAATCTCCGAGGCAAAAATTGATAGACTTGGGAAAAAACGTTGCTAAAAATTGATAAAAGTTTTGTAAAAATTGCCAAAAAAAAAAATTGCTGAGCCATTAAAATGTTAATTTTCAACAAATAAGATATATATTTGAGGAACATAACAATAAAAATTGAAAACACTTAAATTTAAAAGGAACATGACTTATGATTATTATGAATAACATTTAGCTACAGTATACTTAAAATATCATCCAGCTCGTCAGCTTCGCATTCGTCGGCGTACTTATTATTGCTAGTAATTTGAGTCAAGTACTCATATGGTACTACATAATTGTGGCAGCATTTGCCATGTCTTTGTAGTCCATACCTGTTGAAATATTCGAAGTTTAAAACGTTCAATTTGTATTTCTATCAGAATTTTGGAAATTAAAAACTAACCTCACATACAAAATAGCATTTAATGTTTTTATGCTCATGGGGTTGCGTAATTTACTTTTTACTATATTCATTTGCGAGAATATTCGCTCGACTTCTGCGTTCAACCACGGCAGCGATAGGATTTTTATGGCGAATTCCGCTAAGCCACTGAATGGATTATTATTTCCAGCGTCTTTGTATTGCAGGACTTCCGCTCAAAATTTGCAGGTGTCCTCTACAAACTCCCACTTAATGAAATTTATTTTTCCAGTTTGAATTTGAATTTTATCAATGTCTTGACATTCAAAATATTCCAATACATTGAGAATGTCCTTACTCTTGGAGGGTCTCAACATATTTTGAACGGAAAATAAATTGACCTGTTGCATTATTTCAATATTTTCCGGCAATCTAAAAATACAAAAATTTGTGATATCTGTACTATGATCAAAATTACCATATTACCTTTCGCTGAGTTGGATTATTAACTCTTTAATAAATTCCATGCATTTTTTTCTAACTGCAAGCTCGTGTGATAAGAATTGCGCCTCTTTAATTTATTTTTCAAATGCATAGCCAAAATACAAATTGGGCACTGCTGCGTTTTCCAAATCATCTTCATCTTCCACACACAGCTTTGACAAATGATCGCTAGTCGCAATCGCTGTCTGTTTGGCACATTGTAGGCACAGTGCTGCTTCTTATTCGTAAATTTTTGGTCTACTTTCGAAAAAAATTCAACTTATTTTTTTGGCTGCTTGCGCCCATCACAGCCACATGTTTTTTGAGGAAGCGTGGTGGCGAATATCAAACAGCTCTGCATATATTGAGGATTTGCAATACGCACAATAAGCTCGCGTTGCATCAGTGCAATCCTTTCGAAACCATTGCTTAAATTCATCGTCCTTCAGCCAGGCATCTCGAAAATTTTGTTTATAAATTTTAGGCATCTTGCTCCAATCACACATTCAAAGAGTTATCAAACACTATCAAGCTGTTCATATAATCGATCCACTGAGTTAAGTACAAGTTCCGATATATTTGTGAGCCACAATTAATCGTAAAAAGGTATACAAAATGCATAAGCCCTAAACATAAATCTTATAATTTGTAGTTTTATAATAAAGTTGCTACAAAAAATTAAAAATTGTTAGATTAGTGGCTTATAGCATTTAAAAAAAAAAAGTTGCATATATTTCGAAAAGTTGCTAGATCTAGCAACTAAATTGCTAAACTGGCAGCACTGGTCTGTTGCCGACGGGACCACCTTATGTTATTCCATCATGTTCTGAACTATTGCGTCAATGCCGATATCGGTAGCAAACCAAGCGATGCTTACATGCTTAAAGCATTGCAGCAAGACTGAACGAAAAGAATGCATTAAAACCAGTAAAGAATAGTGAACTGCTATGTATGCTGAAAATATGTGTGTGTGCGTGTAAGTTGTTTTTTTTGTCAACTCTAGCACACAAACAATGACTAGCACAAATGCAGACACAGATTTATTTACTGCTTCGTTACATTGGGTATTCTCTTAGGCATAATTATACATTTGTTTGATTATTGATAGATTAAGTGGCTAGCTTATAGTACATATAGTGTATAGTATATAGTATAGAATACATTTATGTTTTAGCGTTAGGTTTTTTGTGAATTGTAACTGATATAGTGTGCGGCGTCAGCAATGGCTGCGGTCAGGGAACTAAGCGCTTACAATACATGTTTAGTAATCGTTCGCTGAACGTTCTGCTTAGTAAGCGCTCTTTTAACATGTTTAGTCAGCGCCCGCCATCTTTGTAAGCGTAAAATTTGTTTGCTTTTACGCTTAGTGATTGAACAGCTGTTAATTGTTTTGTGCAAATGGTTTATTTTAATACGAAATGCATTTTAAGACTTCATTTAAGTAAAAGTAAATATATGAAATTTATGAATAATAAAATAAACTAGTAATAATAAGATATATAATTTAAATTTTTACATATCGATACCGATAATTAGCTGATCAACTAAGCAGTGCGTTCACAAGTTTACAGCGATTAGCACTACGCGCTTAGCGCTTTATAACCGCTTAGTTCCCTGAACGCAGCCAATGTTTTTATGCTATAAAGCCTGCAGTTAGGTAGGAGTAGGTGTTTAAAGAGAGATTATATTCTTTATTTGCGATAATGATGTAAAACAGTGCCTCAAATGCTAAAAAAAAAAACGAGCTTTTGATTTATATGTTCTGACTATAGCAAAATATGCCCGTTCTCTCTTTAAATAGTTTTATATGGGCATATTTCTATCCTCTTTAAGGAGGAAAAAAGAGAGTTGGTTTTTTACGCTAGGTATGTACATATGTACGTAGGTATGACGTTAGCCAAAATTTTTCCCTTGATTCCAAAATGTAGAATTTACTCTCGTCAGAAAAAAATAACGTTATTCCAGAAGTCCGGGGGCTTGGTAATGTACTCATTGGCAAAATCTAAGCGCTTTTGCCTATTGGCTTCTGAAATCAGAGGTTTTTTGCGTGCAACTCTACTGTGGTAGTCAGCCTTTTTTATGACACGGCGTACAGTATCATCTGAAACTGGTTTGGAAAAACTATTCTCGATCTGCCTGATGAGCTGTCATCCTGGAGTTAACCTGAACAGACTTAATAACCCAGTAGTACTTAAAGCGAGATCTCCCTACAGGAGGAATGAGTGATTACTCGCCTATGTCTTTTTTCAGAGCAATAAGTGAGATTTGTTAATACTTTTCTCCTTTATTCCTCCGAAGCGAGCAATAAGAGAGATTTGTTAAAAATTATCTACGTAATTTCTTTCTTAAAGGCCTCTACGCAGATGCTAGTACATCGCCCGTACCGTAAAAACTTCATATAAAAAAAACAGTCTCGTACAGCGCCCGTACCGTATTACGAAACACTGGTATGCAGCTCTGTTAGTCACAAGCAGTAGCTTCGTGTTGAACAATGAAAATGTTAAATAAAAGCTGTGCTGTTGTTACTGATGGAATCAATGTTCAGCAATTGTTTACGGGCCTTAAAAGTGAAACAAGATGTCGGCAAACAAAAGTAGATTCGAAAATTTTAATAGGGATTCGGAGAAAATTGCTTTAATAAAGGCTATGGAACGTCGGCCAGTCTTGTGGGGCATTACGAGCAAGTTTGCACTTTAATAAAGTAATCGTTAAATGCGCGTGGGAGAAAATTGGAAATTGTCGGGCAAGAGCTGGCATATACATTTTTCGAAAAATTTTAACAAAGTTGGCCTTATTCAAGTTAAAATAGAGCCATACTTATTGTTTTGGCAGACAATGCTTCGCAAGAAGTATTGAATAAAAATATATTAATTAATTAATAAGATAAAATTTAAATAACATATAAACAGGATTGTACTGCCACTGATCTATTATAGGGTATAGAGCAGTAAGGTGAATTTGCTTTGAGTCTTTTGAGTGGTTTCAGTTATGTTTAGCATAATTTTTGGTAATCTCAGCTCTGCGCATCAAATATGGGTTCACTAAAATGCTTCTTGGTTTTGCAGCCTGCCTTTTTTTTAACAACCGCCAGCAGCAGGGCGATAGCTGTACCAATAAGTATATAGTTATTGGTTGTACTCAATCAAAAAAGTAGCGCGCTTTAGAAGTGAATCATTATTTTGAATTTAAGTGCACAAAACACAGTTGTACTTGCGATTAATTTAGAGAAAGTTATCAACCAACCGCCACAATGTGTGCATTTTTTAGCACTGCTCGTTAAGGTCCGTAAAACTCATGTATACGGTACGGGAGATGTACGGGGCTCATGCGTACAGGCCTTAAGAAAATAAATACTGACGAGTCTACTTTATTGCTCACTTTGGAGGTATAAGAAAGATTTGAATATTTTTTTAACTATTTAATGCCGTTATTTCTTCTTGTTTGTTTCTTCGTTTGGCTGCTCATGCTTCTTGTGCTTCAATAAAATTGTCAATTGAAGTGTGGTTTTTGAACAGAGTGCATCATTTAAACTCAAAAGTAATATGTGTGATAATTTTTATTCAAAAAGGCATTTCAAACGCCTTGTAAAAAAAATTAGATTCCTATAGAGTTTCAACAGATCAAAATGATGCAAATGTACCGCAAACTAACAGCACAAACAATTTATAAGTTTGCGAAGAAGGAGCGGCAGAAACTGAAAGTGTTGTGATATTTATATTCGGTAACTTATAAAATTGACCCTTTTTTTCCTTATCTATGTGTTTATTTTTCCTGTTTAGATGCAATTAAAGATGATGCAATGACGTTCGAAGATTTCGTAAATAATATTAAAAAACTCTTAGCTAAAAAAAGCTGCTTTCTATCGCAAAACTTATAAATTAAAAAATGCGAATAAAATAACATTTAACTATTAAATATTAAAAAAAAAAATTTTCACGCGTAGAATAGGAGATCTCTTCTATTGCTCTACAGGGAGGTTAAAGGGAGATCTCTTTTATTGCTCTATAAGGAGGTTAACAGGAGATTTCTTCTTTTGCTCTATAAGGAGGTTAACAGGAGATCTCTTCTATTGCTCCTTTGGGAGATTATGGGACTACTCCCTTCCAATGACACGCAATGTAAAAAGCTATTAGTCGATTTTACGTGTATTTACACACGAGTATAGGGAGTGATAGGGAGTTCTCCATTCCTCGCAAAGGAGGCCTCCTGGATTTCTCAGTGAATGCTCCGAAGCACAACTGGGAATAGTCTTCTGCTCGCAGATCGACCAGATACTGCCTGTCGAGTTGTAATTGTTTATAACTTTTTGGATAGAGGGGTGGGCTCTACAAAATAGAGCCAATTTCTCTATAAGATATCCCTTCCAAGAAACATTTTAGAATAATTTTTCGCTCAACAGAAATTTCTTTGCCTTTTTGTTCCATGTTGCAATTTTCCGGAATGTGATGCAAAATTTTAATTTCAACTGCGTAATATGTCTATACTTAGACAATATAAAGAAGATCGACGCCGAAAAACCTAGCGGTAATAGCATATTCTTGCATTCCACACAGCTGTACGCAGTTTTTGTGTTTTCTTTTTTTCGTACTGTTAAGTTTAAAATTAAAAATTATATATAAAACATTGTTTATTATTTAGAGCAAATATACGTCATTGAAGACAATTAACTAAAGTTACGTATTAAAAAAAAGAATTGTTTAAATATATGCATAAATGACTGAAAAATTTCTGTTTAAAGATGGATTTTGAAATTTCTTGGGGTGTAAGCAGATATATGCGAGTGAGTGTACACAGCCATACATTGCTTAAAGGCCCAACCAAACGATGCTTACGTGCTTAAAGCATCGCAGCACGCAAAGTTTCAACATATGCTACGCCGTGTATTTTTCCAAACGATGCCTATACACGGCGTCGTTCAGCTTTTGTTTTTATGCGCGCGCTCTGCATGTCAAACATAAATCTTAATATCCCTATCTTTTCCGCACTCACTCAGCTAAGCTAACCATAACTAAAGGCTCAACCAAACGATGCTTACGTGCTTAAAGCATCGCAGCAAGAATGAAAGAAAAGCATGCTTAACTATTAGGCAAAATCGTCTATAGCCATACGTTGCATAATTGCTTATTCTTTTCTTCTTCTTTCTTTTTGCCAACTATTGTTGCCACATTTTCTTTTTGTATTCCATTATGAAATAAAATGTTAACGTTTTATGTAATATTATGTTAAAAATAAAGATAACACATGGTTTAAAGATATAGTATATGTATACGTTTATAAACAATAAAATGTAGATCTAAAATTTTCTTAAATATATTCCATATAATAAAATTGCGGCGACAATTCTATAGCCTTAAGCATGGTTTCATTTCAGTGAAAGTATGTTTAAGGCGTATAAGCATTCGTTAAAAAAATGAAAACTAAACGAAACCGTGCGTAAGCATCCTTTGGGCAAATACACGGCGTAGCATATGTTGAACCTTTGCGTGCTGCGATGCTACAAGCACGTAAGCATCGTTTGGTTGGGCCTTAACATATGAAAATATTACTAACTTCGATATATGTACATACATATCTATAAAACTAAAATGCCTAAACTGTACGTCTAAGTAAATAATAAGTGTAAATCTCTTACATTTTACATATTCTTTGTGCGAACGGCGCTGTAAAATCGCGAAATTTGACAAGATAGCAAAAACCTTGTAAAAAAAATTGAGTATATGTAAAAGATTAGGGTGACCATAGTTTAATTTTTGCTCAATCGAGAAACAGCCGAGCAAGAAGAACGAACAAAACAGGCAATGGCGGGACGCGATGTAACAATGATGTCAAACAAGCGAGTGTGTCGCAAATCTCCAGAAATTAGCATCTGCTCGGAAAGCATCAGCGCCCAGCCGCCACCCATATCACCAACACCATCCGTAACAGACACTACATTCGAGCCAACAATCGATATGATGGTTAACGACTTTGATGATGAAGCCACACTGAATGAGGAAGAAGCGCTTGCGGACATGGAGGCGCATAATACCGATGATGAAATCGCCACACTGCGTGAGGAGAGTGAAATGCCTATTGAACAGCTACTTGCCAAGTACAGCAGCATGACTAATGTGAACTTGTCGACCGCCTCACCCACGCTCCGCTCAATCAGCAGTTCGCGGCGAAGGCGCGCAGCGAAACGACCGCTCTATAGCGTCGATGCATCCAACATAGCTTCTGCATCTACAAATGAAGAGCCGGATAATGTTGAGCTCCATTCACATCATGAGGAAGCTTTAAGTCCAATCGTGGACTCTCCATCATCTCAGTTCAATAAAGCTGTGTTAGATGACGGAGAAATGACGGATAAACTGCTGCAAAAAGCAAACACTAAGACACAGCATCGATCGCATTTATTTGATCTCTATCCCGACGAGTCCTTTGGCAGCAGAGCGCAAAACACAATGAGCACTGCGGAGAACTTTGGCAGCTGTAAGTGACTTCTATTGTTTCATATATGCTTATGTATGTATATATGTTATATGTTTTAGTTACGCCGCTGCAGACGTTATTTGAAGAGGTGGAAAAGACCAGAGGGCAGGAGGATAGCGATACGGATTCGGATGATGCTAGGAAAAATATAATGGTTGGTCCGGATTTTCAAGCAGAGATCCCTGATGGCCTTTCCCAATATGGTGACATACTGCCATATGAGAATGAAGATCAATTGATTTGGGAACCCAGTCAAGTCAGCGAACTAGAGGTGGAGAAATATTTGGCTCGAATACAGGAAACTAGCCCGTTAAGCATAACCGCAGAAGATGGCACCGATGCGGCTGCAGCCATGAATCCAGAAATCCCAGATGAGATTAAATTGATAATGGCAACCGCAACAAATTGTGCTCCGATTCCAACCGATGCGAAAGGCGCCTCTAGTTCTGATGTTGAATCGGTTGTCAAGGATAACGAACAGGCGTTGCATCTGCTGGTGCAATGTGGCTACGATTTCAAGGAGGCACTACGTCGCAAGCTATTAAATGTGCTGCCACTAAGCGACACGATGAGCACCTGGTCCGAGGAGGAGTGCCAGAAATTCGAGGAAGGTATACAAAAGTTTGGCAAGGACTTTTATCAGATACGCCAGAATCAGGTAAAAGCTGCCCCGTCATCGGCAACATCCTGTAGCGCTAGCGACTAATCTAAACGGATTTATTGGACCATGTAATTGTTTTAGGTGCGAACAAGAACCATGCGCGAGCTTGTACATTTCTACTATCTGTGGAAGAAAAGCGAGCGGAGGGATCAGAGCTTTGCCCTTAACGATACAATTGATCATATGGATGCATTCATCAACGAAGCCTGCAATGCTGATGGAAACGAGAATAACAATGAAAACGCTAATTCTAATGGTAATGGTTATGGAAGCTGCTCTCCGCATGCAAGCAGCTGTAGCAGTAGTAATGGATATACAGCCATGGAAAATAATTTTGAAAAAGATGCGTTAAAAAAGCCCACAACGAAAAACTATTCCATTATGGCAGGTGGACAATCGGGTGGTGCATTTGCAGGAGGAGCTGGAAATGTAAGTCGCAAGCTTGAAGTTTCCTTTACTGCCATCGAGCAAGAGCAGGAGGACAACGATAGCCATGTAAATATTAAAGAAAGCTTCAGCTAGAGTTGTTGGTAATTGTTGTTTGGCAACAAGTATTTCATTCAAGTGCACAGGCGCTTCAACTGAAGTATTAATATAAAAATGTCAATATTCACTACATACATACATATAAATAACTAACATACGTATATGCATATACATGCATAGGATGTGTAGAATGTACCGATTTACTGATAACATACTACATGTAACAGATTCTGTTTTCTACTTCTTTCATTATATTAAGCCGTAATGTCATAGTGGTGTAAAAAAAGAAAATGTTTATACATAAGTATATACAGTGACTCACAGCTTAAATGATGCAGTGTCAAATAAAAAGCTTAAGGTGCTATATATTTTAAACTAGAGGAAAAACAAAAAATGTTTAAACGCCAATTTGTTTTATGTTATATCACATTTAAAAAATAAACTTTATTTGTTTCTGAAATATTGCTAAGTTTTATATATAAACTAAAAACTAAAACTATATCTAAAATATAGGTCACAGCTTAAAAGATTCAGACACAAACTAGTTATATTTTTGTCGGATAAAAGGTTAAATAAGGATTTTAGTACTTAGTATGTAATCCCTTAACCTTTAGAATAGCCCTTAACCTATTATTCATCGAAGAGACCAGCTTCCGAGTGGTTTCCGGGCTTATTTTGCTCCATTCCTCCAGCAGAGCATTTTTAAGGTCCTGTTTGCTGGAAATCCGAGGATTCCGGATCTTGTTCTCCAGCATAGCCCACAAATTTTCAATGACATTTAAATCTTGAGACTGGGCCGGAGGAATCATAACGTGGGGGCAGTTCCAGGTGAGCCAGGGCTGCACTTTTCCGGACGTATGTTTGTGGTCGTTTTCGTGGTAGAACCGGAAATCACGTCGGATTCCTAACTTTTCGGCGCTTTGGAGCAAATTTTCTTTAAAAATATTGAAGTACATAGTCTTATCCATCGTCAACTCAAAAAACGCCAAGATTCCGACGCCGGCTGCCGACATACAGGCCCCATGCTTAACTGTTGCTTTTACGTGTTTTTGATCCAGTTCGGTACTGGGCTGTAGCAATATTTCAGAAACAAATAAAGTTTATTTTTTAAATGTGATATAACATAAAACAAATTGGCGTTTAAACATTTTTTGTTTTTCCTCTAGTTTAAAATATATAGCACTTTACTTTTTATTTGACACTGCATAATTTAAGCTGTGAGTCACTGTTTAAGTCTGTGTGAGTTAAAACATATTCTATTTGTGAAAATTTTTGCGTGAGGGTCTAGTGGAGTAAGCATGCTAAAGCCACAAAATATAATGCAGTACAGTGGTCAATGGAAAATAAGAACAAAGAAAACATTAATGCAAAAAAGGTAACTTAACTTATATATAAGTATATATAATTCACGTAATCACGTTATTTTTATACAAAACACACACACATTTAGCATCAGTTAAGAATTTTTCAATCTCCTACGCCTTGCAAGGATCACAGCAGCACAGCTCTGCTCTCAGCCCAGCCAAGGATCCAATTCATATTTAATTTTCTTTGCCGTCAGTATCTCAATTACACATTTACGAACATACGATTATAAATAAACTTACAAAGGCACGTACAAACTCGCGAAAATATAGTATTTAATAGGGAGATTGATAGCAGTAACGGCAGGCCCAAGCGATCCGAACGAAGAGCGTTTAAAACGAAAAAATGTTTTTGTTTAGAAACTAAACTTGGAGCTTGACTTAAATTGATGTTCTTGTGCTTGTAATTCATGCATGGCATGCATGCACTCGTGTGTAGGTTTGTGTGTATGCATAACACACAAACATTCCTTTGTGTGTAAGTATCTTTCTTTTCCACTAGCTTTGCTGGCGTAGCGAGAACAATTTGCGTTCACGTTCGCTCCACACGGCCGACCGTAGATAAAATCCAGTTTTGTTCAAAAAGAGCAAAGCGCAACAAGCACGCTACAGCTTTGTTCCCACTCAGCCGAGGACTCTGCAAGTAAAAGAGCTAGCACCTAACTTGCCATTGGCCGATCAAAAGTTGCTGTTTTTCTTACGTACTATTAAGCACCTTTAAGTTTTCAGCTCAGTGACAAGCAGCGCACATGTGATTCGTTTCGGCCCGTCACAGAGTTTACAACCGTAAGGCGAGCGAATGCAAGACAGCAACAGCGAGAGCGGAAGCTTAATATCCGGATAGCAGTCTGTCGGTTGACAACAACCTATATAGAGCGCATTTGGTGGTGTGCTTTTCTTTGCCTCGTGTTTCATTTCCATCGTCATCTCATGCTTCTACTTTTTTTGAGCCGCATAGCCTGTGTGGCATTGGGACGCTGCCTACGCTTCGCCCTCTTTCTGTCTCACGTTTGCTCGTCTCTCGTTCTCTCCCTCTCTCTCTTTGTCTCGATCGTTCACTTCACCTTGCGCCTTCGTCGCCTTTACCTTCGACGCTGCAGCCAAAAGGCACGTAAACTGGTTGCTTCGCCATCGTTGCCCGTACAGACTACAGCAGTATGAATGTTGGGGTCTTTGTCGTAGTCGGCGTGGCGTGCCCGTATTTTTTTTTTTTTTTCAGTCTTAATGAAGTGCTTGAGCTGTGCGAGTCGGACCTTTACACGGATCGTCATCATCGGCATTGCCAATACTTTCGCCATCTGGTCATCATGAATAACAGCATTGACATTACATACAATGCGTCACTATCGCCAACGTCTCCCGCATCATCGCTGCCCCCCGTTTCCATTAGCTTTACAAACACTGCCAAGCTACCAATCGAAACAGTCAAGCGTCTCATTGCGGCAGTCTCGTGTCGCCCAGTGCTCTGGTTGCGAAACAACATAAGCGGTCAAAAGCGCAGCGACATAACGCCCATTTGGTTTGATGTTGGCAAGGATGTTAATTTGCCAGGTAATTTAACTCTACTCTGTCTTTTATTATTTCTGTAAGCATATTTGATGAACACATATCTTGTATTTAAAAAACGACAAGATGGCTTAGTTGGAAAAGCTCGGCTTGGGGATACCCTGAACCCAAAATTTTACGCGTTTAGTAATTGTTTGCATGTAAAATCATACTATTGTTGTACATACATACATATGTTAAGTTCCTGCACTGCTACGCTGCGCCATGATGGCTTAACTTAAATCTACAAGATCTCAAATGTTTTTTGTCCGATTTCGGTTAAAATTTCGCAGCTTTTTATTATTTTGTCTATCGTTTAAATTTTTATTACTATGCAGGAGTCTATCGGAAACCGGAAAAATTATCGATAGTTTAAAACAAATTTTCTCTGCCTCTGTCCTATCTGGATTCTTTAGCTCTTACAGTCTCTGGGATTTACGCATTCTGAACGCGGCGCTCATACATTCGGACAAAAGGACGGACTCTGCTTCTTTTTCTGGTCAAGAATATACAGTTCAAAAAAAGTGGAAAACGTAATTTAACAGTTTTATTTTTCGCGCAGTAATGGAAAAGTATACATTTTTCTCCATGTGAAAACATTTATGAGGTCGGATATGTTTTCTTTTGGTGAGGTCCGATAAGAGGGGCGGATCAGCCGTGATCACTTCGGCGCCCGGGGGATTTTCAGGGCGAAAAGTTAAATTTAATTAAATGAAAAAATGAATATGATTTAGGGTTATGTTATGAGTTGTAAGATTTTTAAACACAAAGCATAGGTGTTAAATTGAACGTCAAAAGTAAACGATGCCAAAGAATATATGTACATATGTATCTGAAATAAAACAGACTAATTGATTCGCATAATTTAGTTTAAACCATTTATCTGGATTAAATTCATAAATATGCTTATGAGAGCCGGTCGAGCGCGGTCTGTACACTCGTTTTACTCAGTTAATGGTTTCAGGGTATATAACAAATCTAACTACAAGGATTGTAGTGATCGTGATGTGCAAATGTGTGTGCAATAACACTACATATTCAATAGGCTTGCGCATTATAAGTGTAAAACAAAACAAGTGAATTGATGCAATCGGATAAAATACAGTCGAACTTCCATATAACGAATCTGAAGGGGACAAGAAAAAACTTCGTTATATAGAAATGTTTGAAAACTTGTGTGATTTAAGTAGTTTTATTTAAAATTATCAGTTAATTAGTTTTTTCACTGCTCTTCCTCGATAATTACTTCACGTAATTTTTTCTCTCCACAAAGTACTTTAACAGCTGTCCGCAAAACATAACACGAAATCACTGTAAATGAAAAAATGTGTTATTGTTTTATTTCGGGAGAGCCCGATTTGAAGATACCCTTGCCACTGGGTGCCATAAATATATTAAATGTATATAAGACTTTGGTACACTGACTTAACTTCCATCGATTAAATTCGATATCTCTGATGTTTCTTAACCGATTTGGACAACATTTTCAGAAAAGTTCTATAGTTGCCCGTTATTGCAACTCCTATTTTTACATTTTCCAAATTCGATATTTTTGTAATCGATTCCATGTGTATATCGGAAACCAGAATAGTTATCGATAAAATGAAACAAACTTGTTCTGCTCATGGTATAGGAGAACTTATATAAAAAATGTGAAGTCTCTAGCTCTTGTAGTCTCTGAGATCCGCGCGTTCATCCAGACGGACAGACGGTCGGACAGATGGACATGGCTATATCGTCTCGGCTGTTGATGCTGATCAAGAATATATACACTTTATGGGGTCGGAGATGCTTTCTTCTGCCTGTTACATACTTTTGCACAAAACCATTATATCCTTTTACCCATTTTATGGGTTAAAGGTATAAAAAGCTATTAAAAAAGGGTAAAAAGATGCCTGATTGCAAAGTGGGAGTACGCTTGCGGCAGGGGGTTACCCTGCGTTCAAAGAAAGTTCAATGCAAATCCTTGAGGGATGTCACCAGCTATCCTCCTATTGAATTCGGTGACTCTCGCACTAAAAATGTTAAAGAGACATGCATTCCTTTTATTAATAAGGCGGTGTTGTGGCTGGGTGGAAGGAGTTTGTGTGTCCCATCTATCACCTATCTTGGCACCAAATATGGTGACTCATATAGTGGAAGATATAGTCGTTTCTGATATTAAAATGCAAGGGCTCTGGGGTGGATTGGTGGTTGCGGCACCAACATTTTTGATTCCTTTTTTTTTTTTGGTACACAAGCAGCTATCTCCTTATCAAATTGGGAAACTTTAGCTGTAAGGATGAAGAAAGTACGTGGATTTATCGAATTTCCTTTGCGTTCATGCAGACAGACAGACACCATGACGGACATTGTACAAAACCAATATATCCATGACCTTCGGTATAAATAATAACAAGTATATTCCTACACATATGAAATATAATAAATTGCAATAAAAGAACAAGACCATATGTAATTTTTATCGTTCTGCTTTCACATTTTGAAGCTGACGTCTGCCGGGTCAAGTGGGGCCACTTGCGGGATAATTTTCGGAAAGTGTATATTCGGAACAATCTGTCAAATGAGTCGCCGTCGTCGTGGCGCTTCTACAATGATATGCGCTTTATGGAGAACGCCGTACACGAGAATATCATGCGACAGGCGCGAACACGTAGTGGCAGCAACAAGAAGCATCCGCCTGGCCATTGGACTGAGAACAACAATTTTATACTGGATGAGAACAGCAAATTCGAGCCACATGTTCCCACGGAGCCAATCTGTGAGCTTAGCGACAGCTATGACTCGGAGCTGCATCAGCCCAGTTTCTCAGACATCAGCTCATTTTTCGAAGACAGGCATTGCAAGCGGATTAAGTTAGAGAATAGCAATCGAAAAGATGCGCACAGCATAAAGGAAGAGGAGCTGAACGATGATGATTTTGACGAGGATGCGGCATCCGAGATCGCGGACGAGCGCAACGAACATGATCTGAATGTCATACCAGATCCCGGCGTCTTTACCATCGAAGTGCTCGACGACGACGAGGAAATGGCGCTACCACTGTCAAAATACAAGACAAGTCAAACTAGCACTGTAAAAAGCGAGCAAGAGCAAAAGAAACTACAACATTTGTCCACTTCGGCATCCAACTTTCCTTTAAGATACATTAGTATGGATGCAGCGACCAACACGGAATCTAGTGGACAAGATGCGCCGGACGATGCCGATCGCATGTTCTTGCTCAGCTTGATGCCGTTCCTGCAACGACTGGACGAGCGTCGTAAGTTGCGTGTTCGTCAAAAGCTGCAAAATGTTTTAATTGAAGAGTTGGAATTTGGCTGATCCTCAATATATATGTGGCCTTTCTTTACTTAGTTACATGTGTGCTATATAATAAGCTTAGCTGACAGTATTGCCAGTTTCTTAAGATACTTACACAAGCAAACTACAATATACTTTGAATTTGTGGCCCGTAGTTGCTAGTAAATATTGCATTGTAATACAATTGAAAAGTAAGCTACCTTTTTCGAAATTTAAATTTTTATAACGCATCGTGGCATCAAAAAAGATACATGTACTTGCATTGTTGTGCATGTCCGAAGCTCCCGCTCTTCCTAAGCTTCAGATTGAAAGTTTATGAATAAGAAGTGCACCAGATGACAAATTGCCACCAACCAGATTAATTGGCCACTGATGAGCCTGTTTTATGCAAATTCTCAACCACGGCGTGCCCTAAATTTTTTTGTCAGTGCAAGAATACAGATAAAAACGAGTAAAAACGTTCCAGTCGGACGCAACCGACTGTTATATACTCTGATACCTGTTTCGGGTGCGACAGGGCTGGGCGCTGCTTTCAAAGATCGTTTTATTCACATCTAATAGGACAACGACAGCTTAATTAATGCCGTGAGGGGTGGTCCACAAATGTCGAAAGATCCTAAAAAATGACTCACGTAATTTGCGGACCACCCCTTGATGAAATGGGGATATCAGATTTTAAATGGCGGGTGGCGAAGGTGGGCTTGGCATCCAAATTTTGTATGCAGATCTTCGAGTAATGTCACTAGACATCTTATCAAATTTGGTAGCTCTAGCTCAAGAACTGAGGAAGTTAGGGTGATTCCCATTTTAAAATGCGGGAGGGGGGGGGGGGGGATTGGTGGTTGCGGCACCAACATTTTTGATACAGTTAATTTGGTCTACACCAGAATCTATCTTCCTATTAAATTAGGTAACTCTACCTGATAGGCTGAAGGAAGTATGAAGATTTATCGATTTCCCAGCCCCCTCCAGATGTAGAAACCCAATCTTTACCCGAAAAAAGTTGCGATAACACAAACAGACGGACACATAGACACCACGACGGACATTGCCCAAAACCAATATGTACAGTGACTCACAGTTTAAATGATGCAGTGTCAAATAAAAAGTTTAAGGTGCTATAGTTATATTTTTGTCGGATAAAAGGTTAAATAAGGATTTTAGTACTTAGTATGTAATCCCTTAACCTTTAGAATAGCTCTTAACCTATTATTCATCGAAGAGACCATCTTCTTTTGCTCCATTCCTCCAGCAGAGCATTTTTAAGGTCATGTTTGCTGGAAATCCGAGGATTCCGGATCTTGTTCTCCAGCATAGCCCACAAATTTTCAATGACATTTAAATCTGGAGACTGGGCCGGAGGAATCATAACGTGGGGGAGGTGAGCCAGGGCTGCACTTTTCCGGACGTATGTTTGGGGTCGTTGTCGTGATAGAACCGTAAACGACGTCGGATTCCTAACTTTTCGGTGCTTTGGAGCAAATTTTCTTTAAAAATATTGAAGTACATAGTCTTATCCATCGTCAACTCAAAAAACGCTAACTTTCCGACGCCGGCTGCCGACATACAGGCCCATACCATCACACTTCCTCCGCCACGCTTAACTGTTGCTTTTACGTTTTTTGGATCTAGTTCAGTATCGGGCTGTCGCCACAAAAAAAAAAAAAAAAAAAAAAAAAAACAGCAACATTTCAGAAACAAATAAAGTTTATTTTTAAGGCCTGCCGCACACCGGAGCCAACAAAACGTTTTATGTTGGTCTTTGTTGGCCCGAAAAAAAAAAACATTTTTTTTTGATATCACACACCAAAACCAACACCTTTCGACGAGCATTTTGTTTTCGACTTTTTGTTGGCTTCGGTGTACGATACAATCAAACATAATTTTTAGTCTTGTTCAAAATGTCATCTGATTCGGACGAAGACATTATTCCTGCGCTTTATCAATGTGTAAGATTATGTAAAAGTGATGAAAATAAAACTAGAAAGAATTGAGTACATCCTGACTGCAGAATTTTAATAGAGAAAAATGGGTAGGTAATTATTATATTTAGTTAAAAAATATAATACAGGCAAACCTAGATGGTGTGAACGCTAAATTCAAAATTTTGAAATTTGTTCACACAATCCAGTTTGTTATCACTTTCCAGGTTTTTTTTTTATTATGTTAATTAATTGATACATTTAAATGCTACATCGTTACATAAATCATTTGATTTGTAGGTTTTTATTCAAATTCCCTTAAAAAGTAAAAATAAAATAACAATAAAATAGAGGTTTGAATTTTTTTTGTTCCGTTTGCTAATCAAATTTATAATATAAATATTATAAAGGTGTGTTCTCACCATCACTTGTAAACCAGAGGAAATATATTTTTGTCGAAGCCCAACATAATTCCACCCAACAGCATTCGTCAAAATAAAAACGTTTGTTGGGCTTTGCCGTATGCTGTTTTGCTTGTTGGATTCAGTGTGCGCAGCTCCATTAGCAACCGTGTAATGTTCGTCACGAACACTTGTATAAAGATGTTGGTTGGGTTCGGTGTGCGCAGCCCCCATGAAACTCTATAGAAAAACGGCTTTCGACAATGTTCGCTCCCAACAAATGCTATGGTTTTTTGTTTGTCGGTCTTGGTATGCGGCCGGCAATAAGAAGCAATAAATTCATGTTCGGTTCGACAAAAAAAAGCGCTTAAAGACGCTTTGTTGGCTCCGGTGTGCGGCCGGCCTAAATGTGATATAACATAAAACAAATTGGCGTTTAAACATTTTTTGTTTTTCCTCTAGTTTAAAATATATAGCACCTTAAACTTTTTATTTGACACTGCATCATTTAAGCTGTGAGTCACTGTATTTTGGAAGCGTGGGCACAAGATTTTTTAGTGTGACCATAGTCCACTCATTTGTGGTAAAAAAAAATTCGTATTGCCTTATGCAGCTTAAGAGATACATGGTCACACTAAGGCATTAAATTTAAAAAATAAACAAACCCACAAACACAAAATAAAAAAGAAAAGATGAATAGTGCGAATATGCTTATTTTGTGGTTGGTAGCATATGTTTGTTGCAGTGCCAATACTTTCCCATGCCTGACTCACCGTAACAAAATGAAAATGTTTTTTGTCTGTCAGCCTCCAAAGGCATGGTCGCGACTCGACAGATTTAATAAGCAAAATCTTCCCCTCGTGACTAAAATTTTCCACCCGTTTTTGGCTTTTCTTTCCATTATTATTAATTAGTTTTTATAAACGTTTTATAAAATGTTGTTGCTGGCCTGGGCACAAAAATATATATGATTTGGTATTTCCTGCGCCCAGCGCCAGTGTGTACATATAGTATAAAGCGATACTATCGATAAGCAGTTTAGTATTTTTTGCTACGTTTCTAGATACCTAGAACACATTGACACTGCATCATTTAAGCTGTGAGTCACTGTATATTCTTTGCCTTCGGTCAGGGATGGCTTATACCTTATTCCTAGGGCGCCGTGGCAGAGGGGGCGCCACGACCTGGCGAAATTCGCGAGTACCAGTACCGATCTTCTACCCACTGCGACACATCGTACCCAGCGAATTAAAAATTTTCTTGTGGGCTAGTGTACAACTGTACAAGCAGAGTTTGTTGTGCTCTCGCTTCCACTTTTATTTCATCTGTAGCAGAGCTATAGCCGAACCAAGGTATACTTTAAAAGGTACTCGAGCTCAAGGTATACTTAAGAAGGTACTCGCTCTCTCACTCTCTTTGTTCACTTCTTAAATTGTCAGTCTGTTAGCAGCAGTTGTGAGCGACGAATCTCCGCGGACGCTTTTTTCGTGTTAAACTTTTTGTGCTACAGACTTTACGTATTTTGCTCGCTCTCTCTCTGTCAATTTGAAAATTAAGTAAGTTGTGAGCCAGCAAGTGCGGCTACCTTCTTAAGTATACCTTGAGCCGAACGACATAAAAGTATATGCTCAGAGAAAATAACGGTGCTTTACGAACCAGCGATTAAAAGAAAGATCACAGAATTGCAGCAAAAACAAACAAAAAAGTATATGCTCTGCTCTCGTTGTAGTTTTGTCGCAACATAATCTGTAGTAGAGTTGTGTCGTTTCGTTCAGAATAAATTCATATGAACGGGTCATCGAAATGAACGAATGAACTAATTCACTAATTCGTGAACGATATCGTTCATTTATTTTGGCGGAAATCTGATTATTGTATAAATGAAATGAATAAAATGACCTGTTTATATTCTATGTGTGTCAAGATAGCAACGGTTCACCAGCAACGAAAAACGGAACTTGGTTCATGAGTCGGAACCACCAATGAACTTTACTTCTTATTATTTGTTTTTCAGCATGGAATCAAATAAATATTGATGCAGAAATGTTAAAAAATGAATTATTTATTGTTTTTATGCATCGTTTGGCATATTTCAGCTATTGAAATGGGTAAAACAAACGGTTAAAAAATTGCATATCCAGCATATCTTAAATATCTCAACTCAGATATAATGGCCCCGAATATGGCTTGTACACGATAAAAGCCTACAATTTCACCTATTTTATGGTCAAAATTTTAGGAAAATCGTCCATACAGTTTTTGAGTAATTTGCGAATGAGTGCAGCTACCTCGAAACAAGCCCCATACAAAACGACCGCCAAAATCAATGCTTGGTTCTCAAGCCTTAATAACTTTTTTCAGAGATAATGGCCCTAAATGCACGTTATACCAAATTAAAGCTATATGTTTCAGGAAGCTATAACAATTAAATATAGAGAGATTCTACATACAGATTTTGAGAAAATTAATTAAATGTAAGTCTACCTTTTTTGTTCATTAAAAAGGCCTAATGAGTTTGTAGTTCTAGCAAGAGCTGAACTACTGCGCAACAGAAAGCTGGATGATATAGCGTGGGTTATATGCCAAATCAACTATATGCAACTAGGTGGCACTTTTTTTGCTCAAAAACTAAAATCGTTGCTAACTAAGATAATGGCCCAAGTTGCACGGTAGTTAAGGATAAAGGCCCTATTTTTCTCATTCTTTTGCCGATTAAATCATAAAAATTTACCATACAGTTTTTGAAAAAAGTGCATTTAGGTGTTTTTTTCTCATTTTATGTGAAACATCCATATATGCATCGCTATACACGCCATCGCAAACAAGAGCTGCCATACTAACAAAAAATGTACTAATTATTGACTTTTATCGGATTCACTTTGTAAGCAGCGTGACCGAATATGGTATTTTAAATACTTTTTGGTATTTTATCAGCTCTGATTTTGCTCAAAAGTATTTTAATGGTATAAAGGTATTTAGTAGCATTTTTCTTAGATTTTATGGTAGTATATGGTATTTTCGGTTTGGTCACACTTTAACAAATCGAATCAAGTCTTAATTTTGTGATAATCTATTCAAACAAACAAAAAGTCAACATGAGTAATAAGCAAAAATATATGGGGTGTTCAACAGCTCGTTTCACGTTTCAAAGTTGAAACGTCCCGCAACAACAACATACATAGAAAATTTCTTGAAACGTTGAAACACCCCAGCCTATGTATACAAAAAGTGTTTCAAGCATGATACAATTATACAAGGTAGTCCACTCGGCAAAATCATAGTCCCTTAATATAAGTGCGAGTGAAAGAGCGTTGAATAGTGAGTGTGAGTGAAACGGCTACACAGTGCGCCGATTAACCCACGCATGGGGCTAAAAGTTTCCTTAGTTATGACAAGAGTTTTAGTGTTTATAATTTTATTTTTATTAGTTTTGAGTTTGCCATTATTCTTTGTTTTCGTTGTTTAACAGCCATTCTTTTGTTTAAGCTCTAAATTCTTAAGAATATACGTATCTTAAAAAAAATTGTTTTATATTTACACTGATATCGACCTGCTCAGCGGCGTTTAACAATGTCTGTTTTACATTTTCTGTTATTTTAAATGTATCTTTTACAATATGTAAAAATATTAATTCTAATTGTTTTATTTTGTTTTTAAATGTCGATGAAGGTTTAATCAGTCCCCCATGCGACTACTCATCTACGTATGTGAATGTCGACTTTTTGGCAAACTCACTAGACAAACTTAGTTTTTTTATGCCGTAACCAGCCAGGTATTCAAGCGCATCCTCCACCAACTCGTCTATGTCTGCTGCTATGCTGTCATCAAAATCAAATTGTACATGCAAAAAGCCATTTTTCTGCTTGAGACTTAAGGGTTAAAGCTCAGAAAAATAAGCGTCCGCACACAACCTTTCAGTTCGACAAGCAAGCACGCACTGAAAATAGGGGACCAAAACCGAATGACTTCTGCAGCCGAGTGGACTACCTTGTATAATTGTATCATGGTTTCAAGTTTCAACAAAGTAAAGATGGAAAGAGCACGATATTTTTTCGATATTTGCTATCGATGTTCAGTACTTTTTAGTATATTTGGTGTATTTTTGTGCAAAAAGTATAAGCACATATGATTAATGGCCGCCAAATTTTAAAAGCATGTAATTGAGCAACTAATTCAAACAACGAGCTCTTCTCACCTTCAATATCCTATATTTCTCTAATAACTTGCTTTGCTAAAGCATCGCATAGCATATCTTTAGCACTTTTAAATGGAATTTTAACAATTAAAGTATAACCGCAGTAAACAGCAACAGTGACAAAAATTGAAGAATAAGAAATGTCAACAAACAACAGCTGACTGCACAAACATGAAACGCATTGACACCCAAAATGCCGTTCACGAGTTAATCGTTTCAACTTTGAAACATGAAACGATGAAACGGAGCTGTTGAACACCCCAATAGAGCTTAGTGGGAGACTATGCCGGAAAATCAAAAATGACTGGGCAGGAGCGCAAATAAGATGGATGCGCAGTGCAAAGAGTGTCAGACGGACATTTTGAGTAGGCTGGCGTCACTTAAGCAGCACGCGGCTAAACAAAAACATTAAGATAATATGAAATACTTCTGTGGAAAATCAAAGGTGAGTTATTTATATGCTTTTAAATTATATGTAAATAATAACTATTCTTTTTTCAGATTGAATCGTTTTTAAAAGAGTCGGACAACACTCTAGCTGCCTCTATCAAAAAGGCAGAAATTATGTTCGCTGCAGCGATTGCTGAACACAACATATCAATGAGAGCAATGGACCATATTAGCGATGTGATCAAGCATGCGTTTCCCGATAGTGCCATTGCGCAAGGGTTTTACTGCACACGCTTCGCTTACGTACAATGTACTGGCACCTGTGATGAAGGAGCAACTGATCTCTAGCATGAAACGGTGCGTTTCTGCAGCGGCAAGGCCTGTGTTCTCCATAATCATTGATGAATCGACTGATGTTTCGTGTACAAAAGTTTTGGCGTGTGCTGTTATGTATTTCGAAAATGCAGCGCAAACAAAATTCTTGTTCCCCATTGACTTAGAGGGTGAAAAAGCAGTCGACCTTTTTGCAGCACTCAGCGATGGACTCAAACTTAATGGCCTTGACATCAATAATATAATTGGATTTGCTGCAGACACAACTAATGTGATGTATGGTGAGCGCAATAGCCTTATGACGAAGATACGAGACGTCAACAAATCATGTTTCTTTGTAAAAGGTGTTTGCCATTCGTCTGCTCTTGCTTCAAGCTATGCTTGCAAGCAACTGCCTCGAAACTTAGAGCAAACCATTAAAGAGCTATGTAACTACTTTTCAAAAAGTTCCAAGCGTCGACGAAAAATTAAAGAGTTTCAAAATTTCTTAGATTCTCTTGCACACAATATACTTAACCACTACGATATACGTTGGCTGTCGTTTCATTGTGGCACGCATACTAGAACAGTGGGATGCCCTCATTGCCTTCTTCCAAGAAGCATATGAAATTGATAACAACTTATCAGCTGAGTATATTCTATCTAATTCAAAAAATCCAACTGTTAAACTTTATTTTTTATTTTTGGATTATATTCTTGCTTTAGTGAACAAATTCAACAGTATATTCCAGTCTAGTCGATCTGTTGTACACTATTTCTATAAAACTATGTCCGAATTTTACAGGAGATGTATATAAATAATACAGATTTAAATACCATAGAGTCAACAAAAACATTTAATTTTTTACATATAAAAGACATGTATCTCGGAATAAAAGTGGCAACTGAACTTTCGACAAATAGCTTGGACAAAGAACATAAATTGGCTTTTTTGAAACGTAGCCAGTTATTTTTATTCGAGTTATGCGTACAACTAAAAAAAAGATTTCCGTTACAAGATAATTTTCTGAAAATGTTAAGTTGTTTGGATCCAAATGATTTTAATAATCAAAATTGTCAATCGTTGTTCAAGCTGTATGAACGCTTTCCCGATTTTGTCAATGATCCACAAATAATTGACAATGAGTATCGAACAATGAAAACTGACAACATGGTTAAAATGCTTTTGACTAAAAATCTCAATTGCGATACATTCTGAAACGAATTGAGTCAGTTAAAAGATATGAATAATTGCTATAAATATTCGAATATTTCGAAATTTGCTCAATCTATGTTAATTTTGCCCGTTTCTAATGCGTCGTGTCCTGGTCTAATGAACTTGTGGGATAGTTCAGAGGGGGCTAAGCTGAGGCCACCAGGCGGTTCGCGGGTTGCGGATAGCGAACGGCCTCTTTATGAGGTTAGCTGCGAATAAGCGAGAATCCTTGCAAATAAGCAGTCCCGGACAAACAGCGGGTACGGTACCGTTCACCGTATCGACAAGACGCTTGTGTCGCCGTCTTCAAAGCATAGCCTCACACACTCCCAACTCCCTCTCACGTACCCTTCTTCATCCCTTCCCCAATATCTCACTCCGGGCTGGACTAAGGTGTCATTCGAACCGTGCCGAAAGTCAACCTGGCCGGGGGCCCGGATTAAAAACTAGCCCAGTCACTAACGGTGAGCTCAGGCAGATGGCGACCGCCTGTTCTAATTAGCCTTACCCGGGTACTGCGGATCTCTGCCCGGGTGGACCCCATATTTCTCCGCAACTCGTGGGAAAAAATGAGAGATTGTAAAAATAATAAAAAGTATTTAGGAGTGCAACAGGATACCCCTGCTGCCAGTGTCGCGAGACACTTTGAGGACCGCCTCCTTGACGGGGAGCGGCCCTCCAATGTGGGACCAGCCCCACGGCGCCCTAACCAGGCGCAGCAATCGAGAAGGCCGCATGCGGCAATAGAAACAGCGCGCGCACCTACGACGAGGGAAGCCCCACGTCACCGTGTCGCCCCAGCTGCAGGAGGAGGAAGCAAGGCTGGACCATCCCAGTCGATGCGACCGAGGCTTAGCGCTGTTAGGCGACATGGCGTGCAGCACCAGCAGCCAAAAGCGCAGCTGCCAAAATTGGGAGAGCCGGGCGGTTTGGATGACCCAAACCGTAAAACGTTGAACGGCTCAAAGACCAAATGGTACCTCAGGTACCTTCAGCAGGGACTACCCCCTGCTGAGGCACTGCGCATGGCAACGGCTGGAAGAGACTCGGCGAGCCAGGTACGGGGACCAGCCCCCAAACGCCCGAGCAGTAATTTGACGCCACCCACTGCCACCCCCAAGAGGGCGTGCCCAGAGGAGCGTCCCAGCACGTCGGCATCCGCCGTAGCAACAGCAGTGAGGTCTTCCCCTCCATTGTCCACCAAGACTCGCATATCGTATGCAGCGATTGCAAAAAAAGTCAAGCTGGCCGTGTTACCTGTGGAATACCCGCAGGTAATGCTCAGCCATGGGGACTTGTCCGCATTGGAGGAGGCCATCATGGATGAGGTTATCCTCACAGGATGGGACACCACGGTCGCGTTCGCGGGCATTCATTTCCGGGTTGGCTACCTGGTCATTGAATGTTCCGACGAACACTCAGCGGAGTGGCTGAGGACCGTGGCGCCAAGACTGCAGTCGTGGAAAGGGGCTCCACTGCACTGCAAGGTGGGTGATGATATTCCATCACCCCACAACATCACCATCTTCTGCCCAAGAAGCGCGGATCGGTCAACCGAATCCTTGTTGGTTCTGCTGAGGAACCAGAACAAGATCGAGACCGACTCGTGGAAGGTGTTGTCTAGGAGGATGGAAGTCGGAGGTGCGCTATTGGTGATAGGCATCGATGAGGCATCCAAGGACGCGATAGTGGCGAGAGGCCATCAGGTTTCATTCCGCTACGGGACCATCCCCGTTAGCGGTCTGAAGAAGAAGAGTGTTGGCGCAAGGACTACCCCTGCCCAGACGACAGTCCTGGGAGCTGCAGGCTCGGCCTCCGCACCTCCCACCGCCACTGTTCCGAGTGCTCATCTGGCAGGTGTCTCTGATTTATCAGAGGATCTGGCCGAGGATGAGGACCTGGCGGAGATGACGCTCGGTCCAGCAGAGCTGGAAGGGATGGATGATGAGGTGCCGATGTCCTCGCAAGAGCTCGCTGAGGAGCTTGAAACGGCAGAAGCTGACGTCACCATGACGGTCAGCGGTGATGTGGGCAGCTCCCAACCTACATCACCAGGAGCTAGAGAGGCGGATGAGTGATGGTGACATCAAACGTCACCGTCACTGGGCTAGCCCAGATAAACCTCCATCGGGCTAAGGCAGCCTCTGCTGTCTTGGCCAGGATGTTTATCACCCAACATCTTGGGCTAGCCCTGGTACAGGAGCCATGGATAAACAATGGTATAAAAGGCCTGTGCACCGCCGACTCAAAGGTAATCTGGGATCAAAGAGATCCTACACCTAGAGCATGCATTATGGTAAGGAAATGTATTAATTTTACTATTCTTTCAGAATTCCTCACTAGGGACTGCGTACCTATTGCCGTAAGGGCAATTGGAAACGCCCCCCCTATTGTGGTGGCATCTGCCTATTTTGCCGGTGATGTGGAATGCCCGCCACCGGAAATAGAAAAACTGATGGACCACTGCAGGAGAGAGAAGCTGCTGGTTATAATCGGCTGCGATGCCAATGCGCACCACTCCATATGGGGCAGCACGGACATCAACAAAAGGGGTGAGTGTCTTACCAACTTTATGTTCAAGTATAACTTAGAAATTGGTAATGTCGGATCGACACCGACATTTGTAACTATAGTTAGAGAAGAGGTATTAGACATTACTCTGATTAGTCGGTCTGTCTCTTAGGCCATATTTCAGAGAATGGCATGTCTCTTTAGAAGAATCCATGTCCGATCACACGATTATCATTTTCAAACTTAATGTTAATACGGATAGTAGTATACCAACTCGTAACCCCAGGAAAACGAACTGGGAAAAATTTAGGTCTACCCTAGAACTTAACCTAGCCACTGAAAACTCTGGAATACCCAGATGCACGAGTGAGCTAGAAAGAGTTGTTAGAAATCTAAATAGTAGCATTAAAAATGCATATGAAGAAAGCTGCCCACTAGGGAAAACGCGTAAAGAAAAAGATGCCCCATGGTGGAATGACGGTCTTGAGAGACTGCGTATCACCACACGTCACCTCTTCAATAAAGCTAAGAGAGACGGGTTATGGGATACATACCGCGAAAGCCTCACCTCCTACAGCAAGGAGATAAGGAAGGCCAAGCGTAGGAACTATAAGGACTTCTGCGAAAGCATAACAAGCACGAGTGAAGGTGCCCGGCTCCATAGAGCATTATCAAAGCGGGCGCCGGAGGGTAACTTAGCCCTGAAGCGTAAAGATAATGCATATACGAGCACCAATATGCAAAGGTTAGAGCTTCTGTTTGAGACGCACTTCCCAGGAAGTATCCCCTAACAACCGTGCGAATCGCTTGAAACAGGAGGTCAACACAGACCAACGGCCATTGACTGGGCATGTGCCAAGTCGGTGGTCACAGTAGAGAAAATAAAATGGGCAATTGGAACCTTCCAGCCTTACAAATCTCCTGGTCTAGATTGCGTATCACCGGTATTCCTTCAGCAGGGACAGGGAATACTCCTACCCACTCTACGGAAAATCCTGGTCAGTAGCCTAGCACTTGGTCATATACCAAGCACTTGGAGTAGAGCTAGGGTGGTCTTCATCCCCAAAGTAGGGAAGACAGATACCACCAACCCAAAGTCCTTCAGACCCATCAGCTTAACATCGTTTTTGTTGAAAACGTTGGAAAAGCTGGTGGATTATAATATAAGGAGTACTCTGCTCACACAGAGTCCACTGCAGGCAACGCAGCACGCATACAGAACAGGAAGGTCTACGGACACTGCCCTGTATGAGCTGCACCGTACTCTGCGGGCGGCAGTAGTAAACAAAGAAGTAGCAGTTTGTGCATTTTTAGACATTGAAGGTGCTTTCGACAACACATCACATGATGCTGTCAAAGCTACCTTGAATAGAAGAGGGCTGGATAGCACAACTAGTAGATGGATTTCATCCATATTAGGGTCCAGACAGGCTACGGCATCTATACAAGATAGTACCGTAACAGTAACAACCACAAGGGGCTGTCCTCAAGGGGGGGTTTTATCACCCCTCTTATGGAGTATACTAGTAGACGAACTGTTAAGTAGACTTGCGAACAGGGGTATTCAATGTCAAGGCTATGCAGATGACATTGTGATAATAGCTCGGGGCAAGTATGAAGAAACTCTTTGTGATAATGTTCAACTGGGACTTAGGATTACGCATAACTGGTGTAGGGAGGTTGGTCTCAACTTAAACCCTACTAAGACAATCATCGTTCCTTTCACCAGAAGATACAAGCTACAAAGGATGAGGGAGATTAGGCTCGCGGGGAGTCCAATAGAAACAAGCAAGGAAGTTAAGTACCTTGAGGTCACTTTTGACAGTAAATTAAACTTTGGCACCCATGTTCAGAATACGATCGCAAAGTGCTGCAGAGCGCTGTATACGTGTCGTAGCATAGCCGGGAAGTCATGGGGAACATCACCAAAGATAATAAGATGGCTATACCTTATGGTAGTAAGGCCCATGCTCACGTATGGAGTGATTGCATGGGGAGATAAGACACAGCAAATCACAGTGCAGAAGCAGCTTCAAAAGCTACAAAGAATGGCATGTGTAGGAATCACGGGAGCGATGAGGACCTGTCCCACATCAGCGCTTGAGGTTCTATTGGAGATAACGCCACTCCATCACACAATTAGGCTGCAACAAAAGGCAACCCTCTTAAGAATGCCCGTTGAAGGAGTTGGGAGAGGACACATTCTTAGTCGAGTAGAGGCAGATATGCTATCGGGTGAACTTCCCCTACTGGCACAGCCAAGGGACGAAATGAAAGTCGAGCACATGTTCGGCCAAAAGTTTCAAGTTCACCTCTGTAATAAAAAGGAGTGGACATCTCTGGAAGAGGTCCACAACATGAAGCCACACACCATAAAATGGTACACCGATGGATCCCTAACGCAACAAGGCTCCGGTCTTGGTCAACGAATTTTTATAGTAGCAGTAAATCCTATCCTTTACAAGTTCAAACGTCAAATTGCATATATGTTCCAGTAATTACTGAGTCTACGCTCCTGAGAGAATTTAACTCTATCAAACCTGGCTACTTGCCTGGTCCTGATGGAGTGCCATGTTGTATTCTTAGATACTGCGCGGATTCACTTTGTAAGCCCTTAAATAAATTATTTAACTTGTCTGTTGACTCAACTGTGTTTCCTGATATATGGAAGGAATCCTTTATAATTCCACTCCATAAAAATTCTTCACAGTCAAACGATAAAAATTATAGGGGTATATCTAAGTTGTCTGCCATACCAAAAATAGTTGAAAAAATTATATGCTCTCAACTGCAACACGGATGTAGTTCAATTATATCGCCTTATTAACATGGTTTTCTTAAGTAGATCTACTACCACTAACCTTCTTGAATTCACTTCGTTTGTTATCAAAGGGTTTCAGGAAAAAAATGCTAACTGACGTTGTTTACACCGATTATAGTAAGGCATTTGACTCTGTAAGTCATTCTCTGTTGCTTCAAAAATTGAATATTATTGGATTTCCAGCAAAACTTTTATTGTGGCTTTCGGAGTACTTGTGTGGCCGAACACAAAATGTTGTTTTTAAATAATTTGTATCTAAACCTTTTTTTGTTACCTCTGGTGTTCCCCAAGGGAGTCATCTTGGACCTTTGCTATTTAATCTGTTTATTAACGATCTTCCAGTTGTTATTACTAACTCCTATGTATATATGTTTGCTGATTATGTGAAGCTATGTTTCACATATACAGGGGTGTGCCAGAAATCTCTAGAGATTTTTTCTCGTGCAGGTTTTCAAATCTCTAAAACAAAACCGTAGGTGTGCCAGAAGTTTGGGAGATTTCATTTTTCGGTAAAATTTTCGGAGAAAATACGTAAACCGAAAATGGCCAAAAAGAGTTGCTACCTTTGAAAACTAAAAATTGCCTAAAATGTATTTGCTATTTTTGTCATTGTTTTCAAGGTTGGCCACAGTGCATTAGTGTTATATTTAATAATTGGTAAAATAAAAATATGTTAGGTCATATCTCTGGTAATTCTTATACAAAATTAATATTTAATATTTTGCCCGCCAAGTAACTCATGTTGCTTGACAGCCCTGCCGTGATAGCTAGCTTGAACAGCTGTTCTACGTATTTCGTTAATAGCAAATCTGTTTTGTTTACATTTTAAAAGTGCAAAAGTAAAAGTGAAATTAAATAGAAATGCCTCTTGGAAGTTTTCTTTTGCTTGACATGCTTAGAAAAGAAGAGTTGGCGAAAGAAAAGGTTGAGTGCCGGCTACTTACTGTAGGCATTCACACACCTAACAAACACCGCAAAAGCTGCCACCTTATAAAAAAAAGGTTTGCTGCAATAACTTTGTTAAATTTACAACAAACTGTCCACTGCTCGACCATGCAATTTTGTTACCTAAAAATAAGATTTTTTTATGTTCATTTGCCACAAATAAGTTTCTTTTAAATTGACCTATTAAAGACTCCGAATAATAGTTATGGTTAAACGAACTAGGTGGCACCTCTCTTGTTAGGGACGGTTTTGCACGCTTACATGGAACGGCAAATAGTCTTAGAGATTTTTTAGAGATTTATTAATATCTAAAATCATGAATTAAAATACTTATAAAATTCAAATGTATTTGCAATATGCAATTTAGCTTAAAATTACCTTTCGAAAAATTAACACTTGTTATGCAATAGACATTTAATATTGCTTAAACTAACCAAATCTCTGACCAAATTTGTGGAGATTTCAAAACCATCTCGAACTCTGCTCTGGCACACCTAAAACCAGCTCGAGGTTGGTTTTAGGTTGGAATTCGGTTGGTTTTGATGGCTGGCACACCCCTGATAATGATGCTTCTCTTTGTAACTTGCTACAGTCGGATTTGAGTGCATTGTCGGCCTAGTGTCGTTTTACTTACTCAATTTAAATTGTTCTAAATCAGTGGTGGGCAGACGTCGACGTCGAAAATATTTCTTTTTAGAACACGTTTGTTCGTTCGTCGTCGGTTGTCGTGCCGAAGCATGCATTAGACTTAACATTGTACTTTTAGTTGAAGGCGAACTATTGACAGGCAGGCACCACGCAGCGCATTAGCAAGAAAACAAATTTTTTACAGTGCGCTCCAAAATGTTTATGCCCGAATGGGAGAATGAATTTTTTTTCATAGAAAATAAAGACTGCAGAGCAAAATGCTTAATTTGCAATAACATTGTTTTTCGAAATGTTAAATATTTTTCAAGATGGCATTATTTATTAATAAATAATAAGCACAATTAACTTGCAGCGTGCACTGTACTGATCACACTTCGTTTTTTCGCTGCAGCGCACGCAAATTGTGCTTGTATGCGTGTGAAAACTGTGACAATATTTGTGTGTGCCCACCACTATTCTAAATGTAAAGTAATGTATTTTTGCAGAAGTACCCCTCATACTGCTCACTTCTTGCTTGATGATTCACCACTTGACCGCGTGTTTGAAATTAAAGATTTCGGCATTATTCTTGATCCTAAATTAAAGTTTGACGCTCATACGAGCCCAAACCACTATTAATGTGCAACGCGCACAACGATGCCGCGTCAGGGTTCTCACGCTTTGACCATTCAGATGACCTTACATATGTGTATAGCCTCACTCTCTTTTCATTATATACTTAACTATGTACGGCTCTCGCGCTTACTTCTCTGCCGAAGCGGTGGCCAGCCTTAAACTTAGAATTAAAAGCCGAATTCATTCAATAAAGACACACATGACAGCCCAGACGTGGCATAACAAAATATTGATACTTGAAACATTCTACAGTTACTGGTCCCTACAATACTCGATTCACCAGGATAGAATTGAATCTGTGCAGAAGAAATTTCTGCTATTTGCCCTTAGAAGTTTCAACTGGGTTCCTGGAGTTGACTTACCCCCGTATTCAAGTAGACTCCTTTTGATTAATCTTCCCTTCCTGTTAAACCGTAGAACTATGCATGGAGTATTATTTATTACTAACCTACTTAATGGTGAAATCGACTCACAGTTCTTTTGAGTCGAATTAAATTTAATGTCCCAATTAGATCTTCACGTAGCTTTTTACCCATTAGCCTTGATCGTTGCTTGAGCAACTATTTAATTCATGAACCATTTCGTGTTACATATTCTGAATAAAACAAACTTTATTCTGTTGTCTCCTTAGAAGCCTCAATTCCAGTACTAACAAGTAAGAAGGCTCTAGTCGGGAGAGCCCGACTAGAAGATAACCTGAACCCAGTTGCAATAAATATATTTAACTTATATAAGACTTTGGTATACTGGCTTAGCTTCCATCGATTAAGTTCAATATCTCCGGTGTTTCTCAACCGATTTGGACGAAATTTTCAGAAAAGTTCTATAATTATCCATTACTTCAACCCTCATTTTTAGATTTTCCAAATTCGATATTTTATTGTTATCGATATTATGTGTGTATCGGAAACCAGAATAGTTATCGATAATTTGAAGCAAACTTGTTCTGCTCATGGTATAGGAGAACTTATATACAAAATCAGAAGTCTCTAGCTCTTGTAGTCTCTGAGATCCACGCGTTCATACAGACAGACAGACGGACAGACGGACAGACAGACAGACGGACAGACGGCCATGGCTATATCGTCTCGGCTGTTGATGCTGATCAAGAATATATATACTTTATAGGGTCGGAGATGCTTCCTTCTGCCTGTTACATACTTTTGCACAAAACCATTATACCCTTATTTACCCATTTTATGGGTTAAGGGTATAAAAAGATCGATCCTGTTTGCTTTATCTAATCGTTACCACTAATTACTAATCTAACGCTGGTCTGATTGGGTTTTTCTGGGATTTTCCCAATCCTCGCAACATATGTATGTTGGACTACTCCATTTTTTTTTTATTGAATTTCCCAGAGCTTTAACGTTAACTTTTAAGTTTTTTAACTTAATTTTATTTTCAGATTTATATATTATTCTATATTTTACTTAATTATATTAATTTAACTAATTTTCAATTTAAATTAATTTTGATTTGATTTTAATGTCAGCTGCTCCTAGCTGACAATAAATATATAAATAAAATAAAAAATAAAGAGGAAACGCAGTTAGGTATGAAACCATACTATTGGGATTGAGGGTTGAAAGACCGGCAAGTGTATTTATTGCAAATCCGTGCTGAGCATAGCTGGCGCGTCTCAAAGCAATTCGACACATCACTTAAAGCTGAAGCATCCAACAGTTACAGCGGGCACCGAACGTCACATTCAGGAAACCTCTGAAGCTGATCCAGCACAAGCAATTGAGGCTGAGGCAAGTCCCTTGATTTCGGTTGCTGGTCAACAAATGATTACAAATTTTATCAGGCGACACCCAACTGGCAGAAAAGTTTCAAATTTGTTATCAATCTAATTAATTAAATTTGATAGGCTCAAAAGTTACAAAACGAATTTATTGCATTCATCGTTCAGAACAACTGTATAAAATGACCTGTTCATATTTCTTCGTTCACCGTTCAGAACAACTGAACAGCAAATTGAACTAAAAATACAAACTCTAATCTGTAGCAATAGCAATAACATAAAACGAAACGTGTTGCTATAAGCGATACGAAATATTGGGAAATTTGCTTATCGATACGTATCGATATTATTATTGTCGTTAATATTCCAAGACAAAATAATGATGGTAGAAGCAAATTTTCAGCTGCAGATAAGGTTTTTAACATACAATTTTGCAGTAAATGTTCTATACAGTAATACATTTATAAAAAATACATTGGACCCTCGGTTAACGTACACCCCGTACGAGAATCGCTCAATCGCTCCAGCGATTTTTACCAGCGATATTGCTAGCGGTGAAGTGTTTATGGTTAAGCGATTTCACAAGCGACCATAAACGCAGCCTTATGTAGATTTAGTTGTGTTTTGTTTATAAACGAGTAAGGAACATGCTGGAGTCTTCGATGAAGTGGGAAGCGGTCAGCACGTTTGCAGCGGTGACCATGAAGGAATTACGGCGAGTGGAGCGGAGCCTCACTGCAGTATAGGTAGCGACTGTTGTTTGCGAAGCAATTCTTAACGGACGTACCGCAAACTACTATCGCTCCTATATTCACAAATACTATTGTTCTTTATTTAGTTTAAGCCAAGGCATGCCTTGGTTTAAGCATGATTAAGGTAATAAAGAATATAAAAAAAAACACACACACACACACATTTACAGACTAACATAATAATAAGAAAATGAACTGACGAATGATGAACCCAAATTCAAAAAGTAAACTCAAATTCAATAAAATATTATTTTTATACCCTGAACCCATAAAATGGGTAAAAAATATATAATGGTTTTGTGCAAAAGTATTTAACAGGCAGAAGGAAGCATCTCCGACCCCATAAAGGGTATATATTCTTGATCAGCATCAACAGCCGAGTCGAAATAGCCATGATGACAAAAAAAATATAGCAAAAAATATAGAATTTTGAATATTTAAAAATGAGTGTTGAAATAATGGGTAACGATAGAACTTTTTTTTTAAAATTTCGTCCAAATCGGTTAAGAAACACCAGAGTTTTCGAGTTTAATCGATTGAAGTTAAGTCAGTACCAAAGTCTTTTATAAATTTAATATATATGTTGCAACTGGGTTCAGGGTATCTTCTAGTCGGTCTCCTCCGACTAGAGCCTTCTTACTTCTTGTTCTAGAACTGGTGCTCAAAGCAATAATACCAATGACCATTTAACAGAAAGACGGGTTTTAAGAATTGCTGATGTTAACGAGCTGTAAACAAAACAGCAACCGATGGGCATACACACTAACGAGTAGAAAAGTTGGTTTCCCCTTATGACGAGCAGCTGCGCTTGTTTTGATTATTGCTTTTTTGTTTACAATACACATCGGCCGCCATGTTTGATATGCTTTGTTGTTGTTTTGCACTGCTGTCTTGCTGGTGTGCAGTGCTAGCTAGCTAGTTGCCTAGGCAACTAAGTCAATTCATTTTTGCATGTTATATTGCCAAACTGAAACATGCAATTTATCATTTTGTACTAAATTCTTCATTTAAATGCAAAATTTTATATAAAATTATGATACATATATAAATGCAAGTTGCACACTCTAGTGCAAGTGGCTTGAAGTCTCCAATTTGAGGTTCTCGCACCACTCTTCTTCCATATCAGCCGGCACGCGAAACAATTTGTTGCCACCAGCGCAGCTCTTCACAACACAACTGTATCGCACTCGTTTTCCATCATTGGCCATGTTTGGATAAAAATTTATGTATTAAATATCAATAAAATAATAATAAGGTGTGCGTAGTTTTAATAAAAACTGATCTAAATTTCACTTTTAAAAATTGCTTATAAACCTCACCGTATTGTTGAAGCATCAGCAGAAATGCGAGGGAAACGCTTGTAAAAGCGCGCGAAGCTATTGTTTGTTGTTGTTTTCACTTGGCGCACTTTTTGTAACGCACGTTACTTACATCTATTTTTGATTTGTTTTCACACCATAGAATAAGAAACATCGTCAAACAACAATAGTCAATCAAATTAATACCAATAAAAATTCAAATTAATAAGCCAAAAAATTATAGATTTATTTTATTTTTTATTAAAAGAAAATCGTCATGATAAAACTACAATTTCTTAAATATGATTTTTGATTATTTTTTTTTACATATTTTCTTAAAAGTAATTAATGATATATTTGATTATACATTTCAAATTTGAATATAAATACATTTATAATAACATATTAACATGCAAAAAATATTTTAAATTTCCCGCCGGCAAAACGGATACAGCTGACTGCAAAAAAATGTAGGTCAAGTTCATCTTTGTCTGTATGCATGTGCGTGTGCCATCCGATAATAGGCAAAACGCAACAACAACACGTGCTGGCTCGTCGTAGCCACGCATACATACATTTGAACGTACTTCATACACATATTTTTATATAAATGTGCGTTTTCATATGTTTGCAGTTTTGGTGGGCCTGGGCTATTCACTTGTCCAAAGCATTTGCCGAAAACGCGAAAGGCCCATCAAGAATAAAGCAAACGCACATGCATTCACATACTAACACATTTTTACCGTCTTTGCTTTCCGCTGTCGCTCCGCCTCTCCTTTAATATACAGGCCGCTGAACGCAAAGCAGAACTCAAACAAACCAAGCAACGTGCTGGCTTGTCGTAGATGCGACGCACAAGCTGTACAAAATAAAAATACCCTTTGTCCCAATAATCAATTAAAGTCAATAAAACTCAAATAAATAATTTTATTAAACAAATAGTTTATTTTCAGTATATGAATACAAAATACGTTTACTTTAGTGTTAGTTAATTAAATTATTAACAACTTGTTTTTTTTAGTTATGAATGCCCTTACTTACTGCCATATAAAGTCTATAAAGTCTATAAGTCAGTCACAACAAAAAGCTAAAAAATGATGGCCGACTTCGCACCAGCTGACATTGTAGCGAGTGTAGTAGGTAAACAAGTGATAAGAATACTGGCTTTTTGCTGTTTCCCCACGTACATGCCCATCGGTTGCGTTTATGTTAATTAACATAACATTCCAGCTCTTAAGACCCGTCTTGTTACATTATTAGTCTATGCAGCAACCCATAGACTAATAATGTAATGTAATGCTGTTTTGTTTACAGCTCGTTAACATCAGCAATTCTTAAAACCCGTCTTTCTGTTAAATGGTCATTGGGTTGCTGTTTTGTTTACAGCTCGTTAACATCAGCAATTCTTAAAACCCGTCTTTCTGTTAAATGGTCATTGAATACCATCATATTCGTTTACAAGCAGAGATAATTGTTGTGCAACAACCACTATTTACATACTATTTAAATTTTGGACTGCCTATCTGTGTAAATTACGGCAGCGAATTGACTTTGTGGTTTTACGCATTGGATTTTAAACACATCAAAAAAACATAGTGGCGCATAGTTAATTTTGGCTAAGCCAAGACTATGATACCCTTCACACAGCCAAATCAATACTCCCCTCTTATGTTTCTGTGCAGTTGTTGGTAATTTTTCGATAATATTTTTACTCTTGAGCGTCATGTACTTGTTTGTGTGCGACAAACCCGACATGATTTAAGCAATCTGTGAAAGTTTCATCAAGATCGGTTCAGCAGTTTGGCCGGAAATCGTGTTGATATGGTAAATTTGTATGGTGGCTATGTCGTAGACTGCTCCGATCGAGATGAAATTTCATATTGAACAAACCCTACATGATCTAAGCAATCTGTGAAAGTTTCATCAAGATCGGTTCAGCAGTTTGGCCGGAAATCGTGTTGAAACAAAAAGACGGACAGACGGACGGACAGACGGAAATCAATTCCTGAGCTCGTCCTGATCATTTTGATATAAAGTTTATGGGGTCTCCCATCATTCCTTTAAGGCGTTACAGATTCATGACAAAGTCAATATACCCTGTGAAGGGTATAAAAAACATAGTGGCGCACAGTTAATTTTGGCTATGCCAAGACAATGATACCCTTCAAACAGCCAAATCAATACTCCCCCCTCTTATGTTTCTGTGCAGTTGTTGGTAGTTTTTCGCTAATATTTTTACTCTTGAGCGTCATGTACTTGTTTGTGTGCGAATAAAACAACAATTTGACATGTAGGTACTTGAAAGTGCACGACAGAGACAACAATTGATAGTACGATACGGTAAATTTGTATGGTGGCTATGTCGTAGAATGCTCCGATCGAAATGAAATTTCATAGTGAACAAACCCGACATGATTTAAGCAATCTGTGAAAGTTTCATCAAGATCGGTTCAGCAGTTTGGCCGGAAATCGTGTTGATATTGTAAATTTGTGTGGTGGCTATGTCGTAGAATGCTCCGATTGGGATGAAATTTCATATTGAACAAACCCGACATAATCAAAGCAATCTGTTGAAGTTTCATCAAGATCGGTTCAGCAGTTTGGCCAGAAATCGTATTGATATGGTAAATTTATATGGTGGCTATATCGTAGACTGCTCCGATTGGGATGAAATTTCATATTGAACAAACCCGACATGATCTAAGCAATCTGTGAAAGTTTCATCAAGATCGGTTCAGCAGTTTGGCCGGAAATCGTATTGATATGGTAAATTTATATGGTGGCTATATCGTAGACTGCTCCGATTGGGATGAAATTTCAAATTGAACAAACCCGACATGATCAAAGCAATCTTTGAAAGTTTCATCAAGATCGGTTCAGCAGATTGGCCGGAAATCGATTTGAAACAGACAGACGGACGGACAGACGGAAATCAATTCCTGAGCTCGTCCTGATCATTTTGATATATAGTTTATGGGGTCTCCCATCATTCCTTTAAGGCGTTACAGATTCATGACAAAGTCAATATACCCTGTGAAGGGTATAAAAAACATAGTGGCGCATAGTTAATTTTGGCTATGCCAAGACTATGATACCCTTCAAACAGCCAAATCAATACTCTCCCCTCTTATGTTTCTGTACAGTTGTTGGTAATTTTTCGCTAATATTTTTACTCTTGAGCGTCATGTACTTATTTGTGTGCGACAAAAAACACAATTTGACATGTAGGTACTTGAAAGTGCACGACAGAGAAAACAATTGATAGTACGATATGGTAAATTTGTATGGTGGCTATGTCGTAGAATGCTCCGATCGAAATGAAATTTCATAGTGAACAAACCCGACATGATTTAAGCAATCTGTGAAAGTTTCATCAAGATCGGTTCAGCAGTTTGGCCGGAAATCGTGTTGATATGGTAAATTTGTATGGTGGCTATGTCGTAGAATGCTCCGATTGGGATGAAATTTCATAGTGAACAAACCCAACATGATCAAAGCAATCTGTGAAAGTTTCATCAAGATCGGTTCAGCAGTTTGGCCGGAAATCGTGTTGATATGGTAAATTTGCATGGTGGCTATGTCGTAGAATGCTCCGATCGAAATGAAATTTCATAGTGAACAAACCCGACATGATCTAAGCAATCTGTGAAAGTTTCATCAAGATCGGTTCAGCAGTTTGGCCGGAAATCGTATTGATATGGTAAATTTGTATGGTGGCTATATCGTAGAATGCTCCGATTGGGATGAAATTTCATAGTGAACAAACCCGACATGATTGAAGCAATCTGTGAAAGTTTCATCAAGATCAGTTCAGCAGTTTGGCCGGAAATCGTATTGATATGGTAAATTTATATGGTGGCTATATCGTAGACTGCTCCGTTTGGGATGAAATTTCATATTGAACAAACCCGACATGATCTAAGCAATCTGTGAAAGTTTCATTAAGATCGGTTCAGCAGTTTGGCCGGAAATCGATTTGAAACAGACAGACGGACGGACAGACGGAAATCAATTCCTGAGCTCGTCCTGATCATTTTGATAAATAGTTTATGGGGTCTCCCATCATTCCTTTAAGGCGTTACAGATTCATGACAAAGTCAATGTACCCTGTGAAGGGTATAAGAAACATAGTGGCGCATAGTTAATTTTGGCTATGCCAAGACTATGATACCCTTCAAACAGCCAAATCAATACTCCCCCCTCTTATGTTTCTGTGCAGTTGTTGGTAATTTTTCGCTAATATTTTTACTCTTGAGCGTCATGTACTTGTTTGTGTGCGACAAAAAAAAACAATTTGACATGTAGGTACTTGAAAGTGCACGACAGAGACAACAATTGATAGTACGATATGGTAAATTTGTATGGTGGCTATGTCGTAGAATGCTCCGATCGAAATGAAATTTCATAGTGAACAAACCCGACATGATCTAAGCAATCTGTGAAAGTTTCATCAAGATCGGTTCAGCAGTTTGGCCGGAAATCGTGTTGATATGGTAAATTTGTATGGTGGCTATGTCGTAGAATGCTCCGATCGAAATGAAATTTCATAGTGAACAAACCCGACATGATTTAAGCAATCTGTGAAAGTTTCATCAAGATCGGTTCAGCAGTTTGGCCGGAAATCGTGTTGATATGGTAAATTTGTATGGTGGCTATGTCGTAGAATGCTCCGATTGGGATGAAATTTCATAGTGAACAAACCCGACATGATCTAAGCAATCTGTGAAAGTTTCATCAAGATCGGTTCAGCAGTTTGGCCGGAAATCGTGTTGATATGGTAAATTTGTATGGTGGCTATGTCGTAGAATGCTCCGATTGGGATGAAATTTCATATTGAACAAACCCGACATGATCAAAGCAATCTGTGAAGGTTTCATCAAGATCGGTTCAGCAGTTTGGCCGGAAATCGTATTGATATGGTAAATTTATATGGTGGCTATATCGTAGACTGCTCCGATTGGGATGAAATTTCATATTGAACAAACCCGACATGATCAAAGCAATCTGTGAAAGCTTCATCAAGATCGGTTCAGCAGTTTGGCCGGAAATCGTGTTGATATGGTAAATTTGTATGGTGGCTATGTCGTAGAATGCTCCGATCGAAATGAAATTTCATAGTGAACAAACCCGACATGATTTAAGCAATCTGTGAAAGTTTCATCAAGATTGGTTCAGCAGTTTGGCCGGAAATTGTGTTGATATGGTAAATTTGTCTGGTGGCTATGTCGTAGAATGCTCCGCTTGGGATGAAATTTCATATTGAACAAACCCGACATGATCTAAGCATTCTGTGAAAGTTTCATCAAGATCGGTTCAGCAGTTTGGCCGGAAATCGTGTTGATATGGTAAATTTGTATGGTGGCTATATCGTAGACTGCTCCGATCGGGATGAAATTTCATATTGAACATACCCGACATGATCTAAGCAATCTGTGAAAGTTTCGTCAAGATCGGTTCAGCAGTTTGGCCGAAAATCGTGTTGAAACAAAAAGACGGACAGACGGAAATCAATTTCTGAGCTCGTCCTGATCATTATACTCGATACCGAAGGTAAAGAGTATATTGGGTTTGTGCAATGTCCGTCATGGTGTCTGTCCGTCTGTCCGTCTGTATGAACGCAACTTTTTTCCACACCCTTCAAGCTAGAGACTTGAAACTTTCCAATTCTCTTTATCTATGGGATAGTAAATTAAAGTGTCAAGATGGGGGTTCTACGATAACTGGGGGGCTCGCAAATCGATAAATTCGATAACTCAAAACCGATAAATCCACATATTTCGCACATCCTGACAGCTAGAACTACCAAATTTGGTGAGAAGATAGTTACTAGCAACCCCCAAAAAACTGCATCAAAAATTTTGGAGCCCCGCCTACCCATTCCGCCCCCAGCCCCCCCGCATTTTAAAGTCAAAAAAGCCTATATCTCCCACAGTTTTTGAGCTATAGCCACCAAATTTGGTGCCAAGATAGGTGATGATGACCCCCCAAAAACTGCATCCAAAGTTTGGATGCCACGCCCACCAATACTGCACTAGCCACCCCCATCTGCCCCAACGCTTCGTCAAAAACGGGAATGCGTGTATCTTCCAGAGTAGTGGAGCTAGAGCCACCAAATTTGGTAGGAAGATAGCTGGCAACAACCCCAAAAGAATTGCATCAAAGTTTTGGAGCCACGCCCACCCATTCCGCCCCCAGCCCCCCCGCATTTTAAAGTCAAAAAAGCCTATATCTCCCACAGTTTTTGAGCTATAGCCACCAAATTTGGTGCCAAGATAGGTGATGATGACCCCCCAAAAACTGCATCCAAAGTTTGGATGCCACGCCCACCAATACTGCCCAAGCCACCCCCATCTGCCCCAACGCTTCGTCAAAAACGGGAATGCGTGTATCTTCCAGAGTAGTGGAGCTAGAGCCACCAAACTTGGTAGGAAGATAGCTGCCAACGACCCCCAACAATCTGCATCAAAGTTTTGGAGCCTAGCCCATCCATTCCGCCCCCCTTTCCCCACCTTATACAAACTTTGAGCTAGAGTCACCAAATTTGGTATGAAGGTAGCATTTGACATTCCACAAGGATCTGCAGCAAAAATTTGGATGCCACGCCCAATCATACCGCCCCAGCCCCTTTTGTTATGAAGATAGCAATTGACATTCCACAAAGATCTGCATCAAAATTTGGATGCAATTCCACCCATACCGCCCCCAGCCCCCTTTCCCCACTTTATACAAACTTTGAGCTAGAGTCACCATATTTGGTATGAAGATAGCAATTGACATCCCACATGGATGGGCATCAAAATTTTTAATACTGGTATCGAGTATACCGCAGTCGGTTGCGTCCGACTGCAACGTTTCCACTTGTTTTGATATAAAGTTGATGGGGTCTCCCATCATTCCTTTAAGGCGTTACAGATTCATGACAAAGTCAATATACCCTGTGAAGGGTATAAAAAACATAGTGGCGCATAGTTAATTTTGGCTATGCCAAGACAATGATACCCTTCAAACAGCCAAATCAATTCTCCCCCCTCTTATGTTTCTGTGCAGTTGTTGGTAATTTTTCGCTAATATTTTTACTCTTGAGCGTCATGTACTTGTTTGTGTGCGACAAAAAACACACTTTGATATGTAGGTACTTGAAAGTGCACGACAGAGACAACAATTGATAGTACGATACGGTAAATTTTTATGGTGGCTATGTCGTAGAATGCTCCGATCGAAATGAAATTTCATAGTGAACAAACCCGACATGATCTAAGCAATCTGTGAAAGTTTCATCAAGATCGGTTCAGCAGTTTGGCCGGAAATCGTGTTGATATGGTAAATTTGTATGGTGGCTATGTCGTAGAATGCTCCGATCGAAATGAAATTTCATAGTGAAAAAACCCGACATGATTTAAGCAATCTGTGAAAGTTTCATCAAGATCGGTTCAGCAGTTTGGCCGGAAATCGTGTTGATATGGTAAATTTGTATGGTGGCTATGTCGTAGACTGCTCCGATCGGGATGAAATTTCATATTGAACAAACCCGACATGATCTAAGCAATCTGTGAAAGTTTTATCAAGATCGGTTCAGCAGTTTGGCCGGAAATCGTGTTGAAACAAAAAGACCGATAGACGGACGGACAGACGGAAATCAATTTCTGAGCTCGTCCTGATCATTTTGATAAAAAGTTGATGGGGTCTCCCATCATTCCTTTAAGGCGTTACAGATTCATGACAAAGTCAATATTCCCTGTGAAGGGTATAAAAAACATAGTGGCGCATAGTTAATTTTGGCTATGCCAAGACAATGATACCCTTCAAACAGCCAAATCAATACTCCCCCCTCTTATGTTTCTGTGCAGTTGTTGGTAATTTTTCGCTAATATTTTTACTCTTGAGCGTCATGTACTTGTTTGTGTGCGACAAAAAACACAATTTGACATGTAGGTACTTGAAAGTGCACGACAGAGACAACAATTGATAGTACGATACGGTAAATTTTTATGGTGGCTATGTCGAAGAATGCTCCGATCGAAATAAAATTTCATAGTGAACAAACCCGACATGATTTAAGCAATCTGTGAAAGTTTCATCAAGATCGGTTCAGCTGTTTGGCCGGAAATCGTGTTGATATGGTAAATTTGTATGGTGGCTATGTCGTAGACTGCTCCGATTGGGATGAAATTTCATATTGAACAAACCCGACATGATCAAAGCAATCTGTGAAAGTTTCATCAAGATCGGTTCAGCAGTTTGGCCGGAAATCGATTTGAAACAGACAGACGGACGGACAGACGGAAATCAATTCCTGAGCTCGTCCTGATCATTTTGATAAATAGTTGATGGGGTCTCCCATCATTCCTTTAAGGCGTTACAGATTCATGACAAAGTCAATATACCCTGTGAAGGGTATAAAAAACATAGTGGCGCATAGTTAATTTTGGCTATGCCAAGACTATGAAACCCTTCAAACAGCCAAATCAATACTCCCCCCTCTTATGTTTCTGTGCAGTTGTTGGTAATTTTTCGCTAATATTTTTACTCTTGAGCGTCATGAACTTGTTTGTGTGCGACGAAAACAACAATTTGACATGTAGGTACTTGAAAGTGCACGACAGAGACAACAATTGATAGTACGATACGGTAAATTTGTATGGTGGCTATGTCGAAGAATGCTCCGATCGAAATGAAATTTCATAGTGAACAAACCCGACATGATTTAAGCAATCTGTGAAAGTTTCATCAAGATCGGTTCAGCAGTTTGGCCGGAAATCGTGTTGATATGGTAAATTTGTGTGGTGGCTATGTCGTAGAATGCTCCGATTGGGATGAAATTTCATATTGAACAAACCCGACATAATCAAAGCAATCTGTGAAAGTTTCATCAAGATCGGTTCAGCAGTTTGGCCAGAAATCGTATTGATATGGTAAATTTATATGGTGGCTATATCGTAGACTGCTCCGATTGGGATGAAATTTCATATTGAATAAACCCGACATGACCAAAGCAATCTGTGAAAGTTTCATCAAGATCGGTTCAGCAGTTTGGCCGGAAATCGTATTGATATGGTAAATTTATATGGTGGCTATATCGTAGACTGCTCCGATTGGGATGAAATTTCATATTGAACAAACCCGACATGATCAAAGCAATCTGTGAAAGTTTCATCAAGATCGGTTCAGCAGTTTGGCCGAAAATCGATTTGAAACAGACAGACGGACGGACAGACGGAAATCAATTCCTGAGCTCGTCCTGATCATTTTGATATATAGTTTATGGGGTCTCCCATCATTCCTTTAAGGCGTTACAGATTCATGACAAAGTCAATATACCCTGTGAAGCGTATAAAAAACATAGAGGCGCATAGTTAATTTTGGCTATGCCAAGACTATGATACCCTTCAAACAGCCAAATCAATACTCTCCCCTCTTATGTTTCTGTATAGTGGTTGGTAATTTTTCGCTAATATTTTTACTCTTGAGCGTCATGTACTTATTTGTGTGCGACAAAAAACACAATTTGACATGTAGGTACTTGAAAGTGCACGACAGAGAAAACAATTGATAGTACGATATGGTAAATTTGTATGGTGGCTATGTCGTAGAATGCTCCGATCGAAATGAAATTTCATAGTGAACAAACCCGACATGATCTAAGCAATCTGTGAAAGTTTCATCAAGATCGGTTCAGCAGTTTGGCCGGAAATCGTGTTGATATGGTAAATTGTATGGTGGCTATGTCGTAGAATGCTCCGATCGAAATGAAATTTCATAGTGAACAAACCCGACATGATTTAAGCAATCTGTGAAAGTTTCATCAAGATCGGTTCAGCAGTTTGGCTGGAAATCGTGTTGATATGGTAAATTTGTATGGTGGCTATGTCGTAGAATGCTCCGATTGGGATGAAATTTCATAGTGAACAAACCCGACATGATTTAAGCAATCTGTGAAAGTTTCATCAAGATCAGTTCAGCAGTTTGGCCGGAAATCGTGTTGATATGGTAAATTTGTATGGTGGCTATGTCGTAGAATGCTCTGATCGAAATGAAATTTCATAGTGAAAAAACCCGACATGATTTAAGCAATCTGTGAAAGTTTCATCAAGATCGGTTCAGCAGTTTGGCCGGAAATTGTGTTGATATGGTAAATTTGTATGGTGGCTATGTCGTAGAATGCTCCGATCGAAATGAAATTTCATCGTGAACAAACCCGACATGATCTTAGCAATCTGTGAAAGTTTCATCAAGATCGGTTCAGCAGTTTGGCCGGAAATCGTGTTGATATGGTAAATTTGCATGGTGGCTATGTCGTAGAATGCTCCGATCGAAATGAAATTTCATAGTGAACAAACGCGACATGATTTAAGCAATCTGTGAAAGTTTCATCAAGATCGGTTCAGCAGTTTGGCCGGAAATCGTGTTGATATGGTAAATTTGTATGGTGGCTATGTCGTAGAATGCTCCGATTAGGATGAAATTTCATATTGAACAAACCCAACATGATCAAAGCAATCTGTGAAGGTTTCATCAAGATCGGTTCAGCAGTTTGGCCGGAAATCGTATTGATATGGTAAACTTATATGGTGGCTATATCGTAGACTGCTCCGATCGGAATGAAATTTCATATTGAACAAACCCGACATGATCAAAGCAATCTGTGAAAGTTTCATCAAGATCGGTTCAGCAGTTTGGCCGGAAATCGATTTGAAACAGACAGACGGACAGACGGACGGACAGACGGAAATCAATTTCTGAGCTCGTCCTGATCATTTTGATATAAAGTTTATGGGGTCTCCCATCATTCCTTTAAGGCGTTACAGATTCATGACAAAGTCAATATACCCTGTGAAGGGTATAAAAAACATAGTGGCGCATAGTTAATTTTGGCTATGCCAAGACAATGATACCCTTCAAACAGCCAAATCAATACTCCCCCCTCTTATGTTTCTGTGCAGTTGTTGGTAATTTTTCGCTAATATTTTTACTCTTGAGCGTCATGTACTTGTTTGTGTGCGACAAAAAACACAATTTGACATGTAGGTACTTGAAAGTGCACGACAGAGAAAACAATTGATTGAACGATATGGTAAATTTGTATGGTGGCTATGTCGTAGAATGCTCCGATCGAAATGAAATTTCATCGTGAACAAACCCGACATGATCTAAGCAATCTGTGAAAGTTTCATCAAGATCGGTTCAGCAGTTTGGCCGGAAATCGTGTTGATATGGTAAATTTGCATGGTGGCTATGTCGTAGAATGCTCCGATCGAAATGAAATTTCATAGTGAACAAACCCGACATGATCTAAGCAATCTGTGAAAGTTTCATCAAGATCGGTTCAGCAGTTTGGCCGGAAATCGTGTTGATATGGTAAATTTGTATGGTGGCTATGTCGTAGAATGCTCCGATTAGGATGAAATTTCATATTGAACAAACCCAACATGATCAAAGCAATCTGTGAAGGTTTCATCAAGATCGGTTCAGCAGTTTGGCCGGAAATCGTATTGATATGGTAAACTTATATGGTGGCTATATCGTAGACTGCTCCGATCGGGATGAAATTTCATATTGAACAAACCCGACATGATCAAAGCAATCTGTGAAAGTTTCATCAAGATCGGTTCAGCAGTTTGGCCGGAAATCGATTTGAAACAGACAGACGGACGGACAGACGGAAATCATTTTCTGAGCTCGTCCTGATCATTTTGATATAAAGTTTATGGGGTCTCCCATCATTCCTTTAAGGCGTTACAGATTCATGACAAAGTCAATATACCCTGTGAAGGGTATAAAAAACATAGTGGCGCATAGTTAATTTTGGCTATGCCAAGACAATGATACCCTTCAAACAGCCAAATCAATACTCCCCCCTCTTATGTTTCTGTGCAGTTGTTGGTAATTTTTCGCTAATATTTTTACTCTTGAGCGTCATGTACTTGTTTGTTTGCGACAAAAAACACAATTTGACATGTAGGTACTTGAAAGTGCACGACAGAGAAAACAATTGATAGAACGATATGGTAAATTTGTATGGTGGCTATGTCGTAGAATGCTCCGATCGAAATGAAATTTCATAGTGAACAAACCCGACATGATCTAAGCAATCTGTGAAAGTTTCATCAAGATCGGTTCAGCAGTTTGGCCGGAAATCGTGTTGATATGGTAAATTTGTATGGTGGCTATGTCGTAGAATGCTCCGATCGGGATGAAATTTCATAGTGAACAAACCCGACATGATCTAAGCAATCTGTGAAAGTTTCATCAAGATCGGCTCAGCAGTTTGGCCGGAAATCGTGTTGATATGGTAAATTTGTATGGTGGCTATGTCGTAGAATGCTCCGATTGGGATGAAATTTCATAGTGAACAAACCCGACATGATTTAAGCAATCTGTGAAAGTTTCATCAAGATCAGTTCAGCAGTTTGGCCGGAAATCGTATTGATATGGTAAATTTATATGGTGGCTATATCGTAGACTGCTCCGATTGGGATGAAATTTCATATTGAACAAACCCGACATGATCTAAGCAATCTGTGAAAGTTTCATCAAGATCGGTTCAGCAGTTTGGCCGGAAATCGATTTGAAACAGACAGACGGACGGACAGACGGAAATCAATTCCTGAGCTCGTCCTGATCATTTTGATATATAGTTTATGGGGTCTCCCATCATTCCCTTAAGGCGTTACAGATTCATGACAAAGTCAATATACCCTGTGAAGGGTATAAAAAACATAGTGGCGCATAGTTAATTTTGGTTATGCCAAGACTATGAAACCCTTCAAACAGCCAAATCAATACTCCCCCCTCTTATGTTTCTGTGCAGTTGTTGGTAATTTTTCGCTAATATTTTTACTCTTGAGCGTCATGTACTTGTTTGTGTGCGACAAAAACAACAATTTGACATGTAGGTACTTGAAAGTGCACGACAGAGATAACAATTGATAGTACGATATGGTAAATTTGTATGCTGGCTATGTCGTAGAATGCTCCGATTGGGATGAAATTTCATATTGAACAAACCCGACATAATCAAAGCAATCTGTGAAAGTTTCATCAAGATCGGTTCAGCAGTTTGGCCAGAAATCGTATTGATATGGTAAATTTATATGGTGGCTATATCGTAGACTGCTCCGATTGGGATGAAATTTCATATTGAACAAACCCGACATGACCAAAGCAATCTGTGAAGGTTTCATTAAGATCGGTTCAGCAGTTTGGCCGGAAATCGTATTGATATGGTAAATTTATATGGTGGCTATATCGTAGACTGCTCCGATTGGGATGAAATTTCATATTGAACAAACCCGACATGATCAAAGCAATCTGTGAGAGTTTCATCAAGATCGGTTCAGCAGTTTGGCCGGAAATCGATTTGAAACAGACAGACGGACGGACAGACGGAAATCAATTCCTGAGCTCGTCCTGATCATTTTGATAAATAGTTTATGGGGTCTCCCATCATTCCTTTAAGGCGTTACAGATTCATGACAAAGTCAATATACCCTGTGAAGCGTATAAAAAACATAGAGGCGCATAGTTAATTTTGGCTATGCCAAGACTATGATACCCTTCAAACAGCCAAATCAATACTCTCCCCTCTTATGTTTCTGTATAGTGGTTGGTAATTTTTCGCTAATATTTTTACTCTTGAGCGTCATGTACTTATTTGTGTGCGACGAAAAACACAATTTGACATGTAGGTACTTGAAAGTGCACGACAGAGAAAACAAGTGATAGTACGATATGGTAAATTTGTATGGTGGCTATGTCGTAGAATGCTCCGATCGAAATGAAATTTCATAGTGAACAAACCCGACATGATCTAAGCAATCTGTGAAAGTTTCATCAAGATCGGTTCAGCAGTTTGGCCGGAAATCGTGTTGATATGGTAAATTTGTATGGTGGCTATGTCGTAGAATGCTCCGATCGAAATGAAATTTCATAGTGAACAAACCCGACATGATTTAAGCAATCTGTGAAAGTTTCATCAAGATCGGTTCAGCAGTTTGGCCGGAAATCGTGTTGATATGGTAAATTTGTATGGTGGCTATGTCGTAGAATGCTCCGATTGGGATGAAATTTCATAGTGAACAAACCCGACATGATTTAAGCAATCTGTGAAAGTTTCATCAAGATCGGTTCAGCAGTTTGGCCGGAAATTGTGTTGATATGGTAAATTTGTATGGTGGCTATGTCGTAGAATGCTCCGATCGAAATGAAATTTCATCGTGAACAAACCCGACATGATCTTAGCAATCTGTGAAAGTTTCATCAAGATCGGTTCAGCAGTTTGGCCGGAAATCGTGTTGATATGGTAAATTTGCATGGTGGCTATGTCGTAGAATGCTCCGATCGAAATGAAATTTCATAGTGAACAAACGCGACATGATTTAAGCAATCTGTGAAAGTTTCATCAAGATCGGTTCAGCAGTTTGGCCGGAAATCGTGTTGATATGGTAAATTTGTATGGTGGCTATGTCGTAGAATGCTCCGATTAGGATGAAATTTCATATTGAACAAACCCAACATGATCAAAGCAATCTGTGAAGGTTTCATCAAGATCGGTTCAGCAGTTTGGCCGGAAATCGTATTGATATGGTAAACTTATATGGTGGCTATATCGTAGACTGCTCCGATCGGAATGAAATTTCATATTGAACAAACCCGACATGATCAAAGCAATCTGTGAAAGTTTCATCAAGATCGGTTCAGCAGTTTGGCCGGAAATCGATTTGAAACAGACAGACGGACAGACGGACGGACAGACGGAAATCAATTCTGAGCTCGTCCTGATCATTTTGATATAAAGTTTATGGGGTCTCCCATCATTCCTTTAAGGCGTTACAGATTCATGACAAAGTCAATATACCCTGTGAAGGGTATAAAAACATAGTGGCGCATAGTTAATTTTGGCTATGCCAAGACAATGATACCCTTCAAACAGCCAAATCAATACTCCCCCCTCTTATGTTTCTGTGCAGTTGTTGGTAATTTTTCGCTAATTTTTACTCTTGAGCGTCATGTACTTGTTTGTGTGCGACAAAAAACACAATTTGACATGTAGGTACTTGAAAGTGCACGACAGAGAAAACAATTGATTGAACGATATGGTAAATTTGTATGGTGGCTATGTCGTAGAATGCTCCGATCGAAATGAAATTTCATCGTGAACAAACCCGACATGATCTAAGCAATCTGTGAAAGTTTCATCAAGATCGGTTCAGCAGTTTGGCCGGAAATCGTGTTGATATGGTAAATTTGCATGGTGGCTATGTCGTAGAATGCTCCGATCGAAATGAAATTTCATAGTGAACAAACCCGACATGATCTAAGCAATCTGTGAAAGTTTCATCAAGATCGGTTCAGCAGTTTGGCCGGAAATCGTGTTGATATGGTAAATTTGTATGGTGGCTATGTCGTAGAATGCTCCGATTAGGATGAAATTTCATATTGAACAAACCCGACATGATCAAAGCAATCTGTGAAGGTTTCATCAAGATCGGTTCAGCAGTTTGGCCGGAAATCGTATTGATATGGTAAACTTATATGGTGGCTATATCGTAGACTGCTCCGATCGGGATGAAATTTCATAGTGAACAAACCCGACATGATCAAAGCAATCTGTGAAAGTTTCATCAAGATCGGTTCAGCAGTTTGGCCGGAAATCGTTTGAAACAGACAGACGGACAGACGGACGGACAGACGGAAATCATTTTCTGAGCTCGTCCTGATCATTTTGATATAAGTTTATGGGGTCTCCCATCATTCCTTTAAGGCGTTACAGATTCATGACAAAGTCAATATACCCTGTGAAGGGTATAAAAACATAGTGGCGCATAGTTAATTTTGGCTATGCCAAGACAATGATACCCTTCAAACAGCCAAATCAATACTCCCCCTCTTATGTTTCTGTGCAGTTGTTGGTAATTTTTCGCTAATATTTTTACTCTTGAGCGTCATGTACTTGTTTGTTTGCGACAAAAAACACAATTTGACATGTAGGTACTTGAAAGTGCACGACAGAGAAAACAATTGATTGAACGATATGGTAAATTTGTATGGTGGCTATGTCGTAGAATGCTCCGATCGAAATGAAATTTCATAGTGAACAAACCCGACATGATCTAAGCAATCTGTGAAAGTTTCATCAAGATCGGTTCAGCAGTTTGGCCGGAAATCGTGTTGATATGGTAAATTTGTATGGTGGCTATGTCGTAGAATGCTCCGATTGGGATGAAATTTCATAGTGAACAAACCCGACATGATCTAAGCAATCTGTGAAAGTTTCATCAAGATCGGTTCAGCAGTTTGGCCGGAAATCGTGTTGATATGGTAAATTTGTATCGTGGCTATGTCGAAGAATGCTCCGATTGGGATGAAATTTCATAGTGAACAAACCCGACATGATTTAAGCAATCTGTGAAAGTTTCATCAAGATCAGTTCAGCAGTTTGGCCGGAAATCGTATTGATATGGTAAATTTATATGGTGGCTATATCGTAGACTGCTCCGATTGGGATGAAATTTCATATTGAACAAACCCGACATGATCAAAGCAATCTGTGAAAGTTTCATCAAGATCGGTTCAGCAGTTTGGCCGGAAATCGATTTGAAACAGACAGACGGACGGACAGACGGAAATCAATTCCTGAGCTCGTCCTGATCATTTTGATAAATAGTTTATGGGGTCTCCCATCATTCCTTTAAGGCGTTACAGGTTCATGACAAAGTCAATATACCCTATGAAGGGTATAAGAAACATACTGGCGCATAGTTAATTTTGGCTATGCCAAGACTATGATACCCTTCAAACAGCCAAATCAATACTCCCCCTCTTATGTTTCTGTGCAGTTGTTGGTAATTTTTCGCTAATATTTTTACTCTTGAGCGTCATGTACTTGTTTGTGTGCGACAAAAAAAAACAATTTGACATGTAGGTACTTGAAAGTGCACGACACAGAAAACAATTGATAGTACGATATGGTAAATTTGTATGGTGGCTATGTCGTAGAATGCTCCGATCGAAATGAAATTTCATAGTGAACAAACCCGACATGATCTAAGCAATCTGTGAAAGTTTCATCAAGATCGGTTCAGCAGTTTGGCCGGAAATCGTGTTGATATGGTAAATTTGTATGGTGGCTATGTCGTAGAATGCTCCGATTGGGATGAAATTTCATATTGAACAAACCCGACATGATCAAAGCAATCTGTGAAGGTTTCATCAAGATCGGTTCAGCAGTTTGGCCGGAAATCGTATTGATATGGTAAATTTATATGGTGGCTATATCGTAGACTGCTCCGACGGGATGAAATTTCATATTGAACAAACCCGACATGATCAAAGCAATCTGTGAAAGCTTCATCAAGATCGGTTCAGCAGTTTGGTCGGAAATCGTGTTGATATGGTAAATTTTATGGTGGCTATGTCGTAGAATGCTCCGATCGAAATGAAATTTCATAGTGAACAAACCCGACATGATTTAAGCAATCTGTGAAAGTTTCATCAAGATCGGTTCTGTAGTTTGGCCGGAAATTGTGTTGATATGGTAAATTTGTATGGTGGCTGTGTCGTAGATTGCTCCGATTGGGATGAAATTTCATATACAACAAACCCGACATGATCTAAGCAATCTGTGAAAGTTTCATCAAGATCGGTTCAGCAGTTTGGCCGGGAATCGTGTTGATATTGTAAACTTATATGGTGGCTATATCGTAGACTGCTCCGATTGGGATGAAATTTCATATTGAACAAACCCGACATGATCTAAGCAATCTGTGAAAGTTTCATCAAGATCGGTTCAGCAGTTTGGCCGGAAATCGTGTTGAAACAAAAAGACGGACAGACGGTAATCAATTTCTGAGCTCGTCCTGATCATTTGATATAAAGTTTATGGGGTCTCCCATCATTCCTTTAAGGCGTTACAGATTCATGACAAAGTCAATATACCCTGTGAAGGGTATAAAAAACATAGTGGCGCATAGTTAATTTTGGCTATGCCCAGACAATGATACCCTTCAAACAGCCAAATCAATACCTCCCCTCTTATGTTTCTGTGCAGTTGTTGGTAATTTTTCGCTAATATTTTTACTCTTGAGCGTCATGTACTTGTTTGTGTGCGACAAAAAACACAATTTGACATGTAGGTACTTGAAAGTGCACGACAGAGAAAACAATTGATAGTACGATATGGTAAATTTGTATGGTGGCTATGTCGTAAAATGCTCCGATCGAAATGAAATTTCATAGTGAAAAAACCCGACATGATCTAAGCAATCTGTGAAAGTTTCATCAAGATCGGTTGAGCAGTTTGGCCGGAAATCGTGTTGATATGGTCAATTTGTATGGTGGCTATGTCGTAGAATGCTCCGATTGGGATGAATTTTCATAGTGAACAAACCCGACATGATTTAAGCAATCTGTGAAAGTTTCATCAAGATCAGTTCAGCAGTTTGGCCGGAAATCGTATTGATATGGTAAATTTATATGGTGGCTATATCGTAGACTGCTCCGATTGGGATGAAATTTCATATTGAACAAACCCGACATGATCTTAGCAATCTGTGAAAGTTTCATCAAGATCGGTTCAGCAGTTTGGCCCGGAAATCGATTTGAAACAGACAGACGGACGGACAGACGGAAATCAATTTCTGAGCTCGTCCTGATCATTTTGATATATAGTTTATGGGGTCTCCCATCATTCCTTTAAGGCGTTACAGATTCATGACAAAGTCAATATACCCTGTGAAGGGTATAAAAAACATAGTGGCGCATAGTTAATTTTGGCTATGCCAAGACAATGAAACCCTTCAAACAGCCAAATCAATACTCCCCCCTCTTATGTTTCTGTGCAGTTGTTGGTAATTTTTCGCTAATATTTTTACTCTTGAGCGTCATGTACTTGTTTGTGTGCGACAACAACAACAATTTGACATGTAGGTACTTGAAAGTGCACGACAGAGATAACAATTGATAGTACGATATGGTAAATTTGTATGCTGGCTATGTCGTAGAATGCTCCGATCGAAATGAAATTTCATAGTGAACAAACCCGACATGATTTCAGCAATCTGTGAAAGTTTCATCAAGATCGGTTCAGCAGTTTGGCCGGAAATCGTGTTGATATGGTAAATTTGTATGGTGGCTATGTCGTAGAATGCTCCGATTGGGATGAAATTTCATATTGAACAAACCCGACATGATCAAAGCAATCTGTGAAGGTTTCATCAAGATCGGTTCAGCAGTTTGGCCGGAAATCGTATTGATATGGTAAATTTATATGGTGGCTATATCGTAGACTGCTCCGAACGGGATGAAATTTCATATTGAACAAACCCGACATGATCAAAGCAATCTGTGAAAGCTTCATCAAGATCGGTTCAGCAGTTTGGTCGGAAATCGTGTTGATATGGTAAATTTTTATGGTGGCTATGTCGTAGAATGCTCCGATCGAAATGAAATTTCATAGTGAACAAACCCGACATGATTTAAGCAATCTGTGAAAGTTTCATCAAGATCGGTTCTGTAGTTTGGCCGGAAATTGTGTTGATATGGTAAATTTGTATGGTGGCTGTGTCGTAGATTGCTCCGATTGGGATGAAATTTCATATACAACAAACCCGACATGATCTAAGCAATCTGTGAAAGTTTCATCAAGATCGGTTCAGCAGTTTGGCCGGGAATCGTGTTGATATTGTAAACTTATATGGTGGCTATATCGTAGACTGCTCCGATTGGGATGAAATTTCATATTGAACAAACCCGACATGATCTAAGCAATCTGTGAAAGTTTCATCAAGATCGGTTCAGCAGTTTGGCCGGAAATCGTGTTGAAACAAAAAGACGGACAGACGGTAATCAATTTCTGAGCTCGTCCTGATCATTTTGATATAAAGTTTATGGGGTCTCCCATCATTCCTTTAAGGCGTTACAGATTCATGACAAAGTCAATATACCCTGTGAAGGGTATAAAAAACATAGTGGCGCATAGTTAATTTTGGCTATGCCAAGACAATGAAACCCTTCAAACAGCCAAATCAATACTCCCCCCTCTTATGTTTCTGTGCAGTTGTTGGTAATTTTTCGCTAATATTTTTACTCTTGAGCGTCATGTACTTGTTTGTGTGCGACAACAACAACAATTTGACATGTAGGTACTTGAAAGTGCACGACAGAGATAACAATTGATAGTACGATATGGTAAATTTGTATGCTGGCTATGTCGTAGAATGCTCCGATCGAAATGAATTTTCATAGTGAACAAACCCGACATGATTTAAGCAATCTGTGAAAGTTTCATCAAGATCAGTTCAGCAGTTTGGCCGGAAATCGTATTGATATGGTAAATTTATATGGTGGCTATATCGTAGACTGCTCCGATTGGGATGAAATTTCATATTGAACAAACCCGACATGATCAAAGCAATCTGTGAAAGTTTAATCAAGATCGGTTCAGCAGTTTGGCCGGAAATCGATTTGAAACAGACAGACGGACGGACAGACGGAAATCAATTCCTGAGCTCGTCCTGATTATTTTGATAAATAGTTTATGGGGTCTCCAATCATTCCTTTAAGGCGTTACAGATTCATGACAAAGTCAATATTTCTGTGAAGGGTATAAGAAACACAGTGGCGCATAGTTAATTTTGGCTATGCCAAGACTATGATACCCTTCAAACAGCCAAATCAATACTCCCCCCTCTTATGTTTCTGTGCAGTTGTTGGTAATTTTTCGCTAATATTTTTACTCTTGAGCGTCATGTACTTGTTTGTGTACGACAAAAAAAAAAACAATTTGACATGTAGGTACTTGAAAGTGCACGACAGAGACAACAATTGATAGTACGATATGGTGAATTTGTATGGTGGCTATGTCGTAGAATGCTCCGATCGAAATGAAATTTCATAGTGAACAAACCCGACATGATCAAAGCAATCTGTGAAAGTTTCATCAAGATCGGTTCAGCAGTTTGGCCGGAAATCGTGTTGATATGGTAAATTTGTATGGTGGCTATGTCGTAGAATGCTCCGATTGGGATGAAATTTCATATTGAACAAACCCGACATGATCAAAGCAATCTGTGAAGGTTTCATCAAGATCGGTTCAGCAGTTTGGCCGGAAATCGTGTTGATATGGTAAATTTGTATGGTGGCTATGTCGTAGAATGCTCCGATCGAAATGAAATTTCATAGTGAACAAACCCGACATGATTTAAGCAATCTGTGAAAGTTTCATCAAGATCGGTTCAGCAGTTTGGCCGGAAATTGTGTTGATATGGTAAATTTGTATGGTGGCTATATCGTAGACTGCTCCGAACGGGAAGAAATTTCATATTGAACAAACCCGACATGATCAAAGCAATCTGTGAAAGCTTCATCAAGATCGGTTCAGCAGTTTGGCCGGAAATCGTGTTGATATGGTAAATTTGTATGGTGGCTATGTCGTAGAATGCTCCGATCGAAATGAAATTTCATAGTGAACAAACCCGACATGATTTAAGCAATCTGTGAAAGTTTCATCAAGATCGGTTCAGCAGTTTGGCCGGAAATTGTGTTGATATGGTAAATTTGTATGGTGGCTATATCGTAGAATGCTCCGATTGGGATGAAATTTCATATTGAACCAACCCGACATGATCTAAGCAATCTGTGAAAGTTTCATCAAGATCGGTTCAGCAGTTTGGCCGGAAATCGATTTGAAACAGACAGACGGACAGACGGACGGACAGACGGAAATCAATTCCTGAGCTCGTCCTGATCATTTTGATATATAGTTTATGGGGTCTCCCATCATTCCTTTAAGGCGTTACAGATTCATGACAAAGTCAATACACCCTGTGAAGGGTATAAAAAACATAGTGGCGCATAGTTAATTTTGGCTATGCCAAGACTATGATACCCTTCAAACAGCCAAATCAATACTCCCCGCTCTTATGTTTCTGTGCAGTTGTTGGTATTTTTTTGATAATATTTTTACTCTTGAGCGTCATGTACTTGTTTGTGTGCGACAAAAAACACAATTTGACATGTAGGTACTTGAAAGTGCACGACAGAGACAACAATTGATAGTACGATATGGTAAATTTGTATGGTGGCTATGTCGTAGAATGCTCCGATCGAAATGAAATTTCATAGTGAACAAACCCGACATGATTTAAGCAATCTGTGAAAGTTTCATCAAGATCGGTTCAGCAGTTTGGCCGGAAATTGTGTTGATATGGTAAATTTGTATGGTGGCTATGTCGTAGAATGCTCCGATTGCGATGAAATTTCATATTCAACAAACCCGACATGATCTAAGCAATCTGTGAAAGTTTCATCAAGATCGGTTCAGCAGTTTGGCCGGAAATCGTGTTGATATGGTAAACTTATATGGTGGCTATATCGTAGACTGCTCCGATTGGGATGAAATTTCATATTGAACAAACCCGACATGATCTAAGCAATCTGTGAAAGTTTCATCAAGATCGGTTCAGCAGTTTGGCCGGAAATCGTGTTGAAACAAAAAGACGGACAGACGGAAATCAATTTCTGAGCTCGTCCTGATCATTTTGATATAGAATTTATGGGGTCTCCCATCATTCCTTTAAGGCGTTACAGATTCATGACAAAGTCAATATACCCTGTGAAGGGTATAAAAAACATAGTGGCGCATAGTTAATTTTGGCTATGCCAAGACAATGATACCCTTCAAACAGCCATATCAATACTCCCCCCTCTTATGTTTCTGTGCAGTTGTTGGTAATTTTTCGCTAATATTTTTACTCTTGAGCGTCATGTACTTGTTTGTGTGCGACAAAAAACACAATTTGACATGTAGGTACTTGAAAGTGCACGACAGAGAAAACAATTGATAGTACGATATGGTAAATTTGTATGGTGGCTATGTCGTAGAATGCTCCGATCGAAATGAAATTTCATAGTGAACAAACCCGACATGATCTAAGCAATCTGTGAAAGTTTCATCAAGATCGGTTCAGGAGTTTGGCCGGAAATCGTGTTGATATGGTAAATTTATATGGTGGCTATATCGTGGACTGCTCCGATTGGAAGAAATTTCATATTGAACAAACCCGACATGATATAAGCAATCTGTGAAAGTTTCATCAAGATCGGTTCAGCAGTTTGGCCGGAAATCGATTTGAAACAGACAGACGGACGGACAGACGGAAATCAATTCCTGAGCTCGTACTGATCATTTTGATATATAGTTTATGGGGTCTCCCATCATTCCTTTAAGGCGTTACAGATTCATGACAAAGTCAATATACCCTGTGAAGGGTATAAAAAACATAGTGGCGCATAGTTAATTTTGGCTATGCCAAGACTATGAAACCCTTCAAACAGCCAAATCAATACTCCCCCCTCTTATGTTTCTGTGCAGTTGTTGGTAATTTTTCGCTAATATTTTACGCTTGAGCGTCATGTACTTGTTTGTGTGCGACAAAAACAACAATTTGACATGTAGGTACTTGAAAGTGCACGACAGAGATAACAATTGATAGTACGATATGGTAAATTTGTATGCTGGCTATGTCGTAGAATGCTCCGATCGAAATGAAATTTCATAGTGAACAAACCCGACATGATTTTAGCAATCTGTGAAAGTTTCATCAAGATCGGTTCAGCCGTTTGGCTGGAAATCGTGTTGATATGGTAAATTTGTATGGTGGCTATGTCGTAGAATGCTCCGAACGGGATGAAATTTCATATTGAACAAACCCAACATGATCAAAGCAATCTGTGAAAGTTTAATCAAGATCGGTTCAGTAGTTTGGCCGGAAATCGATTTGAAACAGACAGACGGACGGACAGACGGAAATCAATTCCTGAGCTCGTCCTGATCATTTTGATAAATAGTTTATGGGGACTCCCATCATTCCTTTAAGGCGTTACAGATTCATGACAAAGTCAATATACCCTGTGAAGGGTATAAGAAACATAGTAGCGCATAGTTAATTTTGGCTATGCCAAGACTATGATACCCTTCAAACAGCCAAATCAATACTCCCCCCTCTTATGTTTCTGTGCAGTTGTTGGTAATTTTTCGCTAATATTTTTACTCTTGAGCGTCATGTACTTGTTTGTGTGCGACAAAAAAAAAAAACAATTTGACATGTAGGTACTTGAAAGTGCACGACAGAGACAACCATTGATAGTACGATATGGTAAATTTGTATGGTGGCTATGTCGTAAAATGCTCCGATCGAAATGAAATTTCATAGTGAACAAACCCGACATGATTTCAGCAATCTGTGAAGGTTTCATCAAGATCGGTTCAGCAGTTTGGCCGGAAATCGTGTTGATATGGTAAATTTATATGGTGGCTATATCGTAGACTGCTCCGATTGGGATGAAATTTCATATTGAACAAACCCGACATGATCAAAGCAATCTGTGAAAGTTTAATCAAGATCGGTTCAGCCGTTTGGCTGGAAATCGTGTTGATATGGTAAATTTGTATGGTGGCTATGTCGTAGAATGCTCCGATTAGGATGAAATTTCATATTGAACAAACCCAACATGATCAAAGCAATCTGTGAAAGTTTAATCAAGATCGGTTCAGTAGTTTGGCCGGAAATCGATTTGAAACAGACAGACGGACGGACAGACGGAAATCAATTCCTGAGCTCGTCCTGATCATTTTGATAAATAGTTTATGGGGTCTCCCATCATTCCTTTAAGGCGTTACAGATTCATGACAAAGTCAATATACCCTGTGAAGGGTATAAGAAACATAGTGGCGCATAGTTAATTTTGGCTATGCCAAGACTATGATACCCTTCAAACAGCCAAATCAATACTCCCCCCTCTTATGTTTCTGTGCAGTTGTTGGTAATTTTTTCCTTAAAATTTTTACTCTTGAGCGTCATGTACTTGTTTGTGTGCGACAAAAAAAAAAAACAATTTGACATGTAGGTACTTGAAAGTGCACGACAGAGACAACAATTGATAGTACGATATGGTAAATTTGTATGGTGGCTATGTCGTCGAATGCTCCGATCGAAATGAAATTTCATAGTGAACAAACCCGACATGATCTAAGCAATCTGTGAAAGTTTCATCAAGATCGGTTCAGCAGTTTGGCCGGAAATCGTGTTGATATGGTAAATTTGTATGTTGGCTATGTCGTAGAATGCTCCGATCGAAATGAAATTTCATATTGAACAAACTTGACATGATCAAAGCAATCTGTGAAGGTTTCATCAAGATCGGTTCAGCAGTTTGGCCGGAAATCGTATTGATATGGTAAATTTATATGGTGGCTATATCGTAGAATGCTCCGATTGGGATGAAATTTCATATTGAACAAACCCGACATGATCAAAGCAATCTGTGAAGGTTTCATCAAGATCGGTTCAGCAGTTTGGCCGGAAATCGTATTGATATGGTAAATTTATATGGTGGCTATATCGTAGACTGCTCCGATTGGGATGAAATTTCATATTGAACAAACCCGACATGATCAAAGCAATCTGTGAAAGCTTCATCAAGATCGGTTCAGCAGTTTGGCCGGAAATCGTGTTGATATGGTAAATTTGTATGGTGGCTATGTCGTAGAATGCTCCGATCGAAATGAAATTTCATAGTGAACAAACCCGACATGATTTAAGCAATCTGTGAAAGTTTCATCAAGATCGGTTCAGCAGTTTGGCCGGAAATTGTGTTGATATGGTAAATTTGTATGGTGGCTATGTCGTAGAATGCTCCGATCGAAATGAAATTTCATAGTGAACAAACCCGACATGATTTAAGCAATCTGTGAAAGTTTCATCAAGATCGGTTCAGCAGTTTGGCCGGAAATCGATTTGAAACAGACAGACGGACAGACAGACGGACAGTCGGAAATCAATTCCTGAGCTCGTCCTGATCATTTTGATATATAGTTTATGGGGTCTCCCATCATTCCTTTAAGGCGTAACAGATTCATGACAAAGTCAATATACCCCGTGAAGGGTATAAACATAGTGGCGTATAGTTAATTTTGGCTATGCCAAGACTATGATACCCTTCAAACAGCCAAATCAATACTCCCCCCTCTTATGTTTCTGTGCAGTTGTTGGTAATTTTTCGCTATTATTTTTACTCTTGAGCGTCATGTACTTGTTTGTGTGCGACGAAAACAACAATTTGACATATAGATACTTGAAAGTGCACGACAGAGACAACAATTGATAGTACGATATGGTAAATTTTTATGGTGGCAATGTCGTAGAATGCTCCGATCGAAATGAAATTTCATAGTGAACAAACCCGACATGATCTAAGCAATCTGTGAAAGTTTCATCAAGATCGGTTCAGCAGTTTGGCCGGAAATCGTGTTGATATGGTAAATTTGTATGGTGGCTATGTCATAGAATGCTCCGATTGGAATGAAATTTCATATTGAACAAACCCGACATGATCAAAGCAATCTGTGAAGGTTTCATCAAGATCGGTTCAGCAGTTTGGCCGGAAATCGTATTGATATGGTAAATTTATATGGTGGCTATATCGTAGACTGCTCCGAACGGGATGAAATTTCATATCGAACAAACCCGACATGATCAAAGCAATCTGTGAAAGCTTCATCAAGATCGGTTCAGCAGTTTGGCCGGAAATCGTGTTGATATGGTAAATTTGTATGGTGGCTATGTCGTAGAATGCTCCGATCGAAATGAAATTTCATAGTGAACAAACCCGACATGATCTAAGCAATCTGTGAAAGTTTCATCAAGATCGGTTCAGCAGTTTGGCCGGAAATCGTATTGATATGGTAAATTTGTATGGTGGCTATGTCGTAGAATGCTCCGATTGGGATGAAATTTCATATTGAACAAACCCGACATGATCTAAGCAATCTGTGAAAGTTTCATCAAGATCGGTTCAGCAGTTTGGCCGGAAATCGTATTGATATGGTAAACTTATATGGTGGCTATATCGTAGACTGCTCCGATCGGGATGAAATTTCATATTGAACAAACCCGACATGATCTAAGCAATCTGTGAAAGTTTCATCAAGATCGGTTCAGCAGTTTGGCCGGAAATCGTATTGATATGGTAAATTTATATGGTGGCTATATCGTAGACTGCTCCTAACGGGAAGAAATTTCATATTGAACAAACCCGACATGATCAAAGCAATCTGTGAAAGCTTCATCAAGATGGGTTCAGCAGTTTGGCCGGAAATCGTGTTGATATGGTAAAGTTGTATGGTGGCTATATCGTAGAATGCTCCGATTAGGATGAAATTTCATATTGAACCAACCCGACATGATCTAAGCAATCTGTGAAAGTTTCATCAAGATCGGTTCAGCAGTTTGGCCGGAAATCGATTTGAAACAGACAGACGGACAGACGGACGGACAGACGGAAATCAATTCCTGAGCTCGTCCTGATCATTTTGATATATAGTTTATGGGGTCTCCCATCATTCCTTTAAGGCGCTACAGATTCATGACAAAGTCAATATACCCTGTGAAGGGTATAAAAAACATAGTGGCGCATAGTTAATTTTGGCTATGCCAAGACTATGATACCCTTCAAACAGCCAAATCAATACTCCCCGCTCTTATGTTTCTGTGCAGTTGTTGGTATTTTTTCGATAATATTTTTACTCTTGAGCGTCATGTACTTGTTTGTGTGCGACAAAAAACACAATTTGACATGTAGGTACTTGAAAGTGCACGACAGAGACAACAATTGATAGTACGATATGGTAAATTTGTATGGTGGCTATGTCGTAGAATGCTCCGATCGAAATGAAATTTCATAGTGAACAAACCCGACATGATTTAAGCAATCTGTGAAAGTTTCATCAAGATCGGTTCAGCAGTTTGGCCGGAAATCGATTCGAAACAGACAGACGGACAGTCGGAAATCAATTCCTGAGCTCGTCCTGATCATTTTGATATATAGTTTATGGGGTCTCCCATCATTCCTTTAAGGCGTACAGATTCATGACAAAGTCAATATACCCTGTGAAGGGTATAAAAACATAGTGGCGTATAGTTAATTTTGGCTATGCCAAGACTATGATACCCTTCAAACAGCCAAATCAATACTCCCCCCTCTTATGTTTCTGTGCAGTTGTTGGTAATTTTTCGCTATTATTTTTACTCTTGAGCGTCATGTACTTGTTTGTGCGCGACGAAAACAACAATTTGACATATAGGTACTTGAAAGTGCACGACAGAGACAACCATTGATAGTACGATATGGTAAATTTGTATGGTGGCTATGTCGTAGAATGCTCCGATTGGGATGAAATTTCATATTGAACAAACCCGACATGATCTAAGCAATCTGTGAAAGTTTCATCAAGATCGGTTCAGCAGTTTGGCCGGAAATCGTATTGATATGGTAAACTTATATGGTGGCTATATCGTAGACTGCTCCGATCGGGATGAAATTTCATATTGAACAAACCCGACATGATCTAAGCAATCTGTGAAAGTTTCATCAAGATCGGTTCAGCAGTTTGGCCCGGAAATCGTGTTGAAACAGACAGACTGACGGACAGACGGAAATCAATTCCTGAGCTCGTCCTGATCATTTTGATATAAGTTTATGGGGTCTCCCATCATTCCTTTAAGGCGTTACAGATTCATGACAAAGTCAATATACCCTGTGAAGGGTATAAAAACATAGTGGCGCATAGTTAATTTTGGCTATGCCAAGACAATGATACCCTTCAAACAGCCAAATTAATACTCCCCCCTCTTATGTTTCTGTGCAGTTGTTGGTAATTTTTCGCTAATATTTTTACTCTTGAGCGTCATGTACTTGTTTGTGTGCGACAAAAAACACAATTTGACATGTAGGTACTTGAAAGTGCACGACAGAGAAAACAATTGATAGTACGACATGGTAAATTTGTATGGTGGCTATGTCGTAGAATTCTCCGATCGAAATGAAATTTCATAGTGAACAAACCCGACATGATCTAAGCAATCTGTGAAAGTTTCATCAAGATCGGTTCAGCAGTTTGGCCGGAAATCGTGTTCATATGGTAAATTTGTATGGTGGCTATGTCGTAGAATGCTCCGATCGGGATGAAATTTCATATTGAACAAACCCAACATGATCAAAGCAATCTGTGAAAGTTTAATCAAGATCGGTTCAGTAGTTTGGCCGGAAATCGATTTGAAACAGACAGACGGACGGACAGACGGAAATCAATTCCTGAGCTCGTCCTGATCATTTTGATAAATAGTTTATGGGGTCTCCCATCATTCCTTTAAGGCGTTACAGATTCATGACAAAGTCAATATACCCTGTGAAGGGTATAAGAAACATAGTGGCGCATAGTTAATTTTGGCTATGCCAAGACTATGATACCCTTCAAACAGCCAAATCAATACTCCCCCCTCTTATGTTTCTGTGCAGTTGTTGGTAATTTTTCGCTATTATTTTTACTCTTGAGCGTCATGTACTTGTTTGTGTGCGACAAAAAAAAAAACAATTTGACATGTAGGTACTTGAAAGTGCACGACAGAGACAACAATTGATAGTACGATATGGTAAATTTGTATGGTGGCTATGTCGTCGAATGCTCCGATCGAAATGAAATTTCATAGTGAACAAACCCGACATGATCTAAGCAATCTGTGAAAGTTTCATCAAGATCGGTTCAGCAGTTTGGCCGGAAATCGTGTTGATATGGTAAATTTGTATGTTGGCTATGTCGTAGAATGCTCCGATCGAAATGAAATTTCATATTGAACAAACTTGACATGATCAAAGCAATCTGTGAAGGTTTCATCAAGATCGGTTCAGCAGTTTGGCCGGAAATCGTATTGATATGGTAAATTTATATGGTGGCTATATCGTAGAATGCTCCGATTGGGATGAAATTTCATATTGAACAAACCCGACATGATCAAAGCAATCTGTGAAGGTTTCATCAAGATCGGTTCAGCAGTTTGGCCGGAAATCGTATTGATATGGTAAATTTATATGGTGGCTATATCGTAGACTGCTCCGATTGGGATGAAATTTCATATTGAACAAACCCGACATGATCAAAGCAATCTGTGAAAGCTTCATCAAGATCGGTTCAGCAGTTTGGCCGGAAATCGTGTTGATATGGTAAATTTGTATGGTGGCTATGTCGTAGAATGCTCCGATCGAAATGAAATTTCATAGTGAACAAACCCGACATGATTTAAGCAATCTGTGAAAGTTTCATCAAGATCGGTTCAGCAGTTTGGCCGGAAATTGTGTTGATATGGTAAATTTGTATGGTGGCTATGTCGTAGAATGCTCCGATCGAAATGAAATTTCATAGTGAACAAACCCGACATGATTTAAGCAATCTGTGAAAGTTTCATCAAGATCGGTTCAGCAGTTTGGCCGGAAATCGATTTGAAACAGACAGACGGACAGACAGACGGACAGTCGGAAATCAATTCCTGAGCTCGTCCTGATCATTTTGATATATAGTTTATGGGGTCTCCCATCATTCCTTTAAGGCGTAACAGATTCATGACAAAGTCAATATACCCCGTGAAGGGTATAAAAAACATAGTGGCGTATAGTTAATTTTGGCTATGCCAAGACTATGATACCCTTCAAACAGCCAAATCAATACTCCCCCCTCTTATGTTTCTGTGCAGTTGTTGGTAATTTTTCGCTATTATTTTTACTCTTGAGCGTCATGTACTTGTTTGTGTGCGACGAAAACAACAATTTGACATATAGGTACTTGAAAGTGCACGACAGAGACAACAATTGATAGTACGATATGGTAAATTTTTATGGTGGCAATGTCGTAGAATGCTCCGATCGAAATGAAATTTCATAGTGAACAAACCCGACATGATCTAAGCAATCTGTGAAAGTTTCATCAAGATCGGTTCAGCAGTTTGGCCGGAAATCGTGTTGATATGGTAAATTTGTATGGTGGCTATGTCATAGAATGCTCCGATTGGAATGAAATTTCATATTGAACAAACCCGACATGATCAAAGCAATCTGTGAAGGTTTCATCAAGATCGGTTCAGCAGTTTGGCCGGAAATCGTATTGATATGGTAAATTTATATGGTGGCTATATCGTAGACTGCTCCGAACGGGATGAAATTTCATATCGAACAAACCCGACATGATCAAAGCAATCTGTGAAAGCTTCATCAAGATCGGTTCAGCAGTTTGGCCGGAAATCGTGTTGATATGGTAAATTTGTATGGTGGCTATGTCGTAGAATGCTCCGATCGAAATGAAATTTCATAGTGAACAAACCCGACATGATCTAAGCAATCTGTGAAAGTTTCATCAAGATCGGTTCAGCAGTTTGGCCGGAAATCGTATTGATATGGTAAATTTGTATGGTGGCTATGTCGTAGAATGCTCCGATCGGGATGAAATTTCATATTGAACAAACCCGACATGATCTAAGCAATCTGTGAAAGTTTCATCAAGATCGGTTCAGCAGTTTGGCCCGGAAATCGTGTTGAAACAGACAGACTGACGGACAGACGGAATCAATTCCTGAGCTCGTCCTGATCATTTTGATATAAAGTTTATGGGTCTCCCATCATTCCTTAAGGCGCTACAGATTCATGACAAAGTCAATATACCCTGTGAAGGGTATAAAAACATAGTGGCGCATAGTTAATTTTGGCTATGCCAAGACTATGATACCCTTCAAACAGCCAAATCAATACTCCCCGCTCTTATGTTTCTGTGCAGTTGTTGGTATTTTTTCGATAATATTTTTACTCTTGAGCGTCATGTACTTGTTTGTGTGCGACAAAAAACACAATTTGACATGTAGGTACTTGAAAGTGCACGACAGAGACAACAATTGATAGTACGATATGGTAAATTTGTATGGTGGCTATGTCGTAGAATGCTCCGATCGAAATGAAATTTCATAGTGAACAAACCCGACATGATTTAAGCAATCTGTGAAAGTTTCATCAAGATCGGTTCATCAGTTTGGCCGGAAATCGATTCGAAACAGACAGACGGACAGTCGGAAATCAATTCCTGAGCTCGTCCTGATCATTTTGATATATAGTTTATGGGGTCTCCCATCATTCCTTTAAGGCGTAACAGATTCATGACAAAGTCAATATACCCTGTGAAGGGTATAAAAAACATAGTGGCGTATAGTTAATTTTGGCTATGCCAAGACTATGATACCCTTCAAACAGCCAAATCAATACTCCCCCCTCTTATGTTTCTGTGCAGTTGTTGGTAATTTTTCGCTATTATTTTTACTCTTGAGCGTCATGTACTTGTTTGTGCGCGACGAAAACAACAATTTGACATATAGGTACTTGAAAGTGCACGACAGAGACAACCATTGATAGTACGATATGGTAAATTTGTATGGTGGCTATGTCGTAGAATGCTCCGATTGGGATGAAATTTCATATTGAACAAACCCGACATGATCTAAGCAATCTGTGAAAGTTTCATCAAGATCGGTTCAGCAGTTTGGCCGGAAATCGTATTGATATGGTAAACTTATATGGTGGCTATATCGTAGACTGCTCCGATCGGGATGAAATTTCATATTGAACAAACCCGACATGATCTAAGCAATCTGTGAAAGTTTCATCAAGATCGGTTCAGCAGTTTGGCCCGGAAATCGTGTTGAAACAGACAGACTGACGGACAGACGGAAATCAATTCCTGAGCTCGTCCTGATCATTTTGATATAAAGTTTATGGGGTCTCCCATCATTCCTTTAAGGCGTTACAGATTCATGACAAAGTCAATATACCCTGTGAAGGGTATAAAAAACATAGTGGCGCATAGTTAATTTTGGCTATGCCAAGACAATGATACCCTTCAAACAGCCAAATTAATACTCCCCCCTCTTATGTTTCTGTGCAGTTGTTGGTAATTTTTCGCTAATATTTTTACTCTTGAGCGTCATGTACTTGTTTGTGTGCGACAAAAAACACAATTTGACATGTAGGTACTTGAAAGTGCACGACAGAGAAAACAATTGATAGTACGACATGGTAAATTTGTATGGTGGCTATGTCGTAGAATTCTCCGATCGAAATGAAATTTCATAGTGAACAAACCCGACATGATCTAAGCAATCTGTGAAAGTTTCATCAAGATCGGTTCAGCAGTTTGGCCGGAAATCGTGTTCATATGGTAAATTTGTATGGTGGCTATGTCGTAGAATGCTCCGATTGGGATGAAATTTCATATTGAACAAACCCAACATGATCAAAGCAATCTGTGAAAGTTTAATCAAGATCGGTTCAGTAGTTTGGCCGGAAATCGATTTGAAACAGACAGACGGACGGACAGACGGAAATCAATTCCTGAGCTCGTCCTGATCATTTTGATAAATAGTTTATGGGGTCTCCCATCATTCCTTTAAGGCGTTACAGATTCATGACAAAGTCAATATACCCTGTGAAGGGTATAAGAAACATAGTGGCGCATAGTTAATTTTGGCTATGCCAAGACTATGATACCCTTCAAACAGCCAAATCAATACTCCCCCCTCTTATGTTTCTGTGCAGTTGTTGGTAATTTTTTCCTTAAAATTTTTACTCTTGAGCGTCATGTACTTGTTTGTGTGCGACAAAAAAAAAAACAATTTGACATGTAGGTACTTGAAAGTGCACGACAGAGACAACAATTGATAGTACGATATGGTAAATTTGTATGGTGGCTATATCGTAGACTGCTCCGATTGGGATGAAATTTCATATTGAACAAACCCGACATGATCAAAGCAATCTGTGAAAGCTTCATCAAGATCGGTTCAGCAGTTTGGCCGGAAATCGTGTTGATATGGTAAATTTGTATGGTGGCTATGTCGTAGAATGCTCCGATCGAAATGAAATTTCATAGTGAACAAACCCGACATGATCTAAGCAATCTGTGAAAGTTTCATCAAGATCGGTTCAGCAGTTTGGCCGGAAATTGTGTTGATATGGTAAATTTGTATGGTGGCTATGTCGTAGAATGCTCCGATCGAAATGAAATTTCATAGTGAACAAACCCGACATGATTTAAGCAATCTGTGAAAGTTTCATCAAGATCGGTTCAGCAGTTTGGCCGGAAATCGATTTGAAACAGACAGACGGACAGACAGACGGACAGTCGGAAATCAATTCCTGAGCTCGTCCTGATCATTTTGATATATAGTTTATGGGGTCTCCCATCATTCCTTTAAGGCGTAACAGATTCATGACAAAGTCAATATACCCCGTGAAGGGTATAAAAAACATAGTGGCGTATAGTTAATTTTGGCTATGCCAAGACTATGATACCCTTCAAACAGCCAAATCAATACTCCCCCCTCTTATGTTTCTGTGCAGTTGTTGGTAATTTTTCGCTATTATTTTTACTCTTGAGCGTCATGTACTTGTTTGTGTGCGACGAAAACAACAATTTGACATATAGGTACTTGAAAGTGCACGACAGAGACAACAATTGATAGTACGATATGGTAAATTTTTATGGTGGCAATGTCGTAGAATGCTCCGATCGAAATGAAATTTCATAGTGAACAAACCCGACATGATCTAAGCAATCTGTGAAAGTTTCATCAAGATCGGTTCAGCAGTTTGGCCGGAAATCGTGTTGATATGGTAAATTTGTATGGTGGCTATGTCATAGAATGCTCCGATTGGAATGAAATTTCATATTGAACAAACCCGACATGATCAAAGCAATCTGTGAAGGTTTCATCAAGATCGGTTCAGCAGTTTGGCCGGAAATCGTATTGATATGGTAAATTTATATGGTGGCTATATCGTAGACTGCTCCGAACGGGATGAAATTTCATATCGAACAAACCCGACATGATCAAAGCAATCTGTGAAAGCTTCATCAAGATCGGTTCAGCAGTTTGGCCGGAAATCGTGTTGATATGGTAAATTTGTATGGTGGCTATGTCGTAGAATGCTCCGATCGAAATGAAATTTCATAGTGAACAAACCCGACATGATCTAAGCAATCTGTGAAAGTTTCATCAAGATCGGTTCAGCAGTTTGGCCGGAAATCGTATTGATATGGTAAATTTGTATGGTGGCTATGTCGTAGAATGCTCCGATTGGGATGAAATTTCATATTGAACAAACCCGACATGATCTAAGCAATCTGTGAAAGTTTCATCAAGATCGGTTCAGCAGTTTGGCCGGAAATCGTATTGATATGGTAAACTTATATGGTGGCTATATCGTAGACTGCTCCGATCGGGATGAAATTTCATATTGAACAAACCCGACATGATCTAAGCAATCTGTGAAGGTTTCATCAAGATCGGTTCAGCAGTTTGGCCGGAAATCGTATTGATATGGTAAATTTATATGGTGGCTATATCGTAGACTGCTCCGAACGGGAAGAAATTTCATATTGAACAAACCCGACATGATCAAAGCAATCTGTGAAAGCTTCATCAAGATGGGTTCAGCAGTTTGGCCGGAAATCGTGTTGATATGGTAAATTTGTATGGTGGCTATATCGTAGAATGCTCCGATTAGGATGAAATTTCATATTGAACCAACCCGACATGATCTAAGCAATCTGTGAAAGTTTCATCAAGATCGGTTCAGCAGTTTGGCCGGAAATCGATTTGAAACAGACAGACGGACAGACGGACGGACAGACGGAAGTCAATTCCTGAGCTCGTCCTGATCATTTTGATATATAGTTTATGGGGTCTCCCATCATTCCTTTAAGGCGCTACAGATTCATGACAAAGTCAATATACCCTGTGAAGGGTATAAAAAACATAGTGCCGCATAGTTAATTTTGGCTATGCCAAGACTATGATACCCTTCAAACAGCCAAATCAATACTCCCCGCTCTTATGTTTCTGTGCAGTTGTTGGTATTTTTTCGATAATATTTTTACTCTTGAGCGTCATGTACTTGTTTGTGTGCGACAAAAAACACAATTTGACATGTAGGTACTTGAAAGTGCACGACAGAGACAACAATTGATAGTACGATATGGTAAATTTGTATGGTGGCTATGTCGTAGAATGCTCCGATCGAAATGAAATTTCATAGTGAACAAACCCGACATGATTTAAGCAATCTGTGAAAGTTTCATCAAGATCGGTTCAGCAGTTTGGCCGGAAATCGATTCGAAACAGACAGACGGACAGTCGGAAATCAATTCCTGAGCTCGTCCTGATCATTTTGATATATAGTTTATGGGGTCTCCCATCATTCCTTTAAGGCGTAACAGATTCATGACAAAGTCAATATACCCTGTGAAGGGTATAAAAAACATAGTGGCGTATAGTTAATTTTGGCTATGCCAAGACTATGATACCCTTCAAACAGCCAAATCAATACTCCCCCCTCTTATGTTTCTGTGCAGTTGTTGGTAATTTTTCGCTAATATTTTTACTCTTGAGCGTCATGTACTTGTTTGTGCGCGACGAAAACAACAATTTGACATATAGGTACTTGAAAGTGCACGACAGAGACAACCATTGATAGTACGATATGGTAAATTTGTATTGTGGCTATGTCGTAGAATGCTCCGATTGGGATGAAATTTCATATTGAACAAACCCGACATGATCTAAGCAATCTGTGAAAGTTTCATCAAGATCGGTTCAGCAGTTTGGCCGGAAATCGTATTGATATGGTAAACTTATATGGTGGCTATATCGTAGACTGCTCCGATCGGGATGAAATTTCATATTGAACAAACCCGACATGATCTAAGCAATCTGTGAAAGTTGCATCAAGATCGGTTCAGCAGTTTGGCCCGGAAATCGTGTTGAAACAGACAGACTGACGGACAGACGGAAATCAATTCCTGAGCTCGTCCTGATCATTTTGATATAAAGTTTATGGGGTCTCCATCATTCCTTTAAGGCGTTACAGATTCATGACAAAGTCAATATACCCTGTGAAGGGTATAAAAAACATAGTGGCGCATAGTTAATTTTGGCTATGCCAAGACAATGATACCCTTCAAACAGCCAAATTAATACTCCCCCCTCTTATGTTTCTGTGCAGTTGTTGGTAATTTTTCGCTAATATTTTTACTCTTGAGCGTCATGTACTTGTTTGTGTGCGACAAAAAACACAATTTGACATGTAGGTACTTGAAAGTGCACGACAGAGACAACAATTGATAGTACGATATGGTAAATTTGTATGGTGGCTATGTCGTAGAATGCTCCGATCGAAATGAAATTTCATAGTGAACAAACCCGACATGATTTAAGCAATCTGTGAAAGTTTCATCAAGATCGGTTCAGCAGTTTGGCCGGAAATCGTGTTCATATGGTAAATTTGTATGGTGGCTATGTCGTAGAATGCTCCGATTAGGATGAAATTTCATAGTGAGCCAACCCGACATGATTTAAGCAATCTGTGAAAGTTTCATCAAGATCGGTTCAGCAGTTTGGCCGGAAATCGTGTTGATATGGTAAATTTGTATGGTGGCTATGTCGTAGACTGCTCCGATTGGGATGAAATTTCATATTGAACAAACCCGACATGATCTAAGCAATCTGTGAAAGTTTCATCAAGATCGGTTCAGCAGTTTGGCCGGAAATCGATTTGAAACAGACAGACGGACGGACAGACGGAAATCAATTCCTGAGCTCGTCCTGATCATTTTGATATATAGTTTATGGGGTCTCCCATCATTCCTTTAAGGCGCTACAGATTCATGACAAAGTCAATATACCCTGTGAAGGGTATAAAAAACATAGTGGCGCATAGTTAATTTTGGCTATGCCAAGACTATGATACCCTTCAAACAGCCAAATCAATACTCCCCGCTCTTATGTTTCTGTGCAGTTGTTGGTATTTTTTCGATAATATTTTTACTCTTGAGCGTCATGTACTTGTTTGTGTGCGACAAAAAACAAAATTTGACATGTAGGTACTTGAAAGTGCACGACAGAGACAACAATTGATAGTACGATATGGTAAATTTGTATGGTGGCTATGTCGTAGAATGCTCCGATCGAAATGAAATTTCATAGTGAACAAACCCGACATGATTTAAGCAATCTGTGAAAGTTTCATCAAGATCGGTTCAGCAGTTTGGCCGGAAATCGATTTGAAACAGACAGACGGACAGTCGGAAATCAATTCCTGAGCTCGTCCTGATCATTTTGATATATAGTTTATGGGGTCTCCCATCATTCCTTTAAGGCGTAACAGATTCATGACAAAGTCAATATACCCTGTGAAGGGTATAAAAAACATAGTGGCGTATAGTTAATTTTGGCTATGCCAAGACTATGATACCCTTCAAACAGCCAAATCAATACTCCCCCCTCTTATGTTTCTGTGCAGTTGTTGGTAATTTTTCGCTATTATTTTTACTCTTGAGCGTCATGTACTTGTTTGTGCGCGACGAAAACAACAATTTGACATGTAGGTACTTGAAAGTGCACGACAGAGACAACCATTGATAGTACGATATGGTAAATTTGTATGGTGGCTATGTCGTAGAATGCTTCGATTGGGATGAAATTTCATATTGAACAAACCCGACATGATCTAAGCAATCTGTGAAAGTTTCATCAAGATCGGTTCAGCAGTTTGGCCGGAAATCGTATTGATATGGTAAACTTATATGGTGGCTATATCGTAGACTGCTCCGATCGGGATGAAATTTCATATTGAACAAACCCGACATGATCTAAGCAATCTGTGAAAGTTTCATCAAGATCGGTTCAGCAGTTTGGCCCGGAAATCGTGTTGAAACAGACAGACTGACGGACAGACGGAAATCAATTCCTGAGCTCGTCCTGATCATTTTGATATAAGTTTATGGGGTCTCCCATCATTCCTTTAAGGCGTTACAGATTCATGACAAAGTCAATATACCCTGTGAAGGGTATAAAAAACATAGTGGCGCATAGTTAATTTTGGCTATGCCAAGACAATGATACCCTTCAAACAGCCAAATCAATACTCCCCCCTCTTATGTTTCTGTGCAGTTGTTGGTAATTTTTCGCTAATATTTTTACTCTTGAGCGTCATGTACTTGTTTGTGTGCGACAAAAACACAATTTGACATGTAGGTACTTGAAAGTGCACGACAGAGACAACAATTGATAGTACGACATGGTAAATTTGTATGGTGGCTATGTCGTAGAATTCTCCGATCGAAATGAAATTTCATAGTGAACAAACCCGACATGATCTAAGCAATCTGTGAAAGTTTCATCAAGATCGGTTCAGCAGTTTGGCCGGAAATCGTGTCCATATGGTAAATTTGTATGGTGGCTATGTCGTAGAATGCTCCGATTGGGATGAAATTTCATAGTGAGCCAACCCGACATGATTTAAGCTATCTGTGAAAGTTTCATCAAGATCGGTTCAGCAGTTTGGCCGGAAATCGTGTTGATATGGTAAATTTGTATGGTGGCTATGTCGTAGACTGCTCCGATTGGGATGAAATTTCATATTGAACAAACCCGACATGATCTAAGCAATCTGTGTAAGTTTCATCAAGATCGGTTCAGCAGTTTGGCCGGAAATCGATTTGAAACAGACAGACGGACAGTCGGAAATCAATTCCTGAGCTCGTCCTGATCATTTTGATATATAGTTTATGGGGTCTCCCATCATTCCTTTAAGGCGTAACAGATTCATGACAAAGTCAATATACCCTGTGAAGGGTATAAAAAACATAGTGGCGTATAGTTAATTTTGGCTATGCCAAGACTATGATACCCTTCAAACAGCCAAATCAATACTCCCCCCTCTTATGTTTCTGTGCAGTTGTTGGTAATTTTTCGCTATTATTTTTACTCTTGAGCGTCATGTACTTGTTTGTGCGCGACGAAAACAACAATTTGACATGTAGGTACTTGAAAGTGCACGACAGAGACAACCATTGATAGTACGATATGGTAAATTTGTATGGTGGCTATGTCGTAGAATGCTCCGATTGGGATGAAATTTCATATTGAACAAACCCGACATGATCTAAGCAATCTGTGAAAGTTTCATCAAGATCGGTTCAGCAGTTTGGCCGGAAATCGATTCGAAACAGACAGACGGACAGTCGGAAATCAATTCCTGAGCTCGTCCTGATCATTTTGATATATAGTTTATGGGGTCTCCCATCATTCCTTTAAGGCGTAACAGATTCATGACAAAGTCAATATACCCTGTGAAGGGTATAAAAAACATAGTGGCGTATAGTTAATTTTGGCTATGCCAAGACTATGATACCCTTCAAACAGCCAAATCAATACTCCCCCCTCTTATGTTTCTGTGCAGTTGTTGGTAATTTTTCGCTATTATTTTTACTCTTGAGCGTCATGTACTTGTTTGTGCGCGACGAAAACAACAATTTGACATGTAGGTACTTGAAAGTGCACGACAGAGACAACCATTGATAGTACGATATGGTAAATTTGTATGGTGGCTATGTCGTAGAATGCTCCGATTGGGATGAAATTTCATATTGAACAAACCCGACATGATCTAAGCAATCTGTGAAAGTTTCATCAAGATCGGTTCAGCAGTTTGGCCGGAAATCGATTCGAAACAGACAGACGGACAGTCGGAAATCAATTCCTGAGCTCGTCCTGATCATTTTGATATATAGTTTATGGGGTCTCCCATCATTCCTTTAAGGCGTAACAGATTCATGACAAAGTCAATATACCCTGTGAAGGGTATAAAAAACATAGTGGCGTATAGTTAATTTTGGCTATGCCTAGACTATGATACCCTTCAAACAGCCAAATCAATACTCCCCCCTCTTATGTTTCTGTGCAGTTGTTGGTAATTTTTCGCTATTATTTTTACTCTTGAGCGTCATGTACTTGTTTGTGCGCGACGAAAACAACAATTTGACATGTAGGTACTTGAAAGTGCACGACAGAGACAACCATTGATAGTACGATATGGTAAATTTGTATGGTGGCTATGTCGTAGAATGCTCCGATTGGGATGAAATTTCATATTGAACAAACCCGACATGATCTAAGCAATCTGTGAAAGTTTCATCAAGATCGGTTCAGCAGTTTGGCCCGGAAATCGTGTTGAAACAGACAGACTGACGGACAGACGGAAATCAATTCCTGAGCTCGTCCTGATCATTTTGATATAAAGTTTATGGGGTCTCCCATCATTCCTTTAAGGCGTTACAGATTCATGACAAAGTCAATATACCCTGTGAAGGGTATAAAAAACATAGTGGCGCATAGTTAGTTTTGGCTATGCCAAGACAATGATACCCTTCAAACAGCCAAATCAATACTCCCCCCTCTTATGTTTCTGTGCAGTTGTTGGTAATTTTTCGCTAATATTTTTACTCTTGAGCGTCATGTACTTGTTTGTGTGCGACAAAAAACACAATTTGACATGTAGGTACTTGAAAGTGCACGACAAAGAAAACAATTGATAGTACGACATGGTAAATTTGTATGGTGGCTATGTCGTAGAATTCTCCGATCGAAATGAAATTTCATAGTGAACAAACCCGACATGATCTAAGCAATCTGTGAAAGTTTCATCAAGATCGGTTCAGCAGTTTGGCCGGAAATCGTGTCCATATGGTAAATTTGTATGGTGGCTATGTCGTAGAATGCTCCGATTGGGATGAAATTTCATAGTGAGCCAACCCGACATGATTTAAGCAATCTGTGAAAGTTTCATCAAGATCGGTTCAGCAGTTTGGCCGGAAATCGTGTTGATATGGTAAATTTGTATGGTGGCTATGTCGTAGACTGCTCCGATTGGGATGAAATTTCATATTGAACAAACCCGACATGATCTAAGCAATCTGTGAAAGTTTCATCAAGATCGGTTCAGCAGTTTGGCCGGAAATCGATTTGAAACAGACAGACGGACAGACGGACGGACAGACGGAAATCAATTCCTGAGCTCGTCCTGATCATTTTGATATATAGTTTATGGGGTCTCCCATCATTCCTTTAAGGCGTTACAGATTCATGACAAAGTCAATATACCCTGTGAAGCGTATAAAAAACATAGTGGCGCATAGTTAATTTTGGCTATGCCAAGACTATGAAACCCTTCAAACAGCCAAATCAATACTCCCCCTTCTTATGTTTCTGTGCAGTTGTTGGTAATTTTTCGCTAATATTTTTACTCTTCAGCGTCATGTACTTGTTTGTGTGCGACAAAAAACACAATTTGACATGTAGGTACTTGAAAGTGCACGAGAGAAAACAATTGATAGTACGACATGGTAAATTTGTATGGTGGCTATGTCGTAGAATTCTCCGATCGAAATGAAATTTCATAGTGAACAAACCCGACATGATCTAAGCAATCTGTGAAAGTTTCATCAAGATCGGTTCAGCAGTTTGGCCGGAAATCGTGTTGATATGGTAAATTTGTATGGTGGCTATGTCGTAGAATGATCCGATCGAAATGAAATTTCATAGTGAAACAAACCTGACATGATTTAAGCAACCTGTGAAAGTTTCATCAAGATCGGTTCAGCAGTTTGGCCGGAAATCGTGTTGATATGGTAAATTTGTATGGGGGCTATGTCGTAGAATGCTCCGATTGGGATGAAATTTCATATTGAACAAACCCGACATGATCTAAGCAATCTGTGAAAGTTTTATCAAGATCGGTTCAGCAGTTTGGCCGGAAATCGATTTGAAACAGACAGACGGACAGACGGAAATCAATTCCTGAGCTCGTCCTGATCATTTTGATATATAGTTTATGGGGTCTCCCATCATTCCTTTAAGGCGTTACAGATTCATGACAAAGTCAATGTACCCTGTGAAGGGTATAAAAAACATAGTGGCGCATAGTTAATTTTGGCTATGCCAAGACTATGATACCCTTCAAACAGCCAAATCAATACTCCCCCCCTCTTATGTTTCTGTGCAGTTGTTGGTAATTTTTCGCTAATATTTTTACTCTTGAGCGTCATGTACTTGTTTGTGTGCGACAAAAACAACAATTTGACATGTAGGTACTTGAAAGTGCACGACAGAGACAACCATTGATAGTACGATATGGTAAATTTTTATGGTGGCTATGTCGTAGAATGCTCCGATCGAAATGAAATTTCATAGTGAACAAACCCGACATGATTTAAGCAATCTGTGAAAGTTTCATCAAGATCGGTTCAGCAGTTTGGCCGGAAATCGTGTTGATATGGTAAATTTGTATGGTGGCTATGTCGTAGAATACTCCAATTGGGATGAAATTTCATATTGAACAATCCCGACATGATCAAAGCAATCTGTGAAAGTTTCATCAAGATCGGTTCAGCAGTTTGGCCGGAAATCGTATTGATATGGTGAATTTATATGGTGGCTATATCGTAGACTGCTCCGATTGGGATGAAATTTCATATTGAACAAACCCGACATGATCAAAGCAATCTGTGAAAGTTTCATCAAGAT